>AP025071.1:10340246-10474836 GCA_036186865.1 Eustoma russellianum
TGGAATGAATGCCGTGTATGCATCACTCTTTTTTTTTCATATCTATATGGTATAAAAATTGTATTTCGCATGATATGATGAAGAAGTGAGGCGTGATGAGGGAAGAGGTCTTTGCGTCATCTTAGACTACGTTTTTGGCTTTGGGGTGTCTACTTTCTTAGACACAACAAACTTAGTTGGTTTGGTGGATGCTTCATTTGTCTCAACGTATCCCAAACCTGTTTTGTCACTATCATGCTTTTGTGATAAGATAAGACGATGCAGCATGTTAGATCCCGTGTCAAATTGTTTTACCTTTTTCTCTACATCCGTATTCCTTGATTTCAAGTTTGAAATCTCGGATTTCAATTCAGTGTTCTCGGATGTCAATGATGAAATTTCAGATTTTAATGAATTTATAATGCATGACGACTCTTCTTTTGAATCGTTTAATTGAGACACAAGATCTTTGTTAGAAGATTCTAACAATTTTTTGTCTTCAATTAATCGCTTCTTTTCTTTTGCAAGAGTCTTTGAAAACTTATGCAATTCCAAATATTGACTAAATAAATCATTATAAGAACATTCAGAATCGGAATCAGAGTCGGAAGATACCTCATTTGATGCTTTAGATGTAAAGCATACTTGTGCCTCGTGTTCTTCCGTATCATCAGTCTCAGAGTCGGATGTGTCACTCCAAGTGGAGGCTTTGAAGGCTCTTTTCCTTTGCTTAGGTTCTGAGACGAGTCTATTCTTGCTCCGATCCTTGTCAGGGTATTTGTTTGTTTGCTTTTCTTTATTAGGGCAGTCATATGATAGATGTCCAAGTTTGCCGCATTCATAGCACTTTATTTCCTTATTTTTATTTTTATAATCCATAGATAAGGTAGACTTATGTTTAATCGATTTTCTCAATATTTTTCTTTATCTTTTAGCCATCGTGATTAAGTCCTCATCATCGGAATCTATGTCGCTATCATCTACGATGTATTCATTTGATTTAAATGCTATGGCCCTATCATTATTAGAAATGGACTCAGAATGTCTTAAAGCAAGTTTGTTTTTATGTACCTTAAGTGATCCGATTAGTTCTTCCATTTTAATCGATTTGGTCTCTTTGCTTTCTTTTATGGCCGTTACTTTAGGGTCCCACTACTCGGATGGAAGGCTTCGCAAGACCTTTTGTACCTTTTCCTGCATAGTGAAGGCTTTGCCAAGAGACTCAAGAGAAATGTAAATGTTAGTCAAGCGTAAATTCATCTCAACAATAGACTCATTTGGCAATAATTTAAAGGACTCAAGTGTGGATATTAATTTTGGACTCCTTTACTTGGCTAGTCCCTTCATGTTTCATTTCAAGAATATGACACATCTCTTGAGCACTAGAACAATTAGACACGTAACTAGCCTCACTTTTACTTAGGCCGTTTAATAGTAGTTGCATGGCTTTAGTATTCATACTCAACTTCTTTTTGTCATCACTAGTGTATTCTTGTTTCGTTTTTATAACCTCTAGTGTGACACCATCAATAATTGACATCTTAGTAGGAACAAATGGACCGTCTTCTATGATGGACCATAGATCAATAGCCATAAGAAAAAGTTTCATTCTTAATTTCCATTGAATAAAAGACTCACCGTCGAAAAGAGAAGACCTTACAGTTGACATTCCTTCTTGCACGATTGTGGTTGCCATCTCACTTAGATCGTTGGATCCTTTTGATGTGAGTGTTCCTGCTTTCTAATACCAATTGTAGTATCTGCAAGGCACCACTAGAAGGGGAGGGGAGTTGAATAGGTGGTGCGGAAAGTGTGGTTTTTAAAAATGGTTTAAAACTAAACAACTCAACTTCTGAAAACAGATTCTGTTTTCAGGACCAGTTGTAAAACGTTTTTAAAACCAGGTTATAGGTCTCCAAAAATTCTGAAATTTTGAGAGAACTTAGCGTCAGATGTTATGAGGGTCTCCAAAAAATTTCAAATTTAAATTCAACCTTTAACCCCTTCAAAAATTGTTGGTGGACAGATTGCGCAAATCTGCCAGAAACGGTACACTGTTGTGAAAAATTAGTTCCTATTTGTACACAACTCCAAATGCTCTTAAAATTTAACCACTAACCCCTTATATATTGTATTCAAACGGGTTGAAACATGTTTGAAAAATTCTTTTGGGAAGTTAGTCAAATACACTCAAAGTCTCAACCTTTGCAAGCCTGAAAATCAGACTGCACTAGTCTCAGATCTTTGGATGTTTGAATGACTTATACTTATCCAAAAGGGTTGACAATTATGCCAAATTAACCCTAAGACGTGTAGCTATGTTTCTGGAAATTTTCATAATTTTTGAAAATTGTTTACTATTTTTACGAACGTAAACAAAAAGAGTAAACAGTGCAGAAACAGAATATAAGTGCTGAAAGCAAATGACACCAAGAATTTTATACTAGTTTAGTTATCAGCAACCTACTCTAGTCTTCGAGGAACACCTTTCTCGGTTCACACTAGTCACACAACACAAATACACCTTACTACAAGGTTGATGGAGTTACACACCAACTCCAACCCTTTACAAACCATGTACGATGAATACAATTCGCACGAACACCGCCACCTTGCAAGAATGAAGATTGATCACACCTTGATCAATCTTTTACAAAGATATAGAGTATATGGTGGTATATGACAAGCCTATTCAAGAATAAGAATATAAGTACAATAGGCTTTCAAGAAGAAAGAAAGAAAGAGAGTGTAGAAGAAGGTTAGAACACTTTTGATCTTTGAATTTTCAACACTTGTTCTTGTTCTTGTTTTGCTCTTCTTTCTTCTTTTTAACACATTGTGGCCGCCCCCCTTGGAGTCCTTCTCCTCTTGAAAATTATCTCCTAAGTCCTTGGGACAATGTAAGACATCATTGTGACATGGTCTTGCTTACTTGACACCTTCTCATTGGATGATCATTTAAGCTTTGCTTACTTGGCACTTCATGATAGGTTGAATGTTGTCATCATTTGATGACTTGGAAAATCTGAATATTTCACTCAAAACATGTGCCAAAATCAACATAAATTAGTTGCCATATCATCCAAGATTGCCACATAAATTAAGCATGATAATATTCCTCCAAAAATGGGTAAGAAAATCGTCCATTATGATCATGCACGTGCTGAAATTTCAGCATGTGTATCATTCATCTTTTATTCAAATTATTGCCTATTTTGCATTGATTTAATCCAACAATTCAATCATCATTTAGTGTGAAATATTCTCATCTTTTATGGAATAAAAATTAGACAATAATACGACCTAAATTTCGGCCATGCACACTCCTACACATGCTGAAATTTTCAGCATGTGTGATATTCAAAATATCACAATTTATGGCTTTGTATTTCATTCAAATTTCTTTCATTTCTTCTTCCAATCATCCACATAATTCAAGACAAAGAATATATGCATTTTAATTCAGAAATTTCGGCCAGCTATAACCATCACATACTGAAATTTTCAGCATGTGTTTCAAATGAGACAAAGTTTGAAACCTTACCATTTGTAGCTTCTTTCTTTAAATCACCAACATTGTATGATTGATTCTTGATCAATAAATATGCCAACAAGGCTCCACATAGGCTCCATCTCAGCTGGAATAGGCGTGTATACATGTATATACATGTGCTGAATTTTATTTTTGCTAACTTTGTAAAATAGTGCACATTTAATAATACACACATGTTATATTCCAATCAGCCCTTAATTTAATTTTCTAGAATACTTTACGATGTATGACATATGTAAAAAGTGTCTAGATACGTGTCGTATGATGTGCCAAAAACGTTCCATGTTTTGTGTACGTAGAAAACCGAATTTTTGATATTTATCGATTACCCGATTTCTCTCTAATTAAATTCCAACTTTTTGCACATGTTATATATATTATGTTACACATAGTATATATAATATATACTTTAAATCTCAGCACTTGGCTGGTCTAAAGTGGCGCCATTAACATGTGACAAAATTAAAATTAGAATCTCCACAATTTGGCCTTAATGTGTGGTGATTTGTGTATGCCAACATGGAAAGATTTTATGGATGAAAATATCACCCTAGGCACAAAAATTATAGATATTTTTGAAGTATAGGGACTGGTCATTTATTTATGGCAAGTACGTGACACGTTGGCGAAGTTTCGGTATTCGCCCGATACGGCAATTTTTGGTTTAGAACCTTTTAACGTGTCGTATTTAATTTTTCATCACCATGACTTATATCATATGATATAAGACCTGAATATACTCATAAATATGAGTTAAGTATAATGGTGTGACGTTAACGTACGTACGTAAAATATATAATGTGTCGGTAGTACGTTGGAATACATGTGTATGTGCCTTTTAAAAAAAATCTGAAAATATATATTTATATATGTGTATATGGCGTGTAAAATCAATGAGGAGAGGAGGAGGAGACTTTCCTTCCTTAGCCTTGTTGCCTTTGTGCCTTTTCCAAATGTAGCTTCCTTTAATGAACTACTTAGTTTTATTAACTAAGTACTTCACTTAATGAACTAGTTTAGTTCATTAATGGTGGCACCTGAAAATAGTATAAACACAACAAATGTTTGCCATATGACGTAAGCTTTAACGCTTCATGGCTCGTTAGTATGGCAACAATATATATGAGCTAAATAAGGCAAGTAATAAGCAATATCATGCACACGTTTGTTTATATCATGCACGTTTTATGTCATTCATTTAAATCACATATTTTGAAATCACTCAAACTCCTTTTTTCTCTACAATCTCCTCCTTTTGATGATTTTCAAAATAACTTATGTACATGATTTAAATGCTATCGCTCCCCCTTCAATCATGCATAAATTTGAAATTTGAATTTCAAATTTCAAATCCGCTCCCCCTTGATTTATGCAATTAATCTTTCTCTCTCCCCCTTATATCATGCATTCTCTCCCCCTTTATTTTGGGAAGACAATCAAAAGTGTACGTAAAGATGGAAAAAAATTATGCATTTTAAGTAATCTCAAAAGTGCGTTCTTAAGGGTTATTTATTCAACCCTTTGAAAATGTCCCTTTTGGTACCCAAATTTGGGTGACCCTTTTAGGTCTTCCAAAAGGTGAGAAAGGTGATGAAAGCACAACATAATATACTTTAGGTGCAACTGTATCTGGCCTTTGGCCACGAACTCCTTTATACGCATTATATGTAGGACGTTTTTGATATGTCTTTGTGCTTGTGTGCGTAGTGCGTGGATGGAATGAATGCTGTGTATGCATCACTCTTTTCTTTTCATATCTATATGGTACAAAATTGTATTTCGCATGATATGATGAAGAAGTAGGGCGTGATGAGGGAAGAGGTATTTGCGTCATCTTAGACACCGTTTTTGGCTTTGGGGTGTCTACTTTCTTAGACACAACGAACTTAGTTGGTTTTGTGGATGCTTCATTTGTCTCAACGTATCCCAAACCTGTTTTGTCACTATCATGCTTTTGTGATAAGATAAGTCGATGCAGCATGTTAGATCCCGTGTCAAATTGTTTTACCTTTTTCTCTACATCCGTATTCCTTGATTTCAAGTTTGAAATCTAGGATTTCAATTCAGTGTTCTCGGATGTCAATGATGAAATTTCAGATTTTAATGAATTTATAATGCATGACGACTCTTCTTTTGAATCGTTTAATTGAGACACAAGATCTTTGTTAGAAGATTCTAACAATTTCTTGTCTTCAATTAATCGCTTCTTTTCTTTTGCAAGAGTCTTTGAAAACTTATGCAATTCCAAATATTGACTAAATAAATCATTATAAGAACATTCAGAATCGGAATCAGAGTCGGAAGATACCTCATTTGATGCTTTAGATGTAAAGCATACTTGTGCCTTGTGTTCTTCCGTATCATCAGTCTCAGAGTCGGATGTGTCACTCCAAGTGGAGGCTTTGAAGGCTCTTCTCCTTTGCTTAGGTTCTGAGACGAGTCTATTCTTGTTCTGATCCTTGTCAGGGTATTTGTTTGTTTGCTTTTCTTTATTAGGGCAGTCATATGATAGATGTCCAAGTTTGCCGCATTCATAGCACTTTATTTCCTTATTTTTATTTTTATGATCCTTAGATGAGGTAGACTTATGTTTAATCGATTTTCTCAATATTTTTCTTAATCTTTTAGCCATCGTGATTAAGTCATCATCATCGGAATCTATGTCACTATCATCTACGACGTATTCATTTGATTTAAATGCTATGGCCCTATCATTATTAGAAATGGACTCAGAATGTCTTAAAGCAAGTTTGTTTTTATATACCTTAAGTGATCCGATTAGTTCTTCTATTTTAATCGATTTGGTCTCTTTGCTTTCTTCTATGGCCGTTACTTTAGGGTCCCGATCGGATGGAAGGCTTCGCAAGACCTTTTGTACCTTTTCCTGCATAGTGAAGGCTTTGCCAAGAGACTCAAGAGAATTGTAAATGTTAGTCGAGCGCAAATCCATCTCAACAATAGACTCATTTGACAATAATTTAAAGGACTCAAGTGTGGACATAAGCATATTAATTTTGGACTCCTTTACTTGGCTAGTCCTTTCATGTTTCATTTCAAGAATATGTCACATCTCTTGAGCACTAGAACAATTAGACACGTAACTAGCCTCATTTTTACTTAGGCCGTTTAATAGTAGTTGCATGGCTTTAGCATTCATACTCAACTTCTTTTTGTCATCACTAGTGTATTCTTGTTTCGTTTTTATAACCTCTAGTGTGACACCATCAATAATTGACATCTTAGTAGGAACAAATGGACCGTCTTCTATGATGGACCATAGATCAATAGCCATAAGAAAAAGTTTCATTCTTAATTTCCATTGAATAAAAGACTCACCGTCGAAAAGAGGAGACCTTACAGTTGACATTCCTTCTTGCACGGTTGTATGAATAAAAGTACAATAAGAACCAAGCTTGATCCTTGGGTTAAACACCAACCCTATTCAAGACTTGGATGAACGCCTCTATGCAACTCTTGGTTGCAACACCTTTATCACCTATTGATGTAGCCTTATAGATTTGGATAATCAATCTTACAAATGAGACACAAGGGGCTTGTAGATTTACAAGAAATATCTGCAGAACACCTTGGCTACAAAGAATGAAATAAGAATGAAGAGAAGAAGATAGCAAGACAATTCAACTTTTGCTTTTCAAGTGTGTGTTCTTCTTCTTCCTTTGCAATCTATTTATAGTGTGAAATAGGCCTTGAAGATAAGAACTCCAATGTTTCATCATCTTCATCATCAAGTCTTAGTTGTCTTCACATCATTGGTTGGCCACATAATCATCTTGTACACTTGGCACCTTCAAGACACATGATTCGTCCATCTATGTCACCAAAAATTCCAGCACTTTTGACTAGGAAAATCTCAGATTTTGATGGATAATATGAAATATAAATGTGATGATAATCATGAGAAAATTTCTCAATGTCAGCTGAAGTTTGTTGCTTCATTATAGGGCATGTAGAGAAGACATTTTCAGCAAAAAAATTGAACTCCACATAGCCGTTTAAACTGCTGACCGTGAGCCATGTTAGCCTAGGATATTTCTTGAATTTGCAACGTTGGCAGCAATGTACCAAATATGGACAGCAGCGTGAGTGTTTTTTTAAGCTTGGTCATTGGTGAAGTGAGACATCCATTTCCTGCAACTCTCCCTTGCAACATTGTAGATTATAGACTCCAAGAATGATATATAGCTCCAAGACAATAATAAGATGCGAATAGTCACATATTTAGAACGTATTGCAAATGTTGTCGTCTTTGTGAAATATTGATAAATGATCAATATAGAGTCTTCAAGAATACCATAGAATAATCCAGAATAATGATGATAATAGGCTTGGGAATAGCCTCGATCAAAATACCATGACGTCTTTCGAGGATGAAATGACAAAAATGCCCTTTAAGACATAATAATAAGAGAAATAGCCTTGTCTTGCCATAATCATCATGAGGATCATATATATAATCCTTTGTCAATAATAACATGCTACATAGTAACATAATGTGGAATTCTTCAAGAAAATGTACCTACAAAACTCAGAATTCCACGTTTGCCCTTCTCGGTAAGTTATATAATTTCCATGGTATATTAGTCATAAAAGAATAATACCAATGACATTTAAACAACTTAAGATACAACATTATAACATCTATGAGTGATATGTATGCGTAATTGCATAACAAGTATCAAAAAAGAAGTGAAAATAACATAATTATGAAATTGCAATATAAGCCGCCAACCATAAGAGATTGTTTCCCTTCAGTGTTTGCATGCCTCGTTTCTTGATGCGAACGTTTACCTGACATCAGGCCTTAAGCAGTTCTCCATAAGAATGCTTCAATGGTCGTAGTGACCATCAAAACGTGGCAGTTTGCACAAAGTTATCAGTTGCCATTGTGATCTACACCTGTTGCTAGGAAAAAACTACTGCTTTTGTTTTCTACTCCTCACTCATCATTTTTCTTCTCAAGCCCTGATGCCATTGATGGAAAGACAAAGTAAACAAATGAAATATGTAGCATAATACAAAGAAAAAAATGAGAAGACAGAGTAACATTTGCTGCCTCCAAACACGTTATTTTTTATTCCAAACCTTATTATATTAACTTTAACTCAATCATGCCTTATATAAACTTTATTTTGATAATCATTCAAACCTGTTTGTCAACATTCTCCCCCTTTTGGATGATTTTCAGAATAACCCTACATGACTTTAATGTCACAACTCTTTACCAATTGTTTATCACATGTCTACAAATTTTATACCAATTGAATTGTTTTGAAAACCTCACCGATTTTATACTAATTTTTTTTTCAAAATTTCAAAACGCCTTTTAGATACATATTTTTAACATATATGCTCCCCTCAACTTATACGCTCCCCCTTAACCTAAGCTTAAAACTTATACCAATTGAAACTTACCATATTATTCAACTCAAGTCATAACTAAAATCATGTTCATATTCTATCTCCCCCTTTATTTTGCAAATCATGCAAAAGATAGAATTATGCAATTGTATCGTAAGTTATCATACCTAACTTGGCTCGTAAGTTTTAAATAGTGGCTTGATTAAGGGGTTTGGTAAAGATGTCACCTATCTGATGATCAGTTCTTACATGATCTATGGTTATGTCCCCATTTTGAACATGATCTCGAAGAAAATGGTATCTTACCTCAATTTTTTTGGCCTTAGAATGAAGTACCGGATTCCGAGAAAGATTGATCGCACTTGTGCTATTGCCGAAAATTGGAATATTATTCTTTTTAATGCCAAAATCACTAAGTTGTTGTTTAAGACAAAGTATTTGGGTAGTGCATAAGCTTAAGGCCATATACTCGGCTTCAGTGGTAGAGAGAGCTACACTAGTTTGTTTCTTAGAAAACCAAGAAATCAGGTTGGTTCCTATGAATTGCATGTATTGTTAGTGGATTTTTCTATCTAGCTTGCAACCACCATAATCATCATCACTACAAGCATACAAACTTAGCATTTCTATCATACCAAAATCCTAAGTGAGGTGTGTGTTTAAGATATCTAAATATCTTTTTCACCGCATTGTAATAACATACCTTAGGAAAGATTGAAACCTAACACACATACACACACTAAACATGATATTAGGCTTGACGCGGTTAAGTATAATAGTGATCCAATCATAGACCCATATAGTGTGTCATCAAAAGGTTTACCATTTTCATCTTTGTCTAGTTTGGTGCTAATGCTCATAGGGGTAGGTGTTGGTTTCAATTCTTCAAAGCCAAACTTCTTAATCATATCATTGACATACTTAAGCTGGTTAATGTGAATTCCTTGAGGGGTTTGTTTTGTTTGAAGCCCTAAGAAGTAATTTAATTCTCCAACCATTGACATTTCAAATTCAGACTTCATACATTCTTCGAAGTCACTTACTAAGGTAGGGTTGGTTGAACCAAAAATTATATCATCTATGACATTTGAACTATTAACAAATCATTATCCTTTCTTCTTAGGAATAATGTGTTGTCTATGGTCCCCCTTTGATAATTGTTTGCAATAAGGAAGTTTGCAAATCTATCATACCAAGCTCTTGGAGCTTGTTTCTGACCATATAAAGATTTGTTAAGCTTGTATACATGGTTAGGATTCTTTGGATCTTCGAATCCAGGGGGTTGTTTGACAAACACCTCTTCTTGGATGTACCCATTCAAGAACACACTCTTGACATCCATTTGGAAGAGTTTGATGTTGCTTAGACTTGTAATAGTAAGTAACAGTCTAATTGCTTCTAGTCGTGCAACAGGTGCAAAGGTTTCTTCATAATCTATTCCTTCTTGTTGATTATAACATTGTGCGACTAGCCTAACCTTATTTCATGTGATTTTTCCTTGTTCATCCATTTTATTTCTGAATACCCATTTCGTTCCTATTATAGACTTGTTTTCAGGTCTAGGTACTAAGTCCCACGCATTGTTCCTTGTAAATTGATTCAATTCCTCATGCATGGCATCTATCCATGATATATAACCTAAGGCTTCTTTAACATTCTTAGGTTCTGAGTGTGATATTAAGCTATGTCCTTCAGGTTGACTTATGTTTCTATATGTTCTAACCCCAACACTTGGATCCCCAATGATTAACTCTTTAGGGTGTTTATGTTTATCTTTTATAAGCCACCAGTTCCTAGGTTGACTAGCTTTACCCTCATCTTGTTCAAATGTTTCATTAGTGTGAACATTTTCGTATACAATTGGATCATCTTGCAAGTTAGTTGTATTATCTTCCAATTGTAAAACTTCTTCATTTATTTCATCTAAGGTTCATGCATGTCTTGTTCAGGGGGAGTTGGTTCTAGATGATCACATACTGGCTCAAATAATACAGCATCATCATCAAACATATTTTCAACATTATTCTCTTGTTTATGTTGAGCTTTATCACTAACTTCCAAACATGCATTCTCATTGAATTTCACATGTACGGATTCAATTATCTTTCTAGATGCAGGATTATAACACCTATATGCTCTAGACTTAGTTGAATAACCAACAAATATGGATTCAATAGACTTTTGTTCAAACTTGTCTAAATTATCCTTGGTGTTTAACACAAAACACTTACAACCAAAAACTCTAAGATAATCTACCTTAGGTTGTCCATTGTTTAATAATTCGTGAGGTGTTTTGTTTAACTTCTTTCTAATCCAAAGCCTATTTATAATATAACAAGCGCAACTTACAGCTTCAGCCCATAAATATTTAGGTACTTTATTTTCGCACCACATTGTCCTATAAATTTTTTGAATTGTTCTATTTTTGCGTTCAACAACTCCATTAAGTTGTGGTGTTCTAGCTGGTGAGAATTCATGTTTAATTCCATGTAATTCACAAAACTTTACTATTTCTTTGTTTTTGAATTCCCCACCTCTATCACTTCTAATTCGTTTAACATTTTCTTCGTAAAGATTTTCGAGTTGCTTGATAAGAGATTCGATTGCCAATGGAGCATCGTCTTTGTGTGTTAAGAACAATGTCCATGTGTATCGTGAGTAATTATCTACTATGACACACACATAGTAGTGTCCACCTAGACTTCTTGTCCTACTTGGACCAAATAAGTCTAAATGAAGCAATTCTAGTGCATGACTAATACTCACTTCATGTTTTGGTTTTAATGTTGCTTTAATATGTTTTCCTTTTATACAAGTTTCACATAGTTGAAAATTATCTAAGTCTAACTTAGGCATGCCTCTGATTATACTCTTCTTAGATAACTTATCAATAGTTAAAATTCCTATATGGCCTAGTCTTCTATGCCATAAATTCACATCTAAGTCATGTGATACTAAACACTTAACCTTACCATCTAACATGTTATCTAAGGTAAGGGTATATATGTTGCCGTCCCTATTTTCTTTTAATACAATGTCTCCCTTATCATTTATTGTATTACAATAATTAAAGAGAAAAGAAACATGATAACCGGAATCTATAAGTTTCGAAATTTATAAGAAAGATTTCTTACTAACAACACATTTCGTATTTGAAATGTGGTAGGGTCCCTGATTGTTTCTTTTCTAACATTTTTTCCTTTGTTGTTGTCACCGAATGTCACCTTTCCTCCATTCTCGATATGTTCCAACTCGGTGAATAGTTTGGGGTTGCCCGTCATATGCCTTGAAAATCCACTGTCTAAAAACAATTTTGTTTTTAGATTCTTTGACTTTGCCTCCTTCTTGCATTCCATACGTTTTTCCTACAATGGAGACAAAGTTTTAGGTATCCTTTACTTGGGTCCTTGAATGTTAGGGGCATCATCCTTGTTTAGATATCCCTTAGGTTTCCAAACTTGGATGTACCTTCTAGGCACATATTTGACATTAGTTGAAATTAAAGGATTAACATGTATTTGTCCATTCCATTTAAAAGATGATGCATTGTCATACATGTTATATCTTGGTTGATAAGTACCATGTTTTGACCGATTTTGATAATGAGTAAAAGGCATATGATTTTGTTTCTTGAATGGCACTATGTATGTATGTTCATATGCATTTCTATAAGTTTTATATGAATCTTGCCTATACTTAGGTTCATAATAAGTTGAATGCATTTGATTTTGTTTAGATACATTTGTGTATATATGGGCATAATTTTTACATGGTCTAGATGCAAAGTTTTGCCTAGTTGCACGTTTATATGTGTGTGCTTTTGTGGGTGTGTGTTGCATATTTATATTGGAATAAGTAGAAGAAAGAGTAGAAGCAGATGTAGCGGGCAAAGTTGATTTTATTTTTGTTGCTTTATAAGGTTGTTTAGTACTTGATGAAACAAACTTGATCTTTTTATCTACTTTGGCATCTTCTTCTTTATATCCTAATCCAGTTTTATTGTTTCCATATTTTTGAGACGATATAAGCGTATCTAGCATGTTGGTTCCTGATTTAAATTGTTCTAACATGTTTTCTAAGTCTATGTTAGAATATTTAAGTTGTACTATCTTATTTTCACAACTGTCTACCTTAGCTTTTAACAAACTATTTTCAGTTTGTAATGTTTGTTCATTTTTCCTATATGATTCAATTTTAATGTCCAAAGAATCAAGAGTATTAGTAGACTCTTGTTTAAAAGACTCTAATTGATCGAAAAATTGCAAGTTGGACGTCTTCAACTTGTCATTTTCTTCAATTCATTTCTTCTTTTCTTTAGATAACCGTTTACAGTGAGCATACATCTTTAAGAACTCTTCGTACATTTCATTAAATGTCATTTCACTATCAGAATCTATATCGGATGAAGTACTTACCTCGTTGGATACAAAGCAGACTTGAGCTTCCTCAGTGTCGGATTTTGAGTCAGACGAGTCACTCCACGTGCTCGCCTTCATTGTTCGTTTTCCTTTCCTTGACTTGGTCTCCTTTGCCTTTGATTTTTGCGTCTCCTTGTCTTGTTTATTGTTATTATTATTGTTGTTGGTATTTTTCTTTGTCGGACAATCATAAGTGATGTGTCCTTTTGACCACATTCATAACATTTTAACTCTTTATTATACCATTTGTTGTTATTAAAGTCATTTTTCTTAGGTTGAGAAGAAGAAGAAGAAGAAGATCATTGTCTATTCCTATTAGGCCGTTTAAAAAACTTTCTAAGTTTTCTAGCTATTAATATTAAGTCATCGTCTAATTCATTATCACTATTACTATCATCATTATTTGTATGTGACTCAGTTGATTTGAAAGCTATAGACTTATCTGATGATTTAGATGACTTGGACTTCCATTGGTTTAGTTTTACCTCGTATACTCTAAGTGAGCCTATCAATTCGTCCATTTTTGTGATTGATTTCGTTTCTTCTATCGCCCTGACCTTCGGATTCCATTCAGCAGGAAGACTCTGTAGCACTTTTTGAACCTTTTCGTTGCTGGTAAAAGTTTTACCTAAAGCTTCAAACGCATTGAAAATATTGGTAATCCTCAAATCCATAGATGTTATGGATTTGTTCGGCAACATTTTGAAAGATTCGAGTTAAGTCATAAGCATGTTTATTTTCGACTCTTTTACACCGATAGTACCTTCATGCTTTAATTTTAAAGGTTTCCACATGTCGTGTGCACTTGTGCAATTTGCAACATATCCTGCTTCAGAAGTTGTTAGTCCGTTTAACAGTAATTGCATAGCCTTAGCAATCGTGGACATTTTCTTTTTATCTTCGGAGGACCATTCACTTTTATATTTTTCTGCTTCTTGAGTTACACCGTTTACTTGAACAACTTTCATTGGAATGCATGGCCCATCTTAAGCTATAGACCATAAATCGATGTCTATAGCCATTAAGAATAGCCTCATTCTAAGTTTTCAATGAACAAAATTATTACCATCGAAAAGTGGAAGGCATTATGTAGACATACCTTCCAACTCACCTTTGTGAGAAACAATAGTCATTGTGTGTACCTTTGATTTGAGATAAACAGTCTACAATGAATTGTTGTTCCTTGACCTTGTATTGTTCGTATGGTGTTGAATCTTGCTTCTTTGAGTGGAGTTGGCCTGGCTCTGATACCAATTGTTGGACCGTGCACCTGTGGTAAACACCACTAGAGGGGGCATGAATAGTGGTTAGCGGAAATTACACTACTACCCATTTGAAAATAGAATTTGAGACCACCTCAGATTCAGAACCCGTTTGAAAAGTACAAAAATAAGTTTAGACAACTCCAAAAATTATGAAACCTTGCAGAAATTAACTTCAATGTCTTTACTAGACTCTTTCCACAAATCATATAAAAATAAGATCATTTGACCCTTCAAACAAATAAAAATATTCAAATGGTCAATCTGGACAGAATTGGACAGAATAGTGCTAAACTTTGAAAACGTATTTCTCTTTGAATACTCAATCAAAAAGAATGATCTTTATGTCAAAAACACTCCTTAGAATGTCTAGTTTATGTTCTAAAAGACCCTTACCTTAAATAGTTCTTGATGAAAACAGAATACAAGTTTTCTCAAAACTGGTCAGATTGCAGCCAGATTAGAGCAGTTATCTTGTAACGACTTAAAGACTAAATTTCCTTTGCTCAAATCAAGTCATTCTTGTTGAAAATGAAACTAAGAGTCTGAAGTATAACTCCACCAAAAAACACGAATATTCAAAGTGTTTAGCTATTTTTCCAAAACGTGAGAATTTGTGTGAAATCTACAGTGAAAACGGGCAGAAAAATAGAAGAATGTAAAGAAGACAAGAACACCAAGATTTATCCTGGTTCGGTCAATATGACCTAATTTAGTCCCAAGGAACATCTTCTTTGCATTTCACTATGGTATGAACAAAATTACAACAAGAACCAAGCTTGATCCTTTGGTTAAACACCAACCCTATTCAAGACTTGGATGAATACCTCTATGCAACTCTTGGTTGCAACACCTCTATCACCTATTGATGTAGCCTTATAGATTTGGCTAATCAATTTTACAAATGAGACAGAATAGGCTTGTAGCTCTAGAAAAATTATCAAAAGAACACTTTGGCTACAAAGAATGAAACAAGAATGAAGAGAAGAAGATAGCAAGACAATTCAACTTTTGCTTTTCAAGTGTGTGTTTTTCTTCTTCACCTTTGCCTCCTATTTATAGTGTGAAATAGGCCTTGAAGATAAACTCCAACATGTCACCATCTTCATCATCAAGTCCTCGTCGTCTTCAGATCATTTGTTGGCCACATAATCATCTTGTACGCTTGGCACCTTAAAGACACATGATTTGTTACGTCCCGTTAAAAAAATGAATAAAGAAAATACAAATAAATAAATAACATTTAATTACACATTAAAAGTAAAACAAAAACAATTTTTAAAAAAAAGAGAAGTAAATATTTTTTTCAAAAAAATTTAATTATTTTTATATTTCAAAACTGTCTGTCGTGGGGGGTGTTAATTCCCCCACAAACTGCCCACTAACTGCCGAAATTCCCTCCCACCCACTTCATCAGTATAGAATTTTATTAAAAAAAACAATAAATTGGTAGCCACCATAAATTTCATGTCCCATCGATCATTCAGATACTACCACAACAAAGAAATTTGGCCCTTCCATATTATGTCCAAGGCACAACTGAGAACAAAGGAATAATAATAAAAAAATTTCACCCCTCTGGGAACTAGCAGCCAAGAGTTTATGGAAGGAGGAGAAGGAAACTTTGCACCAACTCAACCCTGAATTGTTGCGGTATAGTATCTTGAATCATGTAAATAATCTCCCTGTACTTGCTATGTTTTGCGAAAATTTTATACATTATATTCGTTATAAACTCGGATTATGCATGAGTATTCTTGAATGCATAGTTGTATGGAATCATGTATAAAAGTATATGGGAAGCAATTTGTATATGTTTCTACATGAGATTTTTATGCGATTTGAATTTGTATATTTGTGTGTGTGTAGGCCAGAGGCCGTATATGGTGCTATTTTGCAAGTGAGCTGCATTGTCCTCTTCCATCATCCATACAGCTCCGTCAATATCTTCTTTCATGGTGGTGCCGATCATCCATTTCCTCACTTATTGGAGTTTATAAAATCGTGATGCCTGCGATTATTGTTCATAACATCTGGTGTGCTTATACTTCCATGGTCTATGGCAACAAAACACATATCACGGCGTCTTCCCTTCGGTCCTCCATACATTATGATATTACTTTGTGGCACAAAAAGATCGCAGGCTCTAAATTGTCTACTACCTCACAACAAATTTTCGGTTGGCTGCCTGCAGTTCGGCCACCTCGTCCACTGATCGTTCGCTGGGTCACGCCACCTTCTGGACGATTGAAATTAAATGTCGACGCTGCTGTGGGTCGAAATTTCGCATCTGGAGGCGCAATACTGCGCGATCATAGGGGCTCCTGCATTGGTGCAATTTCCTTTCGCCTTCCGTTAAGTTCACCCTTACATGCGGAGATTCAAGCGGCTATTTTTGGGCTCCTTTATTTCTTTCCATCTATCGATCCATCATCCTTGAGTCAGATTGTGCCCAACTGATTGACCGGTTGACACGGCAAAACATTGTACATGGCAATCCTCATCTTCAAAGGCTTCACTCGCTTGTTCATTTTCATCGTCTCCCTTACAATCACATTTATCACGAGGCAAACATGGCGGCACACTATTTAGCGCAGCATGCAATGTTACACCCACGCACGGAACATTTTACATCGATCACTATGCCCTCGTTGGTCCGTGCGGCAGTCACACTGGATCTTACTTCCGTTCATTTGCGGGTGCCTTGACAGCAGTCTTCCATATGGATTGGCCAGGGTACATTTCTACTGCCTGCAACCTTCGGGAGGCAGGCAGGCACGTATGGTTGAACATCCACTTCTCTATGATTTATACATTATATTTCACATGTATAACATGCCTCTTTTTTCATGGGAGCGATTTGGTTATCTCATCAACCATCTCTTTACATATTGGTTATTGGAAAACTATGTCGCTGGATCATACGCTGCACCTGGTTTACTAGCATGGTGGATCAATTCGGACTTCATGTGGCGGGACTCTTACCAGTGTCGCCTTGGCCCCTTGGTCAAGGCGACTTGGGTATGCATTTTCTCACTATGTTAGGGTTGATTATTCTAAACACTAATGCTCTATTCATGTGCTATTCCCATTCGTTCGAGATTCTTTTCCACATTACGGTGGTGAGCCTTATTCCAGAAGTGGAGCCCATTCTTACTGCATTTTCGGACCTCACAACATGGACGGCCATGGCGCTTCTTTACTCTTTGTCGCCTTGGCACTTCAACTGCCAAGGCGGCTCCGGTATGTGCTTGATGTTTCTACCTCTGATTGCTCAGTTACACGCTTACATTGACCTTCTTTTTCGCTGGACATCTTCTGAGGTTTGGGCTTTCAAGACAATGACAAGACAAAGATGCGGCCATTGCAACAGCTTCAACATTCTTCTGTTCACACACAACCCAACGGCATTCATGAATTTGTACCCCATACAATGTTCTCATCATATTAATGACAGTCGTATAAATATGTACGCTTTTTCCTTCGCCAAGGTTTTATCCACAAGGGTGGTTTTTCTTGGCAAGGTTTTAATGCGGCATATCATATATGACTGGAGATATGCTATTCTTGTTTCGTTATTTCATTACTTCGAATACTCTGACAATGTAATATGGTTTTCCTCCACCATAAGTGAGGTTTATTAATTAATAAATAAATTCTCTTCAAAAAAAATATATACATATATACACACACACACACACACACACACACATATATATATATATATATATATATATATATATATATATATATATGTATATGTATATATATGACGTTTTGCAAACAATTCTAAGAATCCTGCAACTTTGTCAAGAATGTAGGTTGCAAGAGAGGATTATATTAAAATAAATATTATTATTAATATATGTATATATTTTGGGGACGGCTGGATCATATGTGAAAGAAATGGAAGAATGTTTGTTGTCAATGTATGGCCAAAACATGTAATAATGACAACCCTACTGGAGGTGGACAGAGCATATAATTTGGAGGCAGGATTAAAATGTAAGTTTTATATTTATATTATATAATGTTGTTGCATAATCGGCTCTACTGTTTCGGAATAGGACTATTGATAATTTTCATGTGACAATGAATTGTAATCGACGGAGTAGCGTGTACGTATACACGTGTATATGTGTATGTATGGGCGTGAGCATATATGCGTGTATACATACATGGCTGGGAGTGATGGTCTTTTGTATTTTGAATGTTTGTCCTATTTGGGTATTTGTTTGGAATTATTTGGTATTTGGAGAGCAATTTTGGTAATTTTGACAAAATTGACATTTTGGCCCATTTTGGAAATTGGACTAACTTTGTTACTTGGAAAATGGTTTTGAAAATTGCATTTGCATATTTTTGGAAATTCACCCCTACACTTGAAATATATTGTTAAGCTGGATTGATTCTTATTTTGGCGCTGCAGATGTAACTACCTCGTCTGTGACAAGGCTTCTGTATGCATTTTTTGGCCTGAGCGTAACTACCTAGTCTGGGACAGGGTGCAAAGGCATATATTTGGTTCTATAGACGTAAAGACCTAGTTTGAGACAGGGTGTCTATAGTATATTTGGTTTTGGAGGAATCAATTTGTAAGTCTTACGGTATAAGTCACTTGTAGGGAAAGTGCTATAGTCATTGCATTTGATTTTGGACTTTGGACCGATTAAATCGGATTTGGTTATTTGGATTTTTGGACTGGTTTAATCAGATATGGACATTGGATCTGGACATTGGACATTGATATTGGAAACATTGGTTTTGATATATTAGAACATTGGCGTTGCATTGTTTTAGAAAATTGCATCATGTTTTGGCTTGGACTAACCTTTGCTTGGCTGTCGTTTGGTTTGACTTTGTTATCTGTCTATTTGTTGACTTTGTTACGTACTTAATTGGACTTTATTTTGTACTTTGTTGGGCCTATTTACTCTATTTGCTTTTGGATGTTAAGGGCAGAGTTGTAAATTTACTTGCGAAGAGAAGCATGATATCATTTTATGTTGTTATATATCGTTATCACACTTGCTCCTCTGTGTATGATCTCATGGTAAGTATAGTGGGATTACTTGCTGAGCGACTTGTCGCTCAAACCATGCTTCAACATATTTTGCCAAAAGACAGGTGATTGAGTTAGCATACCGAGGATGACCAAGAGTGGAGATATTGAGGTCGATGACATTCCAATGAGACTTTCGAGGGCTTAGTTGAGACAGTGATTTTCGATACTCGAGGTTTATGTACTTTAGAGATTTAGTTATATATACATTTGACATTTGTATCGGATTTAGATTTGCCTAGACGTTGATATTTATGATGATGATTATTTTGAGGTTTTAAATTTTTTACTTCTGCTGACGTGTACCTGTTTCGATTTTGATGCCTTGTATCTTCCTTAGCAAAATACGGCAGGTGAGTTGTTTCGAGTACTAGAGCTCGGGACGAGTCGCTACATGATTCGTCCATATATGTCACCAAAAATTCCAGCACTTTTGACTAGGAAAATCTCAGACTTTGATGGATAATATGAAATATAAATGTGATGATAATCATGAGAAAATTTCTCAATGTCAGCTCATGTTTGTTGCTTCATTATTGGGCATGTAGAGAAGACATTTTCAGCAAAAAAATTTAAACTCGACATAGCCGTTTAAACTGTTGACCGTGTGCCATGTTAGCCTAGGATAGTTCTTGAATTTGCAACGTTGGCAGCAATGTACCAAATATGGACAGCAGCTTGAGTGTTTTTTAAGCTTGGTCATTGGTGAAGTGAGACATCCGTTTCCTGCAACTCTCCCTTGCAACGTTGTAGATTATAGACTCCAAGAACGATATATATCTCCAAGACAATAATAAGATAGGACAAAAATAGTCACATAATTAGAACATCTTGCAAATGTTGTCGTCTTTGTGAAATATTGATAAATGATACATATAGAGTCTTCAAGAATGCCATAGAACAATCCAGAATAATGATGATAATAGGCTTGTGAATAGCCTCGATCAAAATACCATGACTTCTTTTGAGGATGAAATGACAAAAATGCCCTTTAAGACATAATAATAAGAGAAATAGCCTTGTCTTTACATAATCATCATGAGGAACGTAAATATAGTCTTGTGTCAATAATAAGATGTTAGATAGTAACATAATGTGGAATTTTTCAAGAAAATGTACCTACAAAACTCTAAATTCCACATTTGCCGTTCTCGGTAAGTTATATAACTTCCATGACATGTTAGTCGCAAAAGAATAATACCAATGACATTTAAACAACTTAAGATACACCATTATATCGTCTATAAGTAATATGTATGAGTAATTGCATAACAGGTATAAAAAAGAAGTTAACATAACATAATTACAAAATTGCAATACAAGCCGGCAACCATAAGAGATCGTTTCCCTTCAACGTTCGCATGCCTCAGTTCTTGATGCGAACTGAAAGCGTGTGATCCACTCTTTACCTCAACGTCCTCCTCAACAATGGTTTAGGCACAAAGAAGATCTCTTCCCCTTGCTTCCTTTGTGTTGGATTCGGATGATTCAAGCATTCTTCCGTATTGGAATGGCTGTTGATCAGGCAAGCCTACGAGACCCTCCTGGACAGCACTCCGACACATTGGCAAACACCCTCAAATATGCTCATCTTTGAAGGTTATTAGGCATGATAACATAGAAAACAATCAACCAAAATGGCATAAAATCACCCACATGATCTCATCATAGGCGACCTCACTCACGGTGTGCGGCCAAGTAGAAGAATAACATCGGACGAAATAAATGAATTTCATGCTATGATTTCTGAAATTGAGCCCAAAAATGTGCATGATGCTTTAAGTGATTCTTCTTGGATTGATGCCATGCATGATGAACTTAATCAATTTGTTAGAAACAATGTATGGGATTTAGTGCCACGACCACAAGATAAGACTATAATAGGCACAAAGTGGGTGTTTAGGAATAAAATGAATGAAGAAGGAAAGGTCGTTAGGAATAAAGCGAGACTTGTAGCACAAGGCTATAATCAAGAGAAAGGAATTGACTACGATGAAACATTTGCACCCGTAGCACGTTTAGAAGCTATACGACTATTACTTGCTATTGCTTGCATGAAAGATTTTAAATTATATCAAATGGACGTAAAAAGTGCATTCCTAAACGGATTTATTCAAGAAGAAGTATACGTGAAGCAACCACCAGGTTTTGAAGATTTGAAACATCCTGATCACGTGTACAAACTAAAGAAGGCACTATACGGCCTAAAGCAAGCACCGAGAGCATGGTATGATCGTTTTGCTACTTTTCTTTTAAAAAATGATTTTAAACGAGGTACTATAGATAGTACACTATTTTTGAAACAAGATAAATTGGATTTACTTATTATCCAAATCTACGTAGATGACAATATTTTCGGTTCTACCTCACATAGACTTGTTGAAGATTTTGAAAATTGCATGAAATCAGAATTTGAAATGTCTATGGTTGGTGAACTTAATTATTTCCTTGGCTTGCAGATTAAGCAAACGAGTAAAGGGATTCACATAAGTCAAGCAAAATATGTCAATGACATGATTAAAAAGTTTAACTTCGAAAATTTGAAACCATCCCCCACCCCTATGAGTGTCACTACCAAATTGGACAAAGATGAACATGGTAAAGACGTTGATAATGGTTTACATCGATCTATGATAGGTTCTTTGCTATATTTGACTGCTAGTAGGCCTGATATCATGTTTAGTGTATGCATGTGCGCACGATTTCAGAGTCAACCTAAGGTGTATCACTATAATGTGGTAAAAAGAATATTCCGTTATATTAAGCACACGCCCACCTTAGGAATTTGGTACGATAAGGATTCCACATTTAACTTACATGCTTATACTGATGCAGATTATGGTGGCTGCAAAATTGATAGGAAAAGCACGAGTGGCACTTGCCAATTTATAGGAAACTCACTCATTTCATGGTTTTCCAAAAAGCAAGCAAGCGTTGCTTTGTCCACTACTGAGGCTGAGTACATGGCACTTAGCCTTTGTTGCACACAGTTGTTGTGGATAAAACAATAACTCTCGGACTTTGGAATTACCGTAAATAGAATTCCTATATATTGTGATAGTATGAGTGCAATTAATTTGTCTAAGAACCCCGTATTACACTCTAAGGCTAAGCATATAGAAGTACGCTATCACTTTCTTCGTGATCACGTAAACAGTGGTGATATCGTCATAGATCACGTACTCACAGAAGCACAAGTAGCGGATATCCTTACAAAAGCCTTAAATCAAGCCACATATCAATCTCTTCGCTCTAAATTATGCATGATTTCGGTTGATATGATTTGATTTGACGTGATTTGATTCTCTTTCCTTATTTACAGGAATCTTTTGATTTAATTTCCAAAATAAAGGGGGAGAGAAAGCATGATTTAAGGGGGAGAGAGATACTAATTGATACTGATTGCGCAAATCAAGGGGGAGCCGGATTTAAAATTGGAAATTCAAATTTCAAATTTATGCATGTTTGAAGGGGGAGCGATAGCATTTAAATCATGTGCATAAGTTATTTTGAAAATCATTAAAAGGGGGAGATTATAGAGAAAAGGGGGTTTGAGTGACTTCAAAATATGTGATTTAAATGAATGACGTAAAACATGCATGATATACACAAAACGTGTGCATGATATACATGTATGCATGATACATTGCTTATTACTTGCCTTATTTAGCTTATATATAATCTTGCCGTACTAACGAGCCATGAAGCGTTAAAGCTTACATCATATGGCAAACATTTGTTGTGTTTACTCTATTTTCAGGTGCCACCATTAATGAACTAAACTAGTTCATTAAGTGAAGTACTTAGTTTATTAAACTAAGTAGTTCATTAAAGGAAGCCACATATGGAAAAGGCACAAAGGCAACAAGGCTAAGGAAGGAAAGTTTTCTCCTCCTCCCCTCTTTAATATCCACGCCATATATACACACACACATATATATATATATATATATATATATATATATTTCAGATTTTTTTAAAAGGCACATACACATGTATTCCAACGTACTACCGACACGTTATATATTTTACGTACGGACGTTAACGTCACACCATCATACTTAAATCATATTTATGAGTATATTCAGGTCTTATATCATATGATATAAGTCATGGTGATGACAAATTAAATACGACACGATAAAAGGTTCTAAACTGAAAATTGTCGTATCGGGCGAATACCGAAACTTCGCCAACGTGTCACGTACTTGCCATAAATAGATGGCCAGCCCCTATAATTTAAAAATCATCAAAAATTTCGTGCTATTGATGATATTTTCAGCTAAAAATACTTTTCATGTTGGCACACACAAATCACCCCACATTAAGGCCAAAAATGTGAAGATTCCAATTTTAATTTTGTCACATGTTAATGGCGCCACTTTAGACCAGCCAAGTGCTGAGATTTAAAGTATATATTATATATATATTATGTTTAACATTATATATATAACATGTGCAAAAGTTGGAATTTAATTAGAGAAAAATCGGGTAATCGATAAATATCGAAAATTCGGTTTTCTACGCACACAACACATGGAACGTTTTTGGTACATCATATGACACGTATCTAGACACTTTTTACATATGTTATACATCTTAAAGTGTTCTAGAAAATTAAATTAAGGGCTGATTGGAATATAACATGTGTGTATTATTAAATGTGCACTATTTTACAAAGTTAGCAAAAATAAATTTCAGCACATGCACATACACTATGCAACGCCCCTACAGCTGAGATGGAGCTTACTTGGAGCCTTGTTGGCATATTGATTGGTCAAGAATCAATCATACAATGTTGGTGAATTAAAGAGAGAAGCTACAAATGGTAAGATTTCAAACTTTGTCTCACTTACAACACATGCTGAAAATTTCAGCATGTGTAAGCTTGGCTGGCCGAAATTTTCACTTTAATGTGACATATTTTATCATCTTGAATTATGTGATTGATTGGGAGAAGAAATGGAAGTAATTTGAATATTATTTAAATTCAAAAATTGTGATATTTTATATATCACACATGCTGAAAATTTTTCAGCATGCGTGAAAGGTGTCATGGCCGAATTCATGGGCATAAAGGTGTCCAAATTCATTTCTCATGTGATAAGGATATTTACCATCAATTGGTGATTCATTTTAATTAGTAAAATAAAAGAAAAATGGAATTATTTTGAATTGTATAACCATGTAACACATGCTGAAAATTCAGCATGGTAAAACTACATTATGGCCGATTTTCATACTTAGTAAGGAAGAAATTTTGTCTTGCAACATTTTTGTGACAATCTTGAGCTTTATGGAAATTATTTTGTGATTGATATTGGCACATGTTTAAGTGATATATTCAGATTTTTCCAAGTCATCAATGATGACAACATCCAACCAATCATGAAGTGCCAAGTAAGCAAAGCTTAAATGATCATCCAATAAGAAGATGCCAAGTAAGCAAGACCATGTCACAATGATGTCTTACATTCTTCCAAGGACTTAGAAGATAATTTTCAAGAGGGGGAGGCCATGCAAGGTTAAAAGGAAAGAAGTTGAGCAAAAACAAAAAAAAGCACAAGCATTGCAAAATAAAAGTGAAAAACGCCTAGCCCTTCTTCTTCTACATTCTCTTTCTTTCTTTCTTCTTGAAAGCCTATTGTATTCATATATTTCAATCTTGAATAGGCTTGATATAGACCACCACATATTCCATATCTTTGTAAAATATTGATCAAGGTGTGATCAATCTTCATTCTTGCGAGGTGGTGGTGTTCGTGCGAATTGTATTCATCGTACAAGGTTTGTAAAGGGTTGGAGTTAGTGTGTAACTCTATCAACCCTGTGGTAAGGTGTATTGTGTGTGTGTGATTAGTGTGAACCAAAGAAGGTGTTCCTTGAAGACTGGAGTAGGTTGTTTATAACCGAACCAGTATAAAATTCTTGGTTTCAGTTACTGCACAGTTTACTCTTTTTGCTCTCATTCGTAAAAATAGTAAACGACTTCCAAAAATCACGAACATTTCCAGAAACATAACCACACGTTCTAGGGTTAATTTGGTATAAGTTTCAACCCTTTTGGATAAGTATAAGTCGATCAAATCTCAAAAGTTCTGAGACTAGTGCAGTTTGATTTTCAGACTTGCAAAGGTTGAGACTTTGATTGTAGTTGACCTACTTCCCAAAAGAATTTTGCAAAACTGTTTCAACCCACTTAAATATAGTATATAAGGAGTTAGTGGTTAAAGTTTCAGAGCATTTGGACTTACACACAAATAGGAATAAATTTTTCAAAACCGTCTACCGTTTCTGGCAGATTCGCGTAATCTGATCACCAACGGTTTTTGAAGGGGTTAAAGGTTGAATTTTAATTTGAAAATTTTAGGGGAACCTCATAACATATGAGGCTAAGTTCTCTCAAAATTGCATAATTTTTGGAGACCTATAACCTGGTTGTAAAAACGTTTTTAAAACTGGTCCTGAAAACAGAATCTGTTTTCAGAAGTTGAGTTGTTTAGGTTTAAACAAATTTTAAAAACCACATTTTCCGCACCACCTATTCAACCCCCCCTTCTAGTGGTGCCTTGCAGATCCTACAACATATTGAACTAGACCTGATATTGCTTTTGCAGTGTGCAAATTATCAAGGTATACTAGTAATTCTAGTATAGACCATTAGAAGGCAAACGGGAGAGTACTTGGGTACTTGAAAAGAACTATGAATTACGGATTGTATTACAATAACTTTCCCTCCGTATTAGACGGTTATACCGATGCTAGTTGGATAACTAGTGTAGGTGATAACAAGTCTACTACGGGATGGGTGTTCACTTTGGGAGGTGGTGCGGTTTCTTAGGCATCAAAGAAACAGACATGTATAACACACTCCACAATGGAATCCGAATTCATAGCATTGGGATTAACAGGTAAGGAATCGGAATGGCTGAGAAATTTATTATTGGATATAGAGTTGTGGTCACGACCGATGCCAGCTATTTCCTTACATTGTGATAGCCAAGCAACGATGTCTAGAGCTTATAGTAAAATCTATAACGGGAAATCTAGACACGTCAGCCTTAGGCATGATTATGTAAGGCAATTAATAATAGATGGAGTGATAGCCATTGCATACGTCAGATCCTGCAATAACCTAGCGGATCCATTGAGAAAGAGTCTTTCAAAAGACTTGGTACAAAGTACATCTTTAGGGTTGTGATTGTGACGTATGGTATAAGTTCACTTGTGATGAAAACCCAATCTTTCTAGCGTACCACTAGTCAAAGGTTCAACGGATAACAATAAATCACAAAGTGAGGGATTAAAGAACTAAGATCGATCTTTAAAGAATTAATCGGCACTGTATTGATCTTTAAAGAATACGAATATTAGTGTTAAAAGAGGGTGAGTGTTAAAGCACTCCTAATGAAGGATTAAGAGGACATAACTTAATCTTCACCTATATGAACATGGGAAGTGGTGCCGTTTCGGCAAGCAAAGATCTTGACATGTTCATGAATACTAGGGGAAGCACAAGGTCATAAAGTGCGGTTTAAGATGAACTTCTACAGAGAGTGTGGTTTCATGTGTATAATGTTTCCGGTTCTAGCACATAGGAATCTGATTCAAGACTTTTAAGCTATTAAGATTTCGTTAGAACTTTGAAATATTATACTAATAAGAGGTTCAAATCGAAAGATACTTCTTAGATGTATGAAATGTCATAAATTGCTTTACAAACTAAGTGGAGGATTGTTATAATAGTTTGTAAAGGCAATGGAAAGAAGAATGGAGGGGAATTGGACCTTAAGAAAACAAGAATAACTTGGCGTAGGACCACATAGATCAATCGATGTGCACTTCGATTGATCGATGTAGTTGATAGAAGTAACATGGATCGATCCAAATGGCCTGGAAATGAAGATGAATATTCTGTTGGACATAGATCGATCACATCGATCGATTGATGTCACATAGATCGATGACTTCGATCGATCGATGACTTCGATCGATCGATGTATCCTTGATGCAAAGTTGGAGCTCACTATGAGACATAGATCGATCACATAGATCGATCGATGTGACTTCGATCGATAAATAGATCGATCGAAGTAGTTTGGATGGAAAGTTGGAGCTCTCTGTGAGACATCGATCGACGTCGTGTGTCGAACAGAAGTGACTGTTCATCTAAATTTGCAACTTTTGTGCCAAGGGACATATTTCAACCACCGAAGGACGGTCTGAACGTCTGAGATGAAGTTAAAATGCTTATAAAAAGGCATGTTTAACACATTCCTAAAGGATCCAATCCTTTGCTCAAGCTCAAGCATCCTAAATTCTTATTCCTACTCCAAAGCATTCTTAATTGAAAGTTTATTGGATTTTTATCCTTATTGCTGAGGATAAGAGATTGTTTGTTGTTGTATCCTAGGAAGAAATTTGTCTACAACCCTTAACCAACTAGTGGGGGCAAATATTCCAAACGGAAAGTGTAATACACGTCTCAAGCCATCAACTACCTACTACTTCTACTCCTATCTTGTATCCATTTTCCCAACATATGAAGCTAAGGAAGAGTCGTTGAAGATATACCTGAGCGAAGTTTAATCGATAATCGCAACTGCTTAAAGGTGGATTTGGATCAAATTCCCAGAACAAGAAACTAGATGTGTTTTCCAAAACTCGCCCCTATACACCTTAAACTTTGGAAAAGAAATTCAATGTTGAAACAGTTAAGCAACGAGCCTATGATCAAGAAGAGGTCTTACCTATTGGCTATCAATCAACTTGAATGAATGAAATTGTCAATTACTTGCATCACGGGTTCCTCCTCAAAGAGAGGAATGGAACTAGGCGTTTGCGGATCAAGGCAACTAGGTATACTTTATTGAATAGAGTTTTTTTTTTTTTTTTTGTTATCGAAGATCATTTTCATCACCATGGCTCAAATGCGTTTCTAAGGAAGAAAAATATTATATTCTGAGGAAGTTTCATCATGATATTTGCGGCAATCATTCTAGTTTGCAAACCTTGGTACGAATATGCCTCCTCATAGGTTATTATTTGCCAACTATACAAAAGGGATGCGAAAGAACTGGTCACCAAGTGCTCACCATGTCAAATGCATGGCCCTTTGCATCACTTTCCCATGCAAAATATGATCCGCATCGTCAGTCCATGTCTTTCTTCCATGGAGGGATTGACTTGATCGGGCATCTACCCCAAGCTAGGGGCTCTGTGTAATTCTTGTCTGTGGCTACATTTAACTTCGCGAAGCAGGTTGAAGCTGAGCCATTGGCTTTGATTACAAGTCTAAACATCAAGAAATTTATGTTGAAAAACATAGTATGTACATTTGGGCTTCCAAAAGTCCTAGTTTCAGGCAATGGCAGGCAATTTGCCTAGTATCATTTGAGAAATTGGTGTGCAGAACTGCAAATTAAGCAGCACACATCTTCAGTGGTGCATCCGCTCGCCAACAGACAAGTGGAGCAGGATAATTGAACTTTGAAATAAGGCATCAAAAAGAGGTTGGAAAAAGCCGAAGTTCCACAGGTGGATGAAAATGTACTTTGAGCATATCGCACAATTCCGTCCACTGCAACCAAAACAACACCATTTTCACGTATTTACTAATTAATCTGAACCAGTTATACCTGAAGAGATTTGAATCCTTTTTCTGAGAATGAAAAACTTCTTATTTGACCAGAGAATGGAAACCTGCTGATGAGCGTCGATGAGTTGGAGGAGAAAAGGAACATCGCTCTGATCCAGATGACTAAATAAAAAACTTGATTGCTCGGTATTGTAACTCCAAGGTCCTGCATGCTTCCTTTAGAGTTGGTGATCATGTATTAAGAGAAAATATGGTTGACAGCAAAATGAGAAAGACCTTACAAAGTCATTCAAGCCCCAATAGAGTTCACAAGCTTAAATATTCGCAGGGCCGGTCAGTTATGAAAACTTAGCACATGTCGTCTTGGTTTTTGATTTCCTTCCGAAATAGAAGTAGTAACTTATGTGTAATGTGAAGTATTCCTTTTAATGAAATGAACATTACATTCTTCCTGATGGGCCGAAATCTGACCTGCTCAGAAAGGACAAACATTCAACGGTAGGTTAAACGGTCAACGTAACTCAGGTTAAATTACTTGACTGGGTAATCTCGGCCGCAATGCATCTCGGCCAAACGGCTATAAGCGCACCTCGGCCCCAAAGGCCACATCTCAGCCTCGGCTCCATCAAGGCCGGTAATCGAAGGCCACGTCTAACTGGCCATCGCGGTAGGCCGACTTATGCCCTCTGAAATCGGCCACTTGCACCTCAACAAGCCGACCCCACAGCCCAGGCTGTCCCTAATACTCCTGGTTGGTTCAGGAAGGCTTAACCTCAGCCCTAGAAGTTTACCCTGGGTAATTCTACCAGGTGAATCTCCTAGCCAGGTGTCTCAAGCCAGCTTACTCAGCTCAGCACAGTGCCACTTGGCGAGCATGCAAGAGTAAGAGTCATCAAAAGTGACCTCCCTGCATGTCACGATGGCTGGACTCTGTCCATGCATTGGCCTAGGCCGCCATATAAAATGCAGAAAACAAGAGAGAGAAGGACAAGTAACAATTCACAACTTACCACGGTCAATCATCTTCTTCACGGTGAAAACTCAGGTTTACCAGAAAACCTTTAAAAACTTTCATCAGTATATAAACCTCTCCATAAATGGCCTCAACTGACTTGACCGTCGGAAGGTATTACCCTGGGCCATAGATCCCGGGTCCTCTGACCTCGTTCCTTTGTGCAGGTCGGCCAATAGCCCAATACAAACAACTGACGGAGAATTGATGGCGTGACTCCAATATCATAAATATTACTTGGTGATAAATCCGACATCATCAAATTGGCGCTAGAAGGAGGGCCTGAACCTCCGTCAAATAAGTTTTTTTAAGTGAACTATTTAAGATTTAAGTCAGTTCTGATGGGAAAAGTACCACGTGAAGGGTTAGGGGAGTCTTCTAATCCTTCCCGCCGTAAAGATACCCGTTCTGGTCATCCTAGACAGGTTTCCAGGGGGCCTGAGCTGGATACGAAAAAGGCACCATCGGTGACAGCAGATGAGCGAGATAAGGCCATGAAATATGTGGCCGAAAATTTAGAAGTGTTTGAGGCCATGGTAGAATGGCTCAAAGGGAAGCATCCCGAAGTAGAGTACATGGAGGAGGATCTTTGTCCTCCCTACCCCAGAGAGAAGACTTATTAGAAATCTTCTCATGGCCCCCAAGGCTTCATGGCGGACGCCAGACGCAGTGGTGACAAGGCCCAAACGGTGGAGTCGATGCCTTTGCCTCGGCAGCGCCTTGGCGTAAGGCCCCGATCCTTCAAAAGTGTGCGCCAGGAGGCTGACCCTCGCAGGACGAGGAGCCATCCTGAGGAGCCTAAGCTAGAATATATGAGGGTGATTCAAGAAACTCCATTCTCTTGGGACATTGCAGAGTATCTGGCACCAGACAACTTCAAGGTGCCAAAGATGGACACTTATGATGGGACCTCAAATCCCACTGATCATCTCTTTCAGTTTCAGACAGCAATGAGTCTGAAGAATGTGCCTGACCCGCTGCGATGCAAAATGTTTCCCATGTATCTGCGGGGAAAGGCGAGAAGATGGTTTCAGGAGCTTCTACCGTAATTAGTGGACTCCTTCAGACAATTGGCACAGAAATTCAAGTCTCAATTTGTTTCTAGTGCGCCATTTATGAAAAACTCTTCACACTTGATGACCTTGAGGCAGGGTCCTGAGGAATCAGTGTTGAAGTACATGCAACGCTTCTCGGATGAATCACTGCAGGTCAGTGATCGAAACGAAGGAGTGAAAGCCGCTGCTTTCATTAATGGTCTTAGAGCGGGCTGCCTCTTCTCTCAGCTGGCTGAAGAGGGGCCCACCACATTGAGGGAGTGTTTGGAGACGGCTCACCTGTTTGCCCAAGGTGAAGAGGCAAACCGATTGATGAAGGAGGCCGAGCAAAGTACTCGGCACGAAACTCGGCCCAGTTCCAAGGGAGACCGACGTGATGACAAACGCAATCGATGCAGTGCGTTTGATCGCCTTGGTGGCCGAGGCAAACGAGGTAGGGAAGGTCTGCCCCTTTTAGCCTCTAAAGACAAAATTTTGGCCGTGATGGAAAGAGATGGTTTGAGGACGGACCCTAAACCTCTGGCAGGTCCCAGAGATAAAAGGGATCCTAAGCTATACTGTCGTTATCATCGGGATGTCGGCCATGATATAGAAGATTGCCGGCAATTAGCTCAAGCGATTCGGAAGTTGATTGAGCAGGGGCACCTGAAGCTGTTTTATGATCCACGCTCACGACTTCACAATCGTTTGAGCCAATTGCCGGCAATCTTCTGTATCATGGCCAACATCCCGATGATAACGACCGTATAGCTTAGGATCCCTTTTATCTCTGGGACCTGCCAGAGGTTTGGGGTCCGTCCTTAAACCATCTCTTTCCATCACGGCCAAAATTCTATCTTTAGAGGCTAAAAGGGGCAGACCTTCCCTACCTCGTTTGCCTCGGCCACCAAGGAGATCAAACGCACTGCGTCGATCGCGTTTGTCATCACGTCGGTCCCCCTTGGAACTGGGCCGAGTTTCGTGCCGAGTACTTTGCTCGGTCTCCTTCTTCAATCAGTTTGCCTCTTCACCTCGGGCAAACTGGTGAGCCTTCTCCAAACACTCCCTCAATGTGGTGGGCCCCTCTTCAGCCAGCTGAAAGAAGAGGCGGCCCGCTCTAAGACCATTAATGAAAGCAGCGGCTTTCACTCCTTCGTTTCGATCACTGACCTACAGTGATTCATCCGAGAAGCGCGCATATACTTCAACACTGATTCCTCAGGACCCTGCCTCAAGATCATCAAGTGTGAAGAGTTTTTAATAAATGGTGCACTAGAAACAAATTGGGACTTGAATTTCTGTGACAATTGTCAGAAGGAGTACACTGATTGCGTTGGAAGCTCCTGAAAGCAGTTTTATGATCCATGCTCACGACTTCACAATTGTTTGGACTTCCGAAAAGGTTCTCAAAAGGATAAGTGCCGACCTGAGACTCCATCTGGGCGTCCCAGGCCAGACGATGATGATGACAGAGTCCGACATGAGGCCGCAGTGCAGCCTCAAGTCAATTCTGTAATTTACACCATCGCAAGAGGGCCACCTCAGAAAAGCCAGGGGGTCCCAGTTTGTCAGGGACGTCATCTGGGCCTCCCACTAAAAAGAGAAGGTTAGCCCGAGAACTGGTCTACGGACCAGAAGACATTATTCCACTAGACTCTAATAATACGGGTCTAGTAATAGGCTTGTGTATAAATTTAGCACCGGATGAAATTGTAGAAGTTCGAAGAGTCTATATAGATACTGAAAGTGCTGTAAATATCATGTATTATAATGTATACAAGCAATTGGGTTTGGCAGATTCCCAAATGACACCAGTGACCTCACCTTTGTTCGGATTCACTGGTATGCCAGTTCGGCCGGCTGGCTTGATCACTCTCAGCGTTAGCTTTGGCAAACCTCCCGCTTACTGCTGTTTGTGGATGGATTTTGTGGTACTCAAAGAAAGGTCGGCGTACAATATCCTTTTAGGCCGACCAGCTTTGTTAGCTCTGGAAGCAGTAATATCCCCTTTGCATGTAAGCATGAAGTTTCCTACACCAGGTGGAGTAGTTATCTTACAAGGGGATATTACTATAGCTCAAAACTGTTACACAGTTGCCACCCAAGGGGGTGGGGCCGTCCAACAGGTTGTTTTGGATGACCTCATTCCCCCAACTGAGGAGCGTTTGCACTCGGATGACGCAGTCCAAGAATTCATCCTAGGTCTAGGTCAGCCGGATAACGCTATCAAGATTGGAACATGGATGCCTGCTGAGACGCTGGCTTAGCTTCAAAGTTTGCTGAGGGAGTTTGCGGAAATTTTTGCATGGACGGCAGAGGACATGCCAGGAATCCCAACTACTTTGGCTGAACATCGGCTTAATGTGGATTCTCAGGTCAGACCCATTAAGCAGAAGATGAGGAACTTTTCCCCTGAAAGGAACCAGGTGATAGCGGAGGAGGTCAAAAAACTCCTTGCAGCAAAGTTCAATGCTGAGGTCTTATATCCCATATGGTTGGCCAACCTTGTTGTGGTCCCCAAACCCGACAAGACCTGGAGAATGTGCGTTGATTATACCGACCTGAATAAGGCGTGCCCGAAAGACTGTTACCCCTTACCAAAGATTGATAGGCTGGTGGACTCCACTTTGAGGTATGAGGTCTTTGATTTTCTTGATGCTTTCAAAGGCTATCATCAAATCATGATGTCATAGGAGGATCAAGAAAAGACCTCCTTTATAACAGAGTCGGGTACCTATTATTATGTCAGCATGCCCTTTGGTCTTAAAAACGCAGGGGCTACTTGCCAGCGCTTAGTCAACTCGCTGTTCCGAGATCAGATTGGCCGAGTTATGGAAGTATATATTGATGATATGTTGATCAAGAGCAGGTCTCTTGATCAGTATATCTCAAATCTTCGGGAATGTTTGTCATCTTAAGAGTTTCCATATGAGGCTGAACCCAAAAAAAATGTACATTTGGAGTACGCACGGGAAAGTTTCTCGGATACATGGTTTCCGAGGAAGGAGTGCAGGCCAATCCGGCCAATATTGAAGCCTTAGAAAGTATGCATCCACCGCGGAACATCAAAGAGGTTCAGAGGTTGACAGGCCGAATTGCTGCTTTGAGCAGATTTCTTTCTAAGTCTGCAGAGAGGTCACTACCTTTCTTCCAAATTTTGAAGAAACGAACCGCTTTCCTCTGGGATGACCAGTGCCAAAAAGCGTTTGATGATCTGAAAGCACACTTGGCCGAGGTGCCAATGCTGACATCTCCTCTTCCCGGGGAGACTTTGTACATATACTTGTCAACCTGCCATGAGGCAGTCAGCGCAGTCCTGCTTAGGGAGTAGGATGCTGTTCAGAGACCTATTTATTTTTCTAGCAAGGTTCTGCATGGAGCCGAAGTGCGTTACCCCAATGTTGAAAAAATCATCTTAGCACTGATAGTGGCGGCAAGGAAATTCCGACCCTATCTCCAAGCCCATCCAATAATAATGGTGACGGATCAGCCCTTGAAGCAAATTTTATCCCGGCCAGACACTTCTGGCCGAGCTGCTAAGTGGGCTATGGAGCTTGCTGAGTATGATATCGAATATAAATCACGCACTTCCATTAAAGCTCAAGCTTTGGCCGATTTCTTGGCTGGGATATCCGTTAAAGAAGACCAACCTTCAACACAAGGTTGGATCCTATACGTAGACGGGTCTTCTTCAAAAGAGGGGAGTGGAGCAGGGCTCCTGATAATCAATCCAAATGAGGAAGAGATGGAATATGCTCTGCGCTTTGATTTTGAGGCTACCAACAACGAGGCCGAGTATGAAGCTTTGATAGCTGGGTTAAGCCTTGCCTGAAAACTGGGGACACAGCAAATAATAGTCCGAAGTGACTCACAGCTCATAGTCTCTCAAATCAATGGAGATTATGAGGCTAAAGAGGACAACATGAAGCGATACTTGGCCAAGGTTCAGCATTTGAAGGGAATGTTTGAACACTTTATGATAGAGCATATTCCCAGATCGGCCAACAAACGGACCGATCCACTATCTCGGCTGGGCTCATCCACATCGGCCACAATAGGGAAAAAGATTGTTGTAGAGTTGGTGAAACATCGTGCTTTTGATGGAAATGAAATCTTGCAACAAGACTACCACAACACGTGGATGGATGAGATAGTCACCTACCTGTGACATCAAACCCAGCCTGAGGACAAGTCTCAAGCTCGGCGCCTTCGCCTGAAGGCTTCCAAGTACGCACTCTTTAACGATCAACTGTACAGAAAGTCTTTTTCACAGCCGTGGTTGCGTTGCATACCTAAAGACGAAGGAGATTATATTCTTCGAGAGTTGCACTTGGGAATATGTGGAAGCCACTTCGGCACAGGCTTTTTAGCCCGCAAGTGCTATTTAGCTGGGTATTACTGGCCTACCATTCGTAAAGATGCAAAAGAGCTTGTTAAAAAGTGCCCATCTTGTCAAGCTCATGCCCCGACATCTCATTTGCCGAGCCATGACTTGGCTGTTATTTCTAGCACGTGGCCATTTGTGCAATGGGGAATGGACTTAGTTGGGCCTTTGCCCAGAGCTCCCGGCTCGGTCAGATTTCTATTGGTAGCTATTGACTACTTTACCAAATGGATAGAGGCTAAGCCACTAGCCACCATAACTGGGGCCCAAGTAAAAAAGTTCTTATGGAAGAATATCATCTACCGATTCAGCCTACCCCAAGTCTTGATCTCAGACAATGGAAGGCAATTTGCCGAGGATCCTGTGAAGAGTTGGTGTCTTGATTTGCATATCAAGCAACGCTTCACCTTGGTAGCTCATCCTCAATCAAATGGCCAAGTAGAGCTGGCCAACAGGATCATTAAAGATGGTCTTAAAAAGCGTCTAGATAAGGCCGGCACTAGTTGGGTGGATGAATTACCTAGCGTCTTATGGCTTACCAGACTACGCCATCTACTTCAACAAAGGAAACTCCTTTTCCTTGGTGTATGGTACTGAAGCTCTTATTCCTGCAGAGATCGGTTCTACATCCGCCCGGGTAGATCGTTACTCTGCCTCAAGCAATGACCAAGAACTTCGATTAAACTTGGATGAACTTGAGGAAAAAAGAGACCGAGCTCACATCCGCATGGCACGATACAAAAACTTGATCTCCCAATATTACAACTCTCGAGTACGTCCGAGATCTTTTCGAGTGAGAGACCTAGTGATGCGCAACAATGAAGTCAGCCATGCTATCCCAGCAGGAACGTTTAATCCTAAATGGGAGGGTCCTTAACGAATAGTTGAAGTACACTCAGCTGGAGCCTATAAATTACAAACTCTGGAAGGCCGAACTCTTCCTCGAACTTGGCACTCTTCACATCTCCGACTTCTACATCAATGATGCAACTGTAGCTATTTTGTATATCAATACAACTTTTTTGGAGCCTCTATCAAGAGTCAAGTATTATATCAGATGTCCAAGCAAATTTTGAGCACTATGGAAGACTCGTATAAGACCTCGGCAGGTCCGAGGCAGATGCCCGCTAAAGGGTAGATCAAGACCTCGGCACATCCGAGGCAAATGCCCACTAAAGGGTAGCTCAAGACCTCGGCAGGTCCGAGGCAAAAGCCCACCAAAGGGTAAAACAAGACCTCGGTAGGTCCGAGGCAAATGCCCGCTAAAGGGTACATCAAGACCTCGGTAGATCTGAGGCAAAAGCCCGCCAAAGGGCAAAACAAGACCTCGGCAAGTCCGAGGCAAAAGCCCACCAAAGGGTAAAACAAGACCTCGGCAAGTCCGAGGCGCCAGCTCATTAAAAAGAAGAATTAGAGCTCGGCAGGTCCAAGGCAAAAATCCATTGAAGGGTGATTTACAAAACTTCAGCAAGCCAGAGGGAAAAACTTATCAAACTTGTATAAACAAGTTTTAAGAATCCTCTGTCTGAAGAAGCCGAGGTAAAACAAAACAACATATAGGTACCTTATCTGACTTAGCCGAGCTATATAAGGTTGCGTTGAGCGGCAATATTATGAATTCAAGACGGAGTTATAATTATCGCCCAAGCTTGGCGTTCTTAACTTATTCATGAGTCAGCTCGGCAGAATAACAGGTTTATTCTACGTTATAAATTTTATTTTATAAGCTATGGCATGACCGATCTGAGATTTCGGCATCAACAATGACAACAAAGCAAGAAACTTAGCAAGTAAAAGGAAAAACGGAGTAAATTGCAAATCCAATAGATTGAAATTCTCATTGATAATTGAGTACACCCATTTCAATCTAAGTACAAGGAAACCTAAATTTGCTCCTCATCCTCGCGCAAGTCTGCCCCTTCAGAGAACCTCAGAAATTGAGCTTCGAACTCGGCCTCAGCATGGGAATTATAAAGTTCAACTAACCGAGGATCTTCCTTATTTAGTTAGGGGCAAACTTCAGCGCAAATATCAATGGCCTTTGTCTGGCCCATCTGCAGAACTGGTTCTTACAGCAGCACCATGTTCTCTTCAAAAAGTTCTGATTTTCTAAATTCGGCCACCGCCTCAGCCTTAGCTGCCGAAAGTTGGAGCGTGAAGTTGGATGCCTGCTGCTCTAGTTCCTTCTGCAGAGATGTTATTACAGCATCCTTTTTTCCCGACTCTGCCATTACTTGGCCATAACATGCCTCCAAGTCGGCATTTCTCTTCTCTAGTTCGGACACCAAAGAGTTGGCTGTAGCCCACTTAACTTCCGCCTCTTCCTTCTGTCCTTGAAGTTTATTGACTTCGGACTTCAAGGACGAGATGTCTTGAGAGGCTGCTTCAGACTCCTTGGTTTTGGCCGCCAGATGACTTTGCAGCTCCTCACCTCGGCTGATGAGTTCTGACAGTTGTACCTTCAGCTGTTTCACCAAAACAATGTTAGTGAAATGTCTGAATGTGTATAACAAGAAAAATTAGTCCATACCATGGCAGAGTTGATGTGAATGGAATTAACCAGACTGCCCAAGATGCGGCTGAGAATCGCTGCTTGTCTATGGGCAGAATTAAACTGTTCATCCTTTGGGCGATAGCCAGATTCATCACAGTGTCTGCTTCATCGAACTCGCCCGCTGTCAAAGTTTGTTGTTCTTGGGCAGGAAGCATCTCGGCTTCAGGGACAGGTACGTCTTCCTTTTGCCTCTTTCCCAGAACAGAGCCTTCACTCTGCTGAGTCTGGCCGAGATCGACTCGAGCCGGACTCCTCAGAGGAACCTTGGCCCTTGCCTCTGCCATAGTGACCAGAATATAATAACGACCTAAGGGAACAACTAATTTATGGGCTAGGAAATATGAAGTACCTTGGGTGGCCGATTCAGAAGCAACTACAATTGCTTGATTCACCTCAGCTTCAGCAATATCTTCAGCTGGGGGCAATCCCTGAGCAGCCTCGGCCCTTGCCTTTGTTGCCTGAGCTTTCTTACGAGATGCAGCCTTAGCAATCTTGGCTGCAAATTCTTTACCTCCGAGAGCCATGGAGCCTGCATGAAGCAAAGTTTGTAAATAACAGCAGATAAAAAGAGGAGGAAAAGGTACGCGAGAAGTACAAGAGCATACCTCGGACTATCTCCAAATTGTCGGGAGAAAGGGGCTTATAATGGGGACCTGAAGCTAAAGAGCTCAGATCGGCCGCCTTCAAAACTGAGTCATTCACCCTATGCCAGTCGATGACTGTGGGCAGAGAATACAACATGGCTGACTCATCACAGTACTCCAGGCTCGGCTTCATGTTATCAGCCTTATCCGACTTCCATATATCTAGTCGAGGTAGCCCTAACTTCTTAATGTAAAAGAATCTTCCTTTCCAGTTCTTTTTGAAAGAGGGAATATGGACAACGAAGTTGAATTCCTCTGGTGTGACTCTCTTGGTAAAATAATACCAACTATCAGAAGTCCTACAAGAGAATAGACTCCTAAAGATTCTTTGGTCGAAAGGGATCTCAGATGCTCTAAGGAACAAGAAAAAAGATAGGATAATTTTCAAACTGTTAGGCTTTATTTGAGGAAGCCTAAGGTTGTAAGAGTGAAGAATCCTAAATAAAGAGACAGGGACGGGAAGACGGAACCCGGAATGAAAATACTCCTCATAGATAGCTTCATATCCCGCATGAGGGTCATAGGCTGTTTGATCGGGCAAAGGAAGAATGGGGTCGAATTGATCAATATCAATGTCATACATGCCACATATCAAAGACACATCAACCTCGGACAAGGTGCAAAAGGCTTGTTGAACCTCGGCCGAAGGGGACCCCCTATAAACTACCCCCACCAGTAGAGTTGAAACCCTAGATTTGGAGGGAGCAGTGGCAGTCCCCGGAACAAGGATGGTTTCTGCTTGTTCCAGTGAGACCTCAACTGCGGTAACAACTCTGCTGGGCAGAGCACGTCCACTGGGGCTGGCACCATCACCAACCCCCCTTAATGGCCGAGCTAGAGGACGGTCGTCAGTAGAAATCGTCTTCTCCGGCGATGAACTGAGGCTTCCTTCATTACCAACGTAAGAAGCTCCCTCAGAAGGATTTTGAGAATCAGAGGCAGAAGACATGGTAGCTAGGAAAGGAAACTTACAGAGGAAAGGAGTTGTCGGAAGAGAAGGAAGAGACTGCCGAAGGGAAATCGACGCCGGAGAAGAAGCTAACATAGGAGAAAACTAGGGTTGCGGAAGGAATCAAGCCGAAAGTAAAAGAGTGAAAAAATGAAGAGAGGGGGCCTATTTATAGGCAATCTTTTCAGCCATCCCAAAGGTTACCTCGAAAGAGCTGACCTCGATCCTCACGCCGCATTCAAATGGGTTCACATCGAATATTGTACCGCCGTATCTGAAAAGCTATACCGCCGCTGTCACCTCGGCCTGCACAAGCAGTAAATGCGTATTACGAAGCAATCCGCAGTCAACACGTCATAGTGAAAGGACTGCCCATTAAATGCATTGAAAGGATTAGCCTGCCCATCCAAGTCAGCTCGGCCAGTCTAATCTGGGGGCATAACTGATGGGCCGAAATCTGACCTGCTCAGAAATGACAAACATTCAACGGTAGGTTAAACGGTCAACATAACTCAAGTTCAGTTACTTGACTGGGTAATCTCGGTCGCAATACAACTCGGCCAAACGGCTATAAGCGCACCTCGGCCCCAAAGGCCACATCTCGGCCTCGGCTCTATCAAGGCCGGTAATTGCAGGCCACGTCTAACTGGCCATCGCGGTAGGCCGACTTATGCCCTCTGAAGTCGGCCACTTGCACCTCAGCAAGCCGACCCCACAGCCCAGGCTGTCCCGAATACTCCTGGTTGGTTCAGGAAGGCTTAACCTCGGCCTAGAAGTTTACCCTGGGTAATTCTACCAGGTGAATCTCCTAGCCAGGTGTCTCAAGCCAGCTTACTCAGCTCAGCACAGTGCCACTTGGCGAGCATGCAAGAGTAAGAGTCATCAAAAGTGACCTCCCTGCATGTCACGATGGCTGGACTCTGTCCATGCATTGGCCCAGGCCGCCATATAAAAGGCAGAAAACAAGGAAGAGAAGGACAAGTAACAATTCACAACTTACCACGGTCAATCATCTTCTTCACGGTGAAAACTCCGGTTTACCAGAAAACCTTTAAAAACTTTCATCAGTATATAAACCTCTCCATAAATGGCCTCAACTGACTTGACCGTCGGAGGGTATTACCCAGGGCCATAGATCCCGGGTCCTCTGACCTCGTTCCTTTGTGCAGGTCGGCCAACAGCCCAATACAAACAACTAACGGAGAATTGACGGCGTGACTCCAATATCATAAATATTACTTGGTGATAAATCTGACATCATCACTTCCAATTGATTTTTTGATGAATTTCCATTTTAATGGCACTGTGGTGATACGCAGATATTTTGTGCAAAGAAGAGCGATTGGGTCTTGCAAAATTACTCGGCCAAGTGTCTCAAACGTGAGCAGATCTCACTTAAAAATCTGGACAGATCTTAATGATGAATACGTGGAACAAAACTCACAAGTAAAAAACACGCAGAGGGTCGGAGACAGAGAAAGCATGTTCGAAGAGGCGCTAAAGGGTCCAGTCACAAGAAGCAAAGAGAAAGAACTGAAGCTGGACATTATCGCAATACTTGCGGAACTTGTGCGACACCAGGAAGACAATGCAACTGGGCATTGGTGCTATCTTTTTTATACTCAAAATCAGATTTGGTGAAGAAAGAAATAGCATGGGATAGAGGGTGGGTTGGACGCGACGTCTAGGCATGCTCGTGTATCGAGCGCGTGCAAAAAGGTCTTGCATGGTCTTGCAAAAAGAGCATTGGATGACCATATCTTGATATTTTGGCCATAACGCTCCCATACGACGTTGTTTTGCGGTGATTCCAGACGCTATAGAAACAAGACATTTGGGGACATAAATTTCCAGGAGACTTCATCAACAGATTCGGTTCCTAGACGACCGAGATAATACGTGAAAGATTAATCAGATGCTGAGATGATAATGTTCAAGTAGAAGCCCTATCCTATCTCTTGTAAATTAGGTTTAGCATTAAGGGTTATATGTATGAGTGGCCTGGTGCCTGGAAAAACACAAGAAGTGAATGAAAAATAGCATATTTCTGCCAATGGCTGCCCATCAAGGTGTTCCATTGTGTTTTCTTTGATCATCGATCAAAATTAGATTCTATATCAATGTTTTGAGCAGGCGTTTGTAGGATCTGCAAGGCACCACTAGAAGGGGGGTTGAATAGTGGGTGCAGAAAATGTGGTTTTTAAAATTGTTTTAAACCAAAAACCCAACTTCTGAAAACAGTTTCTGTTTTCAGGACCAGTTTTAAAACGTTTTGAAAACTAGGTTTCAGGTCTTCAAAAATTCTGAAATTTGGAGAGAACTTATCCTCAGATGTTATGAGTGTCTCCTAAAAATTTCAGATTTAAATTCAACCTCTAACCCCTTGAAAAAGCGTTGGTGGTCAGATTGCGCGAATCTGCCAGAAACGGTAGACTGTTTTGAAAAAATTATTCCTATTTTTACACAACTCCAATTGCTCTGAAAATTTAATCACCAACCCCTTATAAGTTTTATTTAAATGGGTTGAAACAGTTTTGAAAAATGCTTTTGGGAAGTTAGTCAAATACGATCAAAGTCTCAACCTTTGCAAGCCTGAAAATCAGACTGCACTAGTCTCAGAACTTTGGACGTTTGAACTACTTATACTTGTCCAAAAGGGTTGAAACTTGCGCCAAAAGAACCTTAAAATGTGTGGCTATGTTTTATAAAAAATTCGTGATTTTTGAAATTCGTTTACTATTTTTACGGACGTGATTAAAAACAGTAAACAGTGCTGAAACAGAAAATCAGTGCTGAAAGTAAATGACACCAAGAATTTTATACTGGTTCGGTTATCAACAACCTACTCCAGTCTTCGAGGAACACCTTCCTCGGTTCACACTAATCACACGACACAAATACACGTTACCAAAGGGTTGATGGAGTTACACACCAACTCCAACCCTTTACAAACCTTGTATGATGAATACAATTCGCACGAACACCACCACCTAGCAAGATTGAAGATTGATCACACCTTAATCAATCTTTTACAAAGATATAGAATGTGTGGTGGTCTAAGATAAGCCTATTCAAGAATATGAATGTAAGTACAATAGGCTTTTAGAAAGAAGAAAGAAAGATGTAGAAGAAGAGGGGAATGGAAGACTCTTTTTGCACTTTTGAACTTGTGAGACTTGTCTTGTTTTTGTTTGGATTTCTTCTTCTCTTTTTAACAATGTGGCCGCCCCCTCTATGTCCTTCTCCTCTTGAAAATTATCTTCTAAGTCCTTGGGAGAATATGTTGCATCATTGTGACATGTTCTTGCTTACTTGGCATGTTCTCATTGGATGATCATTAAGCTCTTGCTTACTTGGCACTCATTGATTGGTTGAATGTTGTCATCACTTGATGACTTGGAAAATCTAAGAATAACACTTAAAACATGTGTCAAAATCATCATAAAATAGTTGCCATAACTCATAAGATTATCACATAAATTAAGCAAGATAATTTCTCCACAAAAATAAGCAAGAAATCGCCCATTAAGAGTCTTGCACATGCTGAAATTTCAGCATGTGTAACATTCACCTTTTGTTCAAATTATTGCCTATTTTGCATTGATTTAATCAAAGAAATCAAAGAATAATTCAATCAACATTTAGTATACAATATTCTCATCATGTATGGAATAAAAGTTAGACACCAATGTGGACTAAATTTCAGCCACTATACATTACACACATGCTGAAATTTTCATCATGTGTGATATTAAAAATATCACCATTTTAATTTCATAACTAATTCAAAACATTACCATAACATCCTCAATTAATCCTCATGATTCAAGATGGTAAAATATGGTTCATCAAGAGATAAAATTCGGCCATTGTAAAACACACATGCTGAAATTTTCAGCATGTGTTACAAATGTGACATTGTTTGAAATGTTACCTTTTGTAGCTCCTTCCTTATGTCACCAACTTTGTATGCTTCATTCTTGACCAATCAATATGCCAACAAGGCTCCACGTATGCTCCAAATCAGCTGTATAGGCGTGTATGATATGTATATACATGTGCTGAATTTTATTTTTTCAAACTTTGTAAAATAGTGCACATTTAATAATACACACATGGCATATTCCAATCAGGCCTTAATTTAATTTTCTAGAACACTTTAAGATTTATGACATATGTAAAAAGTGTCTAGATACGTGTCGTATGATGTGCCAAATGTAGGATCTGCAAGGCACCACTAGAAGGGGGGGTTGAATAGGTGGTGCGGAAAGTGTGGTTTTTAAAATTTGTTTAAAACTAAACAACTCAACTTCTGAAAACAGATTCTGTTTCCAGGACCAGTTTTAAAACGTTTTTAAAACCAGGTTATAGGTCTCCAAAAATTATGACATTTTGAGAAAACTTAGCCTCAGATGTTATGAGGGTCCCCTAAAGATTTCAAATTAAAATTCAACCTTTAACCCCTTCAAAAACCGTTGGTACTCAGATTGCTCGAATCTGCCAGAAACGGTAGACGGTTTTGAAAAATTTATTCCTATTTGTGTGTAAGTCCAAATGCTCTGAAAATTTAACCAATACCTCCTTATATACTGTATTTAAATGGGTTGAAACAGTTTTGCAAAATTCTTTTGGGAAGTAGGTCAACTACAATCAAAGTCTCAACCTTTGCAAGTCTGAAAATCAGACTGCACTAGTCTCAGATCCTTTGATGTTTGATCGACTTATACTTATCCAAAAGGGTTGAAACTTGTGCCAAATTAACCCTAGAACGTGTGGCTATGTTTCTGAAAATTTTCGTGATTTTTGAAAATCGTTTACTATTTTTAAGAACGCCAAGAAAACGAATAAATTGTACAGTAACTGAAAGTAAATGCAGAAAGTAAATGGCACCAAGAATTTTATACTGGTTCGGTTATGAACAACCTAGTCCAGTCTTCAAGGAACACCTTCCTTGGTTCACACTAATCACACACACGCAATACACCTTACCACAGGGTTGATAGAGTTACACCTAACTCCAACCCTTTACAAACCTCGTATAACGAATACAATTCGCATGAACACCACCACCTCGCAAGAATGAAGATTGATCACACCTTGATCAATCTTTTACAAAGATATATAATGAGTGGTGGTCTATGTCAAGCCTATTCAAGATTGAAAGATATGAATACAATAGGCTTTCAAGAAGAGAGAAAGAAAGAGAATGTAGAAGAAGAAGAGCTAGGCTTTTTGATCACTTTGATTTGCAATGCTTGTGCTTGTTTTGTTTGCTCTCTTCTTTCCTTTTTATGCCATGTAGCCGTCCCCTTGTAGGTGCCTCCTCCTCTTGAAAATTATCTTCTAAGTCCTTCGGAGAATGTAAGACATCATTGTGACAAGGCCTTGCTTACTTGGCATCTTCTTATTGGATGATCATTTAAGCTTCGCTTACTTGACACCTTCTTATTGGATAAATGTTGTCATCATTGATGACTTGGAAAAATCTGTGAATTACACTTAAACATGTGCCAAAATCATCACAAAATAGTTTCCATAAACCATAAGATATATCTCATAAATTGCAAGACAAAAATTCCTTTCTTGCTAAGATGAAAAAATCGCCCATAATAGGTGTTACCATGCTGAATTTTCAGCATGTGACACATGGAGATAAAATTCAAAATATTACCATTTTTCTTTGATTTTTCTAATTAAAATGAATCACCAATTGATGGTAAATATTCCTATCACATGAGAAATGAACTTGGACACTATTAAGCTCTAGAATTCGGCCATCATAATTCTTACACATGCTGAAAAATTTCAGCATGTGTGATATATAGAATATCACACTTTATTAAATTAGATAATATTCAAATCATTTCCATTTCTTCTTCCAATCAATAACATAATTTAAGATAATAAAATATGTCTCATAATAGATGAAAATTTCGGCCATCATTATCACACATGCTGAATTTTCAGCATGTGTCACAATTTTGACAAAATTTGAATTGTTACCTTTTGTAGCTTCTCTCTTTAAGTCACCAACTTTGTGTGATTGATTCTTGACCAATCAATATGCCAACAAGGCTCCACATATGCTCCATCTCAGCTGTAGGTGACGTTGGATAATGTATATACATGTGCTGAAATTTATTTTTGCTAACTTTATAAAATAGTGCACATTTAATAATACACACATGTTATATTCCAATCAGCCCTTAATTTAATTTTCTAGAACACTTTAAGATGTATAACATATGTAAAAAGTGTCTAGATACATGTCACATGATGTACCAAAAACATTCCATGAGTTGTGTGCGTAGAAAACCGAATTTTCGATATTTATCGATAACTCGATTTTTCTCTAATTAAATTCCAACTTCTTGCACATGTTATATATATTATGTTACGCATAATATATATAATATATACTTTAAATCTCAGCACTTGGCTGGTCTAAAGTTGTACCATTAGCATGTGACAAAATTAAACTTGGAATCTTCACATTTTGGCCTTAATGTGGGGTGATTTGTGTGTGCCAACATGGAAAATATTTTTGGCTGAATTTCTCATGTAACCCACAAAATGTTTATGGAATTTTGAAGTATAGGGGCTGGCCATTTATTTGTGGCAAGTACATGACACGTTGGCGAAGTTTCGGTATTCGCCCGATACGACAATTTTCGGTTTAGAACCTTTTATCGTGTCATATTTGATTTGTCATCACCATATCTTATATCATATGATATAAGACCTGAATATACTCATAAATATGAGTTAAGTATAGTGGTGTGACGTTAACGTACGTACGTAAAATATATAATGTGTCGGTAGTACGTTGGAATACATGTGTATGTGCCTTTTCTTAAAAAATCTGAAAATATATGTAATATATGTATAAGTGGCGTGTCACATTAAAGAGGTGAGGAGGAGAAAATTTTCCTTCCTTAGCTTTGTTGCCTTTGTGTCTTTTCCAAATGTGGCTTCCTTTAATGAACCACTTAGTTTAATAAACTAAGTACTTCACTTAATGAACTAGTTTAGTTCATTAATGGTGACACCTGAAAATAGTATAAACACAACAAATGTTTGCCATATTATGTAAGCTTTAACGCTTCATGGCTCGTTAGTCCGGCAACAATATATATAAGCTAAATAAGGCAAGTAATAGCAAAGTATCATGCATACATGTACACGTTTGTATATATATCATGCATTTAAGTCACTTATTTTGAAATCACTCAAATCCCCTTTTCTCTACAATCTCCCCCTTTTGATGATTTTCAAAATAACTTATGCACATGATTTAAATGCTATCGCTCCCCCTTAAAACATGCACAAATTTGAAATTTGAATTTCAAATTTCAAATCTGGCTCCCCTTGATTTGTGCAATTAGTATCAATTAGTCTCTCTCTCCCCCTTAAATCATGCTTTTCTCTCCCCCTTTATTTTGGAAAGTAAATCAAAAGATTCCTGTCAACAAGGAAAGAAAATCAAATCACGTCAAATCAAATCATATCAACGGGAATCATGCCTAATTTAGAACGAATAGATTCATACGTGGCTTGATTTAAGGCTTTTGTAAAGATATCTGCTACTTGTGCTTCTGTGCGTACGTGATCTATGATAATATCACCATTGTTTACGTGATCACGAAGAAAGTGATAGCGTACTTCTATATGCTTAGCCTTAGAATGTAACACGGGGTTCTTAGACAAATTTATGGCACTCATACTATCACAATATATAGGAATTTTATTTACGGTAATTCCAAAGTCCGAAAGTTGTTGTTTTATCCACAACAACTGTGTGCAACAAATGCTAAGTGCCATGTACTCAGCCTCAGTAGTGGACAAAGCAACACTTGCTTGCTTTTTGGAAAACTATGAAATGAGTGAATTTCCTATAAATTGGCAAGTTCTGCTCGTGCTTTTTCTATCTATTTTGCAGCCACCATAATCTGCATCAGTGTAAGCATGTAAGTTAAATGTAGAATCCTTATCGTACCAAATTCCTAAGGTGGGCGTGTGCTTAACATAGCAGAATATTCTTTTTACCGCATTATAGTGAGACACCTTAGGTTGACTTTGAAATCGTGCGCACATGCATACACTAAACATAATATCAGGCCTACTAGCAGTTAAATATAGCAAAGAACCTATCATAGATCGATATAAGACATTATCAACGTCTTTACCATGTTCGTCTTTGTCTAATTTAGTAGTGACACTCATAGAGGTGGGGGATGGTTTCAAATTTTCAAAGTTAAACTTTTTAATCATGTCATTTACATATTTTGCTTGACTTATGTAAATCCCTTTACTCGTTTGCTTAATCTGCAAGCCAAGAAAATAATTTAGTTCACCAACCATAGACATTTCAAATTCAGATTTCATGCAATTTTCGAAATCTTCAACAAGTCTATGTGAGGTAGAACCGAAAATAATGTCATCAACATAGATTTGGATAATAAGTAAATCCGATTTATCTTGTTTCAAAAATAGTGTACTATCTATAGTACCTCGTTTAAAATTATTTTCTAAAAGGAAAGTATCAAAATGATCATACCATGCTCTTGGTGTTTGCTTTAGACCGTATAGTGCTTTCTTTAGTTTGTACACGTGATCGGGATGTTTCAAATCTTCAAAACCGGGTGGTTGCTTCACGTATACTTCTTCTTGTATAAATCCGTTTAGGAATGCACTTTTTACGTCCATTTGATATAATCTGAAATCTTTCATGCAAGCAATAGCAAGTAATAGTCGTATAGCTTCTAAACGTGCTACGGGTGCAAATGTTTCATCGTAGTCAATTCCTTCTTCTTGATTATAGCCTTGAGCTACAAGTCTCGCTTCATTTCTAACAACCCTTTCCTTCTTCATTCATTTTATTCCTAAACACCCACTTTGTGCCTATTATAGTCTTATCTTGTGGTCGTGACACTAAATCCCATACATCGTTTCTAACAAATTGATTAAGTTCATCATGCATAGCATCAATCCAAGAAGAATCACTCAAAGCATCATGCACATTTTTGGGTTCAATTTCAGAAATCATAGCATGAAATTCATTTATTTCGTCCGATGTAATTCTTCTACGTGGTCGCACACCGTGAGTGAGGTCGCCTATGATGAGATCATGTGGGTGATCTCTATGCCATCTTGGTTGATTATTTTCTATGTTATCATGCATTTCTATATGATCATGCATATCTAGTGTGTCATTTATATCATGCATATCAAAAGAACCATCATCTTCATTTAACACGGGTTTCAATTCAAAGTCATCGTCATATTCCTTATCTTTATCAATCTCACCAAATTCATTGAATTTCACATGAATAGATTCCATAATTTGTCTAGTGAGAGGATGATAACATCTATATGCCTTTGAATTTATAGAATATCCAACAAAAATGCACTGAATTGATTTGGATTCAAATTTATCTAAATTATCTTTTGTATCTAAAACAAAACATTTGCATCCAAACACACGAAAATAGTCAGTCTTAGGCATGCGTTCATTCAAAATCTCATAAGGCGCCTTGTTTATTTTCTTTCTTATAGATAGGCGATTTACAATATAGTATGCACAATTTACGGCTTCCGCCCACAGAAATCTAGGCAATTTATTTTCGCATAACATAGTCCTAGCGATTTCTTGTAATGTACGATTCTTTCTTTCTACTACTCCATTTAATTGTGGAGTTCTAGGTGGCGAAAACTCATGCTTGATTCCTTTTTCTTCGCAAAACGAAATCATCTCTTTGTTTTTAAACTCACCGCCTCTATCACTTCTTATCTTTTTCACATTTACACCGTATTGATTTTCAAGTTGTTTAATTAATTTTGCAATCTCTACGGAGCTATCATCCTTATGTGCAAGAAATAAAGTCCAAGTATAATGAGAAAAGTCATCAACAATCACGCATGCATAGTGGCGCCCACCAAGACTTGTAGTGCGACTAGGACCAAACAAATCAATATGCAATAGTTCTAAGATTCTAGTCGTGTTTATTTCGTTTTTAGGCTTAAGTGACTCACGTGTTTGTTTGCCTTTTATGCAAGATTCACACAACTGAAAGTTGTCTAAATCAAGCTTAGGCAATCCCGTACTAGGTTCTTTGGTTGAAGCTTTTCTAGTGTGGAAATGCCAATGTGTCCTAAACGTCTATGCCATAAATTCACATTGGGTTCATTTGACATAAAACACTTAACTTTAGCGTCTACTACATCATCCATAGAGAGCGTAAAAATATTACCTTCTCGTTTTCCTTTTAAAACGGTTTCTCCATTTTTATTTATTATGTTGCAATAAGGGTGAGTAAAACACACATTAAAACCATTGTCAACAAATTGAGAAATGCTAAGAAGATTGTAAGATAAGTTGCTTACCAAAAAGACGTTGGAGATTTGGAGAGTATTTGGATCTCCAATCGTACCTTTTCCGATGATCTTGCCTTCGTTGTTGTCTCCAAAGGTCACGGACCCGCCTTTTGTGACCTTTTTTAGTTTGGTGAACAGGCTCGGGTCATCCGTCATGTGTCTCGAGCATCCACTGTCAAGGAACTACTTAATAGATGTATCTTTCGATGTGTGGGCTCCCTGCAATGTGCAAAGATGATTTAGGTACCCTTTTAACTTTGGGTCCTTTCGAGTTAGTTAATCACCTCTTGGTAAAAGTACCTTTCGGTACCCATACTTGGGTGATCTTTCTCGGTCTATCAAATGGCAAGAATGTAGATGAAGGTGCGATATAGTAGACATGTGGTGCATGCTCTTTGGGCCTTTGCCCAAGGACTCCTCTATACTCACTAAATGAAGGACGTTTTTGATATGTCCTTGTGTGTGTGTGTGCGTAGTGCGTGGATGATATGAATTTCGTGTATGCATTGTTCTTTTCTTTTCATATCTATATGGTACAAAGTTATATTTCACATGATACGAAGAAGAAGTGGGGTGTGATGAGGAAAGGGGCGCCTTATGCATCATCTTAGACGCCACTTGAGGCTTAGGGGTGTCTACTTTCTTAGACACAACAAACTTGGTTGGTTTGGTTGATACTTTATTAGTATCAACGTATCCCAGTCCAGTTTTGTCGCTGTTATGCTTTTGTGATAATATAATACGATGCAGCATGTTGGACCCCGTATCAAACTGTTTCATCATTTTCTCTAAATCGGTATTCCTTGATTTCAAATTTGAAATCTCGGATTGTAGAGAAAAGGGGGTTTGAGTGATTTCAAAATAAGTGACTTAAATGCATGATATATATACAAACGTGTACATGTATGCATGATACTTTGCTATTACTTGCCTTATTTAGCTTATATATTATGTTGCCGTACTAACGAGCCATGAAGCGTTAAAGCTTACATCATATGGCAAACATTTGTTGTGTTTATACTATTTTCAGGTGCCACCATTAATGAACTAAACTAGTTCATTAAGTGAAGTACTTAGTTTATTAAACTAAGTAGTTCATTAAAGGAAGCCACATTTGGAAAAGGCACAAAGGCAACAAAGCTAAGGAAGGAAAGTTTTCTCCTCCTCCCCTCTTTAATGTGACACGCCACATATACATATATTTTCAGATTTTTTAAGAAAAGGCACATACGCATGTATTCCAACGTACTACCGACACGTTATATATTTTACGTACGTACGTTAACGTCACACCACTATACTTAACTCATATTTATGAGTATATTCAGGTCTTATATCATATGATATAAGATATGGTGATGACAAATTAAATACGACACGATAAAAGGTTCTAAACCGAAAATTGTCGTATCGGGCGAATACCGAAACTTCGCCAACGTGTCACGTACTTGCCATAAATAAATGGCCAGCCCCTATACTTCAAAATTCCATAAACATTTCGTGGGTTACATAAAAAAATTCAGCCAAAAATACTTTCTATGTTGGCACACACAAATCACCCCACATTAAGGCCAAAATGTGAAGATTCCAAGTTTAATTTTGTCACATGTGAATGGTACCACTTTAGACCAGCCAAGTGCTTTGATTTAAAGTATATATTATATATATTATGTATAACATAATATATATAACATGTGCAAAAGTTGGAATTTAAGTTAGAGAAAAATCGGGTAATCGATAAATATCAAAAATTCGGTTTTCTACGCACACAACACATGGAACGTTTTTGGTACATCATGTGACACGTATCTAGACACTTTTTACATATGTTATACATCTTAAAGTGTTCTAGAAAATTAAATTAAGGGCTGATTGGAATATAACATGTGTGTATTATTAAATGTGCATTATTTTACAAAGTTAGCAAAAATAAATTTCAGCACATGCACATACATATCCAACGCCACCTACAGCTGAGATGGAACTTATTTGGAGCCTTGTTGGAATATTGATTGGTCAAGGATCAACCATACAATGTTGGTGAATTAAAGAGAAGCTACAAATGGTAAGAATTCAAAATTTGTCTCTCTTATATCACATGCTGAAAATTTCAGCATGCTAAACAAGCTGGCCGATTTTTTTTGACTTGAATGTGATATATTTCATCATCTTTTATTGTGTGATTGATTGGAAGAAGAAATGGAAATGATTTGAATATTATCTAAATTAATAAAGTGTGATATTCTACATATCACACATGCTGAATTTTTTTTTTAGCATGTGTGAGACATAGAGTGGCCGAATTATTGGTCTTAAAAGTGTCCATATTCATTTCTCATGTGATAGGAATAATTACCATCAATTGGTGATTCATTTTTTTAAGAAAAATCAAAGTAAATTTGGCATTATTTTGAATGAAATGGAATGATTCACATGCTGAAAATTCAGCATGGCAATGTTACATCATGGCCGATTTTTTTGCCTTAGCAAGGAAGGGATTTTTGTCTACAATTTATGTGATATATCTTATGGTTTATGGAAATTATTTTGTGATGATTTTGGCACATGGTTAAGTGTAATTCTCAGATTTTTCCAAGTCATCAATGATGACAACATTGAACAAATAAGAAGGTGCCAAGTAAGCGAAGCCTAAATGATCATCCAATAAGAAGATGCCAAGTAAGCAAGACCATGTCACAATGATGTCTTGCATCCTCCCAAGGACTTAAAAGATAATTTTCAAGAGGGGGAGGGACCTATAGGTGGACGGCCATGTACATTAAAAGGAAAGAGCAGGAGCAAAAACAAGACAAGCACAAGCATTGCAAATCAAAGTGATCAAAAAGCCTAGCTCTTCTTTTTCTACATTCTCTTTCTTTCTTTCTTTCTTCTTGTAAGCCTATTGTATTCATATCTTTCAATCTTGAATAGGCTTGATATAGACCACCACTCATTATATATCTTTGTAAAAGATTGATCAAGGTGTGATCAATCTTCATTCTTGCGAGGTGGTGGTGTTCGTGCAAATTGTATTAACCGTACAAGGTTTGTAAAGGGTTGGAGTTAGGTGTAACTCTATCAACCTTGTGGTAAGGTGTGTTGTGTGTGTGTTATTAGTGTGAACCAAGGAAGGTGTTCCTTGAAGACTGGAGTAGATTGTTTATAACCGAACCAGTATAAAAATCTTGGTGCAATTTACTTTCAGCATTTACTTTTCAGTTATTGCACAGTTTACGCTTCTTGTTCGCATTCGAAAAAAAATAGTAAACAATTTTCAAAAATCACAAAAATTTCCATAAATATACTCACATGTTCTAGGGTTAATTTGGCACAAGCTTCAACCCTTTTGGATAAGTATAAGTCAATCAAACATCAAAAGTTCTGAGACTAGTGCAGTCTGATTTTCAGACTTGCAAAGGTTAAGACTTTGATTGTAGTTGACCTACTTCCCAAAAGAATTTTGCAAAACTGTTTCAACCCAATTAAATATACTATATAAGGAGTTAGTGGTCAAATTTTCAGAGCCTTTGGACATACACACAAATATGAATAAATTTTTCAAAACCGTCTACCGTTTCTGGCAGATTCGAGCAATCTGTTTACCAACGGTTTTTGAAGGAGTTAAAGGTTGAATTTTAATTTGAAATTTTTAGGGGACCCTCATAACATCTGAGGATAAGTTCTCTCAAAATTGCAGAATTTTTGGAGACCTCTAACCTGGTTTTAAAAACGTTTTAAAACTGGCTCTGAAAACAGAATCTGTTTTCAGAAGTTGAATTGTTTAGGTTCAAACAAATTTTAAAAACCACACTTTCCACACCATCTATTCAACCCCCCCTTCTAGTGGTGCCTTGCAGATCCTACACGGATTTCATTTCATTATTTTGAGTGGTTAATGATGAAATCTCTGTCTTTAATGTAGTAATGACACATGATGACTCTTTCTTTGAATCGCTTAATTGAGCGACAAGATTCTCGTTAGAAGATTCTAACAGTTTCTTGTCTTCAATTAATCGCTTCTTTTCCTTAGCGAGAGTCTTAGTGAATTTATGCAATTCTAAATACTGACTAAAAAGATCATCATAAGAAGGTTCAGAGTCAGAGTCAGAATCAGATGATACCTCATTAGATGCTTTGGATGCAAAGCATACTTGTACAGTCTCCTCTTCGGTCTCAGTTACAGAATCAGATGAATTACTCCAGGTGGAGGCCTTTAGAGCACGTTTCCTTTGTTTGGGTTCTGAGACGAGTCTATTTTTGTTCCGCTCCTTGTCAGGGTATTTATTTGTTTGTTTTTCTTTATTGGGGCAGTCATATGATAAGTGTCCGAGTTTGTCACATTCATAACATTTAACGTCTTTATTATTTGACTTGTTTTTATTTCTCTAGGTTGTAGTACCCTTATTTTTGTTTCTAAATGAACGTCTCATAAATTTCCTTAAGCCTTTAGCTAATAGAATTAAGTCATCGTTATCCGTTTCAGAATCACTATCATCTACGTGATTGGAGGGAGGGGAGACGTATTCATTTGATTTAAAAGCAATAGCTTTACCTTGTTTAGATGACTCCGATTTCCGTATGGTGAGTTTATTCTCATAAACTTTAAGTGATCCGATTAATTCTTCCATCTTTATTGACTTAGTTTCCTTGCTTTCTTCTATAGCGGTCACTTTAGGATCCCATTCGGATGGAAGGCTTCGTAGGACTTTCTGTACCTTTTCCTGCGTGGTAAAAGCTTTACCAAGAGACTCAAGAGAGTTGTAAATGTTAGTCAAACGAAGATCCATATCAACAATAGACTCATTAGGCAATAATTTAAACGACTCAAGTGTGGACATAAGCATGTTTATTTTTGACTCTTTTACTTGACTCGTGCCTTCGTATTTCATTTCTAGTATCCTCCACATTTCTTGTGCACTCGAACAGTTTGACACATAACCAGACTCACTTTTACTTAATCCGTTTAGAAGCAATTGCATAGCCCTAGCATTCATACTAAGTTTCTTTTTATCATCACTCGTATATTCTTGTCTAGTTTTAACAACTTCTAATGTGACTCCGTCTACGGTGGATACCTTAGATGGGACATAAGGACCATCTTCAATGATTGACCAAAGATCTATATCTATAGCCATAAGAAAAAGCTTCATTCTAAGTTTCCACTGAATAAACGACTCGCCGTCAAAAAGTGGAGGCCTTTGGCTCGACATACCTTCTTGCTCGGTTTTGAGATTTGTGGTTGCCATCTCACTGAATCGTTGGATTCCTTGAAGTAAGTGTTCCTGCTCTCTGATACCATTTGTAGGATCTGCAAGGCACCACTAGAAGGGGGGGTTGAATAGGTGGTGCGGAAAGTGTGGTTTTTAAAATTTGTTTAAAACTAAACAACTCAACTTCTGAAAACAGATTCTATTTCCAGGACCAGTTTTAAAACGTTTTTAAAACCAGGTTATAGGTCTCCAAAAATTATGATATTTTGAGAGAACTTAGCCTCAAATGTTATGAGGGTCCCCTAAAAATTTCAAATTAAAATTCAACCTTTAACTCCTTCAAAAACCGTTGGTACTCAGATTGCTCGAATCTGCCAGAAACGGTAGACGGTTTTAAAAAATTTATTTCTATTTGTGTGTGAGTCCAAATGCTCTGAAAATTTAACCAATACCTCCTTATATACTTTATTTAAATGGGTTGAAACAGTTTTGCAAAATTCTTTTGGGAAGTAGGTCAACTACAATCAAAGTCTCAACCTTTGTAAGTCTGAAAATCAGACTGCACTAGTCTCAGATCTTTTGATGTTTGATCGACTTATACTTATCTAAAAGGGTTGAAACTTGTGCCAAATTAACCCTAGAACGTGTGTCTATGTTTATGGAAATTTTCGTGATTTTTGAAAATCGTTTACTATTTTTAAGAACGCCAACAAAACGAATAAACTGTGCAGTAACTGAAAGTAAATGCAGAAAGTAAATGGCACCAAGAATTTTACACTGGTTCGGTTATGAACAACCTAGTCCAGTCTTCAAGGAACACCTTCCTTGGTTCACACTAATCACACACACGCAATACACCTTACCACAGGGTTCATAGAGTTACACCTAACTCCAACCCTTTACAAACCTTGTATAACGAATACAATTCGCACGAACACCACCACCTCGCAAGAATGAAGATTGATCACACCTTGATCAATCTTTTACAAAGATATATAATGAGTGGTAGTCTATGTCAAGCCTATTCAAGATTGAAAGATATGAATACAATAGGCTTTCAAGAAGAGAGAAAGAAAGAGAATGTAGAAGAAGAAGAGCTAGGCTTTTTGATCACTTTGATTTGCAATGCTTGTGCTTGTTTTGTTTGCTCTCTTCTTTCCTTTTTATGCCATGTAGCCGACCCCTTGTAGGTGCCTCCCCCTCTTGAAAATTATCTTCTAAGTCCTTGGGAGAATGTAAGACATTATTGTGACAAGGCCTTGCTTACTTGGCATCTTCTTATTGGATGATCATTTAAGCTTCGCTTACTTGGCACCTTCTTATTGGATAAATGTTGTCATCATTGATGACTTGGAAAAATCTGTGAATTACACTTAAACATGTGCCAAAATCATCACAAAATAGTTTCCATAAACCATAAGATATATCTCATAAATTGCAAGACAAAAATTCCTTTCTTGCTAAGATGAAAAAATCGCCCATAATAGGTGTTACCATGCTGAATTTTCAGCATGTGACACATGGAGATAAAATTCAAAATATTACCATTTTTCTTTGATTTTTCTAATTAAAATGAATCACCAATTGATGGTAAATATTCCTATCACATGAGAAATAAACTTGGACACTCTTAAGCTCTAGAATTCGGCCATCACAATTCTTACACATGCTGAAAAATTTCAGCATGTGTGATATATAGAATATCACACTTTATTAAATTAGATAATATTCAAATCATTTCCATTTCTTCTTCCAATCAATAACATAATTTAAGATAATAAAATATGTCTTATAATAGATGAAAATTTCGGCCATCATTAGCACACATGCTGAATTTTCAGCATGTGTCACAATTTTGACAAAATTTGAATTGTTACCTTTTGTAGCTTCTCTCTTTAAGTCACCAACTTTGTGTGATTGATTCTTGACCAATCAATATGCAACAAGACTCCACATATGCTCCATCTCAGCTGTAGGTGACGTTGGATAATGTATATACATGTGCTGAAATTTATTTTTGCTAACTTTGTAAAATAGTGCACATTTAATAATACACACATGTTATATTCCAATCAGCCCTTAATTTAATTTTCTAGAACACTTTAAGATGTATAACATATGTAAAAAGTGTCTAGATACATGTCACATAATGTACCAAAAACGTTCCATGAGTTGTGTGCGTAGAAAACCGAATTTTCGATATTTATCGATAACCCGATTTTTCTCTAATTAAATTCCAACTTCTTGCACATGTTATATATATTATTTTACACATAATATATATAATATATACTTTAAATCTCAGCACTTGGCTGGTCTAAAGTGGTACCATTAGCATGTGACAAAATTAAACTTGGAATCTTCACATTTTGGCCTTAATGTGGGGTGATTTGTGTGTGCCAACATGAAAAATATTTTTGGCTGAATTTCTCATGTAACCCAGGAAATTTTTATGGAATTTTGAAGTATAGGGGCTGGCCATTTATTTATGGCAAGTACGTGACACGTTGGCGAAGTTTCGGTATTCGTCCGATATGACAATTTTCGGTTTAGAACCTTTTATCGTGTCGTATTTGATTTGTCATCACCATATGTTATATCATATGATATAAGACCTGAATATACTCATAAATATGAGTTAAGTATAGTGGTGTGACGTTAACGTACGTACGTAAAATATATAACGTGTCGGTAGTACGTTGGAATACATGTGTGTGCCTTTTCTTAAAAAATCTGAAAATATATGTAATATATGTATAAGTGGCGTGTCACATTAAAGAGGGGAGGAGGAGAAAACTTTCCTTCCTTAGCTTTGTTGCCTTTGTGCCTTTTCCAAATGTGGCTTCCTTTAATGAACTACTTAGTTTAATAAACTAAGTACTTCACTTAATGAACTAGTTTAGTTCATTAATGGTGACACCTGAAAATAGTATAAACATAACAAATGTTTGCCATATGATGTAAGCTTTAACGCTTCATGCTCGTTAGTCCGGCAACAATATATATAAGCTAAATAAGGCAAGTAATAGCAAAGTATCATGCATACATGTACACGTTTGTATATATATCATGCATTTAAGTCACTTATTTTGAAATCACTCAAATCCCCTTTCTCTACAACAAAAACGTTCCATGTGTTGTGTACATAGAAAACCGAATTTTCGATATTTATCGATTACCCGATTTTTCTCTAATTAAATTCCAACTTTTGCACATGTTATATATATTATGTTACACATAATATATATAATATAAACTTTAATTCTCAGCACTTGTCTGGTCTAAAGTGGCGCCATTACATGTGACAAAATTAAAATTGGAATCTCTACAATTTGGCCTTAATGTGGGGTGATTTGTGTGTGCCAACATGGAATGATTTTATGGCTGATAATATCATGTAAGCCACGAAAATAATATTGATTTTTGAGGTGTAGGGGCTGGCCATCTATTTATGGCAAGTACGTGACACGTTGGCGAAGTTTCGGTATTCGTCCGATACGACAATTTTTGGTTTAGAAACTTTTAACGTGGCGTATTTAATTTGTCATCACCATGACTTATATCATATGATATAAGACCTGAATATACTCATAAATATGAGTTAAGTATGATGGTGTGACGTTAGCGTACGTACGTAAAATATATAACGTGTCGGTAGTACGTTGGAATACATGTGTATGTGCCTTTTTCAAAAAAAAATCTGAAAATATATATTTATATATGTATGTAGGCGTGTATATTGAATGAAGAGAGGAGGAGGAGACTTTCCTTTCTTAGTCTTGTTGCCTTTGTGCCTTTTTCAAATGTAGCTTCCTTTAATGAACTACTTAGTTTAATTAACTAAGTACTTCACTTAATGAACTAGTTTAGTTCATTAATGGTGGCGCCTGAAAATAGTATAAACACAACAAATGTTTGCCATTTGAAGTAAGCTTTAAAGCTTCATAGCACGTTAGTACGGCAACATTATATATGAACTATATAAGGCAAGTAATAAACAATATATCATGCGCATTTATCTTATGCTCGATTTTATGCACATTTAAATCATATATTTTGAAATCACTCAAACTCCCTTTTTCTCTACAGCGTTGTGGGGAAATCGAATCCTACCATCTTAAAGACATGTACTGTAGTGACCCGTCCCGCGTCCTAGTACTCGAAACGACTCACCCGCCATATTTCGCTGAGGAAAATAATAGACGTCGATACAATTAAATTACATGTCAGCATAATAATGCAATCGATATTAGCAGAAGCCATACAAATTGAAACCTTGAAATAAATACTTATCCATAAATATCGAAAACCAATGTATTACAAAGTGGAAACAGGAAAACGAGAAACTAAGTCTAAATCAAATCAATAAAACAAGGTCTCAACTAAAACCCTTGAAAATCTCCTCATCAAGCCTCAATCATCAATAGCCTCACTCTTGGTCATCCTCAACATAAGCTAACTCATAATCCTTGGATCTGCAAAAAATATGATAAAGCGTAGTATGAGCGACACGTCACCCAACAAGTAACCTCGCTAAGCTTACCATGGAACATACACGGAGAAGCAAGTGTAATAAAAAAAATAAATACGATATAGAAAATAACATGCTTCTCATTCGCAAATAAAATTACCATTTTACCCTATACCAATCAAGCAACAAAGTCACACGCAACTAAGTCAGCAACACACAAGTGTTAGTACAATCAAAATCGATGATATAGTTTCAAATCGATGCGATGCAAATGAACCCAACTTTCGATATTCATATTCGATTTCCAAAATATCCATTCTTGATTTCCAAATCCAATTCCAAGTGTTCGATATGATACGATATGATATGATGATTGATACAATATGATACAATTTTCAATACGATACGATACGATATTTCGATCAACGATACCAATACGGTTTCGACGCAATGGCCATGGCGCTTTTTCTCACAAGTGACTTATACCGTAAGTGTTACGACTGATCCCCCAATGGCCAAATATGTCACAGGCGCCCTATCAAAATAGTCAAATATACCTGGATGCTCCAATTGACGTTCAAATATGCCCGAACGCTCTATCAAAATAGTCAAATATGTCTGGATGCTCCGTTTGTTTGGGACCGATCCGGCTTACTGATATATTTTTCCTGTAAGGGTGACTTTCAAATATGCGATGCACGATTTCAAAACAATTTTCAAATCTTCGATACGAGTTTCCAAATACGATTTCAAATGTCAATTTTCCCAAACGATAAAGTCCAATCAGTTCTAATCACATCCAATACAAATATACAAATATTCAAATACGATCACATATCAAATTACGATATGGATGTCCTAATAACCACCACTTACATGTACGTATATACATATACATGCCCATGCCCATCATGTGAATATACACGAATATACCTACACATACTTCTCTCCGTACAAAAATCCATTTCTTAGCATACAAATCAAATTCTTAGTTTACAAATTCATATCATAACTTAGTCCGAAGTGTACGACCCAAATTTTCTTTTTCTCTATTTTTCCTTCTCTTTTCCATCACTGTTTCGTGGCTCAGCCCATGCCCAGCCGCAGCCCTACCATAGCCCTGTCGTGGCCCTGTCGTCGGTCCTATCCTCTTCTTCTTCCTCAACCCACTTTTCACACCACTCGTATTTTCTCACGTCTAACTCTATAAACAACAAGTACGGTCCATGCCAAACACACTGCCACAAAATTCACGGTCATACTCCTCATACGTTTCCTTACGCGCCGCCTAAAGGGCAGGCACACGCCGCCTTTGGCCGGCGCATGAGGCACACGCGCCGCTGCTACCTTTCACCTCTGACCACCAGAATTCTTCTCTCCTCATTTCCAACCTTATTCCTCCTTCAAACTATAAAAATTCCAATTTTTCACAATTTATTGTCCCCAATCTCAATGATGAAAACCCTAATTCGATAATACCGATAATCATACGATTCACCCTACATGTTTCCATCTCAATTACTTCATACAAATCCTAAAATTCCAGCACATGATTTAATTCAGCCATGCCCCCTTTTCGTTCCATCAAACACAATTTTCATATAGTGTCAATGTATACGCGTAACAATACAAACATTAATGCTTTATATTATATATACATAACAATATGTTAATATTTGAGTGTGCGCCCACGTTTTGGCCACTGTCCATTCACCTCAAGACAATAACAATAAGCACCAAAAAGAAAGAGACAAAAGAACAACCTTCACATATTTCATAATTGATAAATGCGTACAACACATATAAAAAGAAAATCACAGCACCTTCCTTTTTCTTTTATCCTCAAAATTTGGCCTCCCACACATCAGCAGCAACAACACAAATAATAACATATGCATACATAATCGAACACTTACAAAAATATACACATACATAATCAACAATCTATGTAAGCACAAATATCATCACGCATGATCCGGTTTTCTACGAAAATAGAGCCATAGGTTGCGCAAAATCATAGAAAATATAGGTGGATACTTGCCTCAATCTGCATATGCTATACCATACAGAAATTAGGGTTGTTGGAATAAAATTATTTCTCCCTTCTCTTGTTCCTACTGGCCGAAAGGTGCTAACATTGAGAGGGAATCTTTCTTTTTCTTTGCTGGGGGTATTACACCCCGAAAAATTTCGTTACTTCGATATGTATTACTTGTCGTGGTTACATACGTGTAAATTCTGCACTTGTACTAAAACTTATGAAATATCGATATTCAACGAAATTCATTAATGAACGTTACGATTTCGTCATAAGAATTAAAACAATACAAATACGTAACAACTTAAGTTTTAGGATAAATTAAATCAAAACAAAACTCATGACACAAGTTTTTACCTCTACTTAAATAATAGGAAAAGAAATTAAGCACATAAGAAGATATTCATGGAAGAAAAAAAAGAAAAAGACAGGAAAAATTTTGGCCATATAGGCCTAAGACAAGATGGAAGAAGTCTTCTATAATTCCCTCCAAGCAACCCTCATTTTCTCACCCTCTCCCAACCACTCCACTTCTTCTATTTTTCCTCATTTTCTCCCTTCTCTCTCTTGGCCAAAATTGCCATAAGTTATAGGACATAATTCTCTCTTTCTTCCATACTTCACTTCTTACTACACAACTAACATCTTCTTCTTCCTTCAAGCTAGGAAAAACCACTCCCTAAGCCTCATTTTCCTCCTCCTAGCTGAGAATTACACAAGGTCAAACCAAGGTGTAGTTTTCTTCTCTTCATCTCATTTATTCACTTAAAACATTAGCTACAACATCCTCCCTATTCTTAGCATCAAAACCATGGGTTTAAGGGGAGTTAAGGAGCAAGAGAAAGCAAGGTAAGAACACCATCTAAGCTATGTTAATCTTCCTCCATTCATCCATTTTCATGGTTACTCACTAACCTCCCATTTTCTTGTGTTAACCATGGGTACCTAAGGTATAGGGGAGAAAGATTTTCTTTAAGCCAAGTGAAGCAATCTTCACATTTATATAAAGGTTAAATGATGAGGTCCATAACCCTCATCCATGTCAAGATAACGAGAATGCACATAATGTTACAAAAATGCAAGATCAATGACCCTTAACAAGAAGTAAAACTAAGAAATTAATGCATGAAGTGGGGGCCTTCCTATTTAAAACATATGCAAGATGAACCAAGAGAATTTATACATTGGGTTCACCTTATTGAACCTATAACATGATTTATAAGAATTTTTAGAACCATTGTAAAATATCATTGATATAGAATATGTTCTTTATTTAGTTTTTAAATGTTTATGTTGTATTAGTTTAAGCCCATCTCGTATTGTGAGTTTCTGCAGGACCTGTTTTGGTAGAATTGAGGTATCTCTACAACCAAAAGGCCAAATTAGGAGTTGCAAGATGCGTTCAAAATCTAGGACAAAGCTCTACAACTTTCATGTTTTGTATGTTGCCAAAATCGGTGGTCTTGAAAGCCAAAATGAGCATACAAGTGGAAGTACTGTTTCTATTGAATTTTGTGACATACCTTTAGTAATTTGGATGTTCTCCTCAATGGTTAGGCCAAATGCAAAGAACTTTATATGGTTATTTTCTACACTCAAAGGGCTACAATTATAATTGAAAGAGCAAGGCCTAGTTTGGATAGCAAGATGTCCAAAAATCAGTCACAATCCAGGAAAGATATCAAGTTGAAGACAAATCCTTAAAGTCTTATATGAATAGTACTTAAGGGACCTACTTTGAAAATCATCATTCAAGTCTTTCAAGACTAGTTTTCAATCATCATTTCAATTTGTAAGATAGTTTGTTGTCTTTTTTTATTTTTGCCTATAAAAGGCACATAAGAGAAGCTTTGTAATCTCACACCTTCTATGAAAATTTCTTCTTCTTTAAAAGTAATTCTTGTGTGTTTCCTTGGTTCATATTCAAAATCAAGGCTAAAATCTTTCAAGATTTGAACATCCTTGTGGGAGTTGTCCAATTATAGGAGGGAAACATCCAAGAGGGAGGTATCTTGCTTGGGTTATGTAGCATTTATTGGAGGACTTATGTTCAAAAGGTTTTCTTCAACTTATTTGGAAGCAAGGTGAAGCTATCTTCATTGTGCCTAAACCATATTTAGAGAAGATGCTTTAGAGTTAAAGAAAGGTCCATTCTTGCACGTATCAAGGTGGTATCTGAGCGAAAGTTTTCTTTAACTCAACTTATCATTTACATTGTGTCATTTTTTCTTTTCTTTCGTTCTTCTCTTCATCTACCATTCAACCATCTTCTTAGAAGGTTGAATTCTATTTGGTTTAGTGTCTTCTTCTTGTTTTGAATTGTATAATTCAGAAACAAAAAGAAACCAAAACCAAAACAGTTAATCCATGTGTTTTCTAGTTTATTCTTTTGTCTATCCAAAAAAAAGTGTCATCTTGTTGTTTATCAAGTTTCTTTGTTTCTTTCGGTCAACAAGCAAAAAAACCTCAAACAAATCGATATACAAGCTTACCGTATCATTTGGTGATATAAGGTTGGATTGGACTCTACAAAAATTACCGTAACACTGGACCTACATGAAATTGGTGATATAAGGTTGAATTAGACTCTGGAAAATTACCATAGTGCTGGATCTATATGAAATTGGTGATCTAAGGTTGGATTAGACTCTGAAAAATTACCGTAACGCTGGACGTATATGAAATTGGAAAGGACTAACGACAAACATCTTATAAAACACTTAAAGATTATTTGTTTGTGATGATTTATGGTTTGTTCATTTGATTTGGTTGGATTTTAATTTCTTTATGTTTAGACACTTTCTTGGACTTTAAGTTCTTCGATTAGAAGCTTTTCTGCATTACTTATATTCAGTCCGTTGCTTATATATCTACTTTAGTCTTTCTTATATTCTTGTTGTTATCGAAGCTCTTAACTTATTTTAGACTTTGTGCTTGTTTAGTTGTATTGTGTGGTGAGTTTAGTTGCAATTTCTTGTGTTCAATATCTGATTTGGCAGCCTCGGCAAGAAATAAAATCAATTTGTTTATCTTGAACAACTTGACAACCTATTATACACAAAAATGTCACATATCCATCCGAAACAAACACACAAAGCCTTACCAATCAATTTTACCAAGGTATATACACCTTGTTTAGCTTTGAACACAGAAAAAGAAAAAGAAAGAGACATGCTTATTTCAAAGAAAAGTTTGCAAAAAACAATTGAAAGTGCAAAGAGCAAAAGAACTTGTCTTGTTTTCTTCATAAAACTGAAGTACCCATTTTTTTTCACTTTTCAACACTTGAGTGCTTCTAGTTCATTCATACTTGCATCTAGCTTGCATAAAGCCTAAGATTAAGTAAGGATTGCCCAGGACAACCCCTTAACATTTCTTTGGAGCTTAATATATCAAAATTTGGTTTCAATTCTCTCTGAATCTTAGTACTGTCCAAGTTTGTTGTTTATAACATTGGAATTGTGAGTGAATTGTTGGGAGACTTGTGAAGAAAGTTTACTTTGCATGATTGAAGTTATCTTAATTGATACTCACTTGGAATGTTTGCTTTGAATTTTTTGAGCCTCAGATTCTTCAATGAGACACAAGATTGTGTGAACTACAAAGAGAGAGAGAGAGGAACACACACTTATTTTTTTTATTTTCCACTAACATAATCAGGTTTCTTTTGTCTTTGTGTTAGTTTTTCGTTTTTTCCCTTTATTTTTCTTGTTCAATTTCAGGTAATTGTACCATGGATAAGACACCTGAAAGTACCATGGGCCTTAACAAAGAAAGAGAAAGATTGCCCACAAACGTGGACAGTTTAGCACAATCAATACAAAAGATGTTGTGGGAAATGAAATTAATGAGTAGCCATGTAGAGGGCCTAGTAAAACAGTCACAATCTCATCTAGAAAATCCTTTACATGAAGGACAAACATTACATGTATCGGAAGATAAGCTTGAAAGCCATGGGTCTTTTGCTCCGAAAAGAGGAAGAAGAAGAGGCAGAGGAAGAGGGCTTAATAGGGATTTGATACCTATGAGGACCTTTGATGGAAGAGAAGAAGAACCAAACCAAATGTTTGATGATTATAACATTGAGGAAGAGTACAACCAGTTTTGAAACCGTGGGAATCAAAAGAATAACCCATAAGAAGATGAATTCATCAAAGCAAAAGTGAACGTCCCCATATTTCATGGAAAGAGTGATGCTGAGGCATATTTTGAATGGGAGAAAAAAGTAGATCTCATATACTCTTGTACAAATTATACTGAATTGACTAAAGTGCCTATGCAGCTATAGAGTTTGCAGATTATGCCTTAATTTGGTGGGATCAACTACACACGTAAGGAGAAGAACCAGACAAGCACCAATCTATACTTGGGAAGAAATGAAAATTGAGATGAGAAAAAAATTCATTCCTTCATACTATGAAAGAACCATCTACCAAAACTTGCAAAAACTCACTCAAGGAAGCCGTAGTGTAGATGAGTATTTCAAAGTGTTAGAGATTTTATTGATAAGAGCTAACATTGAAGAACCAGAGGAAGCTACCATGGCTATATTTCTAGCTGGATTGAACAAGAAAATTGCAAATAGGGTTGAACTTACCACATATATTGATTTGACTTCCATGGTTCATAAAGCTGAAAAGATTGAGAGACGACTCAAGGTAAAACCCTTTACATCTAGTTTATGTTTTCTAGCTAATTCTTCATCCTATCCAAGAATGCCACCTAGGACAAATCAAGGCACAAGTTTCAGGCCAACTGCACCTCAAGGCTGTGGGTTCCAAGGCAAGACTCAACCAAATCAAAGACCACCTGAACTACCTCAACAAAACTTGGATAAAGGGAAAAACAAGGTTGAAGGTAACATTTCTAATTCCACTACTAGATTTAGAGACATTCAATGCTTTAAATGTTTAGGTAAAGGTCATTTTGCAAATCAATATCCCAACCCTAAATGTATCAAGTTCATTGAAGAGTCTAATGAATATTATTCTAATGATGAGGAAGTGGAACATGTTAATGTTGAGGAAAATCATGACGAAAATGAAGAAAGTGTGAGTGAGGATGAAGAACTTGCTGTTGAACCTGCATCTGCAATAAACACCACTAGAGGGGGGGTGAATAGAAGTTAGCGGAAATTACACTACTACCCTTGATAAAAATCCCCTTTGAAAACAGAATCTGAGACCACCTCAGATTCAGAATCCGTTTTTGAAAAATTCAAAATCCTTGTACACAACTCCAAAAATTATGAAAATTTTCAGAACTTAACTTCAATGTGTTGACACGAATCTTTCCAAAAATCAGACAAAAATAAAATCTCTTGACCCTTCAAACAATAAAACGATTTGGATGTCAATCTGGACAGAATTGGACAGAATGTTGCTGCAATTGGAAAACGTGTTTCTTTTTGAATATTAAACCAAAAAGGTTGATCTTTATGTCAAAACACTCCTTAGGGTGTCTAGTTGATTTTTCCAAAAGGCCCTGACCTTAAACAGTTTTTGATTAAAACAAAATTCAATTTTTCTCAAAACTGGTCAGGTTGTAGCCTGATTGGAGCAGTTATCTTGAACCGACTGAAAGACTAACTTTCTCTAGCTCAAATCAAGTGACTATAGTTGCAAATGAAAGCTAACAGTCTGAAATTATAATTGCACAAAAGATCAAGAATTTTGAAATTATTTAGCTATTTTTTCAAAATGCGAGAAGTTGTGTGAAAATTCCAATGAAAAACGGGCAGAATCCAGAAATATAGAAACAAGACAAGAACACCAAGAATTAATCTTTGTTCGGTCAATGTGACCTACTCCAGTTCCAAGGAACACCTTTCCTTGGATTTCACTATGGTATGAATCGACTTACAACAAGAAACAAGCTTGATCCTTGGGTTAAACACCAACCCTATTCAAGACTTGGATGAACACCTTGTATGCAACACTTAGTTGCAACACCTTTACCACCTATTGATGTAGCCTTATAGAATAGGCTAATCAATCTTACAAATGAAGCTCAGGAGGCTTGTAGCTCTCCAACAAATATAACAAGAACACCTTGTCTACAAACAATGGGAACAAGAATGACAAGAAGAAGAAGATAGCAAGACAAATCAACTAATGCTTTCAAGTGAGCTACAAGCCTGTTCTTCTTCTTCACCATTGCCTCCTATTTATAGTGTGAGTTGAGCCTCGTAGATAAGAATGCACATATGTCACCATCTTCATCATCAAGCTTAAGTGTCTTCACATCATTGGTGGCCTTGTACACTTTGCAAAATGAGACAACATACCTTGGATACTCATTTGGCCGAAAATTCCACCACATTTTGTCTTGAAAGCAATGAAGATAATATGGAGAAGATAGAATGGCATATTCCTCCACTATGCCCTCAATTCATTTCCATGAGAATATGCATGTGGGAGTTGAAGAATTCAAACAAAAATCATCTCCAACTTGTCCAAGATAGCTGTTGGTTTTGAATGATAAGAATATGCATGTTCATCACCACTTGTCACCAAATCATAAAATAAATAACATATCATCTCCAACTGAATATGAAAGTTTTTGAACATATATACAAGCATATCAACTCAGGTTTATGAAGAAGAAATCACCAAATGATAGTTGACAAGACTATGTCAACATGTAACAGCAAAATTCCCATTATTTCTTCTTGTATGTTGTGATCATTTCCACACTTTTAACACAATTAATTTCTCTGTAAAATGATGATAAATATACTCCAATAACATATAAAAGAGAGTCTTCAAGAAAGAAATAGATTGTGACATCACAACTCGTCACATATCCCGCTATAGTCAATAATATCATCATGTGAGAGAAATAAGATAAAACCACCATATTAGATAACCATAACTCAACTCCAGAATGAAGATAAGAATATACCCAAGATATTCTTTGAGTCAAAATACCAAAAATACCCTCAGGGATAAAATGACCAAAATGCCCCTGGTGAGAGAAAACTCCAGAAATGACCCTGAAGGTCAGAAATAAATATAATAACACCTTTGTTATGATAAATATGATGAGAATATGTCCTTGAAGTATTTCCACCATATCACGTTCCTAAAAGCTCAAAATACAAATTTTGTCTTTTTTGGTAAGTTGTAGAAACTTCCAAGACACGTTTGTCACAATACATTTATATTTATCAAAATCACATAATAATCACCGAATGAATATATATAAAACATATACAAATGAAAACAATCACTTTATCACATTTTAGAAAAATATTTCTAAAAACCCTAGTCATTGATCGATCGAAGCGTCTCAGCTTCAGAGATCGATGTCTCACAGTGAGTTTCAAAGTTTTTCTCTGACCTATATCGATCAATCGAAGTGAAGGTTCAATGTATACATTAATCGATCGATGTGTCTCAAGTTTAGAGATCGATGTCTCACAGTAAGGTCTTGAACTTTCACTGCCTTATATAGATCGATCGATGTGAGAGATTGAATTATATAGATCGATCGAAGTGCAACAACCTGAGAGATCGGTGTCATTTTTCTTCACTTTTTCAACTTTCAAACACTTATAACACCATGTGTTACATTTTTAAGTATTCACCACTTAAAATCATGACTTTGAAAATTATCCAAACATATTTCTCAACATTCTCCCCCTTTTGGGTGATTTTCAAAATAACTTAACATGATTTTAATGTCACAAATGTTTGTCACATATTTACCAATTGAATTGTTTTGAAAACCTCACCAATTACCAATTGTTTCACCAAATCTGTAACAATTGTTTTAAAAACCAATTACCAACCAATTACTAATTGTTTTCAAACTCTCAATCTCATGTCTTTAACATATGTGTTCATGTGTTCCCCCTTAAATTATACTCTCCCCCTTAACTTATGCTCCAAAATTTATACCAATTGAAACTTAACATATTATTCAACCAACCAAATCATGACTTACCAACTAAAATCATGTTCTTACTCTATCTCCCCTTTATTTTACAAATCATGCAAAAGATAGAACTATACAATGGTATCGTAAGTCATCGTACCTAACTTGGATCGTAAGTTTGAATTGGCTTGATTAAGGGGTTTGGTGAAGATATCAGCTATTTGGTGATCAGTTCTTACATGATCTATGGTTATGTCCCCATTTTGAACATGATCTCGAAGGAAATGGTATCTTACCTCAATGTGTTTGTCCTTCGAATGAGGCACAGATTCCAAGAAAGATTGATCTCACTTGTGCTATCGCAGAAAATTGGAACCTTATTCATTTTAATGCCAAAATCACTAAGTTGTTGTTTAAGCCAAAGCATTTGCGTAGTGCATAAACTTAAGGCTATATACTCAGGTTCGGTGGTAGAAAGAGCTGCACTAGCTTGCTTCTTAGAAAACCAAAAGATCAAGTTGGTTCCTATGAATCGACACGTACCGCTAGTGGATTTTTTTATCTAATTTGCAACCACCATAATCAGCATCGATATAAGCATATAGTTCCAACTTAGCTTTTCTATCATACCAAAGTCCTAAGTGAAGTGTGTGTTTAAGATATCTAAAGATCTTTTTCACTGCATTGTAATGAGATACCTTAGGACAAGATTGAAACCTAGCACACATACATACACTAAACATGATATCAGGTCTTGACATTGTTAAGTATAACAGTGATCCAATCATAGACCTATAAAGTGTGTCATCAAAAGGTTTACCGTTTTCATCTTTGTCTACTTTGGTGCTGATGCTCATAAGTGTAGGTGTTGGTTTTAACTCTTCAAAGCCAAACTTCTTAATCATATCATTGACATTCTTAAGTTGGCTAATGTGAATTTCTTAAGGGCTTTGTTTGATTTGAAGTCCTAAGAAATAATTCAACTCTCCTACCATTGACATTTCAAATTCTGGCTTCATACACTCTTCGAAGTCTTTTACTAAGGTAGGGTTGGTTGAACCAAAGATAATATCTTCTACATATGTTTAAACTATTAATAAATCATTATCTTTTCTTCTTAGGAATAATGTGTTGTTTATGGTTCCCCTTTGGTAATTATTTGCAATAAGAAAGTTTGCAAATCTATCATACCAAGCTCTTGGAGCTTGTTTCAAACCATATAGATCCTTCTTAAGCTTGTAAACATGGTTAGGATTCTTTGGATCTTCGAATCCAGGGGTTTGTTTCACAAACACCTCTTCTTAGATGTATCCATTCAATAACGATCTCTTGACATCTATTTGGAAGAGTTTGATGTTGCTTAGACTTGCAATCGCAAGCAACAACCTAATTGCAAAGGTTTCTTCATAGTATATTCCTTCTTGTTGATTATAACCTTGTGCGACTAGCCTAGCCGTATTTCGTGTGATGTTTCTTTGTTCATCCATCTTTTTCCTAAACACCCATTTCGTTCCTATTACAGACTTATTTTTGGGTATAGGCACTAAATCCCACACGTTGTTCCTTGTGAATTGGTTCAATTCCTCATGCATGGCATCTATCCAAGATATATCACCTAAGGCTTCCTTTACATTCTTAGGTTCTAAGTGTGAGATTAATATGTCCTTCAAGTTGACTTAAGTTTCTACGTGTTCTAACCCCAACACTTGGATCCCTAATGATTAACTCTTTAGGGTGCCACCAATTCCTAGATTAACTAGGTTCACCCTCATCTTGTTCAAATGTTTCATTTGTATGAACATTATCATATGTAATTGGATAATTAGTTGTATTATCTTCCAATTGCGAAATCTCTTCATTTATTTCATCTAAGGGTTCATGCATATCTTGTTCAGGGGGAGTTGTTTCTAGATGATCAAGTACAGGCTCAAGTAATACATCATCATCATCAAACATATTTTCAACATTATTTTCTTGCTAATGTTGAGTTTTATCACTAATTTCAAAGCATGCATTTGTAGAGAAAAAGGGGTTTGAGTGATTTCAAAATATATGATTTAAATGTGCATAAAAACAAGCATAAGATAAATGTGCATGATATATTGCTTATTACTTGCTTATATAGTTCATATATAATGTTGCCGTACTAACGAGCCATGAAGCTTTAAAGCTTACATCAAATGGCAAACATTTGTTGTGTTTATACTATTTTCAGGTGCCATCATTAATGAACTAAACTAGTTCATTAAGTGAAGTACTTAGTTAATTAAACTAAGTAGTTCATTAAAAGAAGCTACATTTGGACAAGGCACAAAGGCAACAAGACTAAGAAAGGAAAGTTTCCTCCTCCTCTCTTCATCTAATATACACGCCTACATACAGTATAAATATATATTTTCAGATTTTTTGGAAAAGGCACATACACATGTATTCCAACGTACTATCGACACGTTATATATTTTACGTACGTACGTTAACGTCACACCACCATACTTAACTCATATTTATGAGTATATTCAGGTCTTCTATCATATGATATAAGTCATGGTGATGACAAATTAAATACGACACGTTAAAAGGTTCTAAACCAAAAATTGTCGTATCGGGTGAATACCGACACTTCGCCAACGCGTCACGTACTTGCCATAATTAGATGGCCAGCCCATACACTTCAAAAATACTTATTATTTTCGTGCATATGATGATATTTTCAGCCATAAAATCATTCCATGTTGGCACACACAAATCACCCCACATTAAGGCCAAATTGTGGAGATTCCAATTTCAATTTTGTCATATGTTAATGGCGCCACTTTAGACCAGACAACTGCTGAAAATTAAAGTTTATATTATATATATTATGTGTAACATAATATATATAACATGTGCAAAAAGTTAGAATTTAATTAGAGAAAAATCGGGTAATCGATAAACATCGAAAATTCGGTTTTCTACGTACACAACACATGGAACATTTTTGGCACATCATACGACACGTATCTAGACAATTTTTACATATGTCATACATCTTAAAGTGTTCTAGAAAATTAAATTAAGGGCTGATTGAAATATAACATGTGTGTATTATTAAATGTGCACTATTTTACAAAGTTTGCAAAAATAAAATTCAGCACATGCATATACATGTTGGACACGCCTATACAGCTGAGATGGAGCATATTTGGAGCTTTGTAGACATATTGATTGGTCAAGAATCAATCATACAATGTTGGTGATTTAAGGAAAGAAGCTACAAAATGTAATGTTTCAAATTTTATCTCATTTGAAACACATGCTGAAAATTTCAGCATGTGGAAGATAGGCTGGCCGATTTTCATGATTAATGAGCATATAATTTGTGTCTTGAAACATGTGATCAATTGGAAGAAGAAATGGAAGTAATTTTGAAGTTATTTGAATTATATCACCATGTATCACATGCTTAAATTTCAGCATGTCAAGTGCACTTATGGCCGAAATTTTTACCTTGTGTGGAGAAATTTTATCTTGCTTGATTTGGGTGATAATCTTATGAGTTATGGCAATTACCTTATGATGATTTTGGCACATGTTTTTAGTGGAATTCTCAGATTTTCCAAATTATCAAATGATGACAACATTCAACCAATCAATGAGTGCCAAGTAAGCAAAGGTTAAATGATCATCCAATGAGGAGGTGCCAAGTAAGCAAGAGCATGTCACAATGATGCCACCCATTCTCCCAAGGACTTAGAAGATAATTTTCAAGAGGGGAAGGCACCTGGGGGGATGACCATATGCTTAAAAGGAAAGGAGAAGAGCAAAAACAAAGACAAGAACAAGCATTACATTCTTGTGATCAAAAACGCCTAGCACTCCTTCTTCTACACTCTCCTTCTTTCTTCTTTCTAAAATCCTATTGTACTTATATTCATATTCTTGAATAGGCTTATCTTAGACCACCACACATTCTATATCTTTGTAAAAGATTGATCAAGGTGTGATCAATCTTCATTCTTGCAAGTTGGTGGTGTTCATGCGTAATTGTATTCATCATACAAGGTTTGTAAAGGGTTGGAGTTGGTGTGTAACTCCATCAACCCTGTGGTAAGGTGTATTTGTGTTGTGTGACTAGTGTGAACCGAGGAAGGTGTTCCTCGAAAACTGGAGTAGGTTGTTTTTAACCGAACCAGTATAAAATTCTCGGTGTCATTTACTTTCAGCACTTATATTCTGTTTCAGCACTGTTTACTCTTTTTGATTACGTTCGTAAAAATAGTAAACGTTTTTCACAAATTACGAAACTTTTCAGAAACATAGTCACATGTCTTAGGGTTAATTTGGCACAAGTTTCAATTCTTTTGGATAAGTATAAGTCAATCAAACATCCAAAGTTCTGAGACTGGTGCACTCTGATTTTAAGGCTTGCAAAGGTTGAGACTTTGAGTGTATTTGACTAACTTCCCGAAAGAATTTTTCAACACTGTTTCAAACCATTTAAATAAAACATATAAGGGGTTAGTGGTTAAAATTTCAGAGCAATTGGACTTAAGTACAAATAGGAATAAATTTTTCAAAACAGTCTACCGTTTTTGGCAGATTCGCGCAATCTGACCACCAACAATTTTTGAAGGGGTTAAAGGTTGAATTTAAATCTGAAATTTTTAGGAGACACTCATGACATCTGAGGCTAAGTTCTCTCAAAATTTCAGAATTTTTGAAGACATACAACCTAGTTTTAAAAACGTTTTAAAACTGGTTCTGACAACAGAATATGTTTTCAGAAGTTGAGTTTTTGGTTTTAAACAATTTTAAAAACCACACTTTCCGCACCAACTATTCAACCCCCCCTTCTAGTGGTGCCTTGCAGATCCTACAATTGGTATCAGAGCGCAGGAACACTCACTACAAAGGATCCAACGATTCAGTGAGATGGCAACCACAAATCTCAAAACCGAGCAAGAAGCTTTTACCATACAGGAAAAAGTACAGAAAGTCTTGCGAAGCCTTCCATCAGAGTGGGACCCTAAAGTAACAGCAATAGAAGAAAGCAAAGAAACGAACTCAATAAAGATGGAAGAGTTAATTAGATCACTTAAGGTGTATGAAAATAAACTCACCATACGGAAATCGGAATCATCTAAACAAGGTAAAGCTATTGATTTTAAATCAAATGAATACGTCTCTACTTCTTCCGATCACGTAGATGATAGTGATTCTGAATCGGATAACGATGAGCTAATTCTATTGGCTAAAGGTTTAAGAAAATTTATGAGAAGGTCATTTAGAAACAAAAATAAGGGCACTACGACTAAAAGAAATAAGAACAAGACAAATGATAAAGATGTTAAATGTTATGAATGTGCCAAACTTGGACATTTATCATATGACTGCCCCAATAAAGAAAAGCAAACAAATAAATACCCTGACAAGGAACGGAACAAGAATAGACGCATCTCAGAACCCAAGCAAAGGAAACATGCTCTAAATGCCTCCACTTGGAGTGATACATCGGATTCCGAGACTGAAACCGAAGAAGAGACTGCACAAGTATGCTTTGTGTCCAAAGCATCTAATGAGGTATCATCTGATTCTGATTCTGACTCTGAGCCTTCTTATGATGATCTTTTTAGTCAGTATTCAGAATTGCATAAATTCACTAAGACTCTCGCTAAGGAAAAGAAGCGATTAATTGAAGATAAGAAACTGCTAGAATCTTCTAACGAGAATCTTGTCGCTCAATTAAACGATTCAAAGAAAGAGTCATCATGCATCATCACTGCATTAAAGATAGAGATTTCATCATTAACCACTCAAAATAACAAAATGAAATCCGAGATTTCAAGTTTGAAATCAAGGAATATAGACTTAGAGAAAATGATGAAACAGTTTGATACGGGATCTAACATGCTGCATCATATTATCTTATCACAAAAGTATGATGGTGATAAAACGGGTTTGGGATATGTTGATACTAATGAAGTATCCACCAAACCAACTAAGTTTGTTGTGTCTAAGAAAGTAGACACCCCAAAGCCTCAAACGGCGTCTAAGATGACGTAAAGACCTCTCCCTTCCTCACGACCCACTTCTTTCTCATATCATGCAAAATACAATTTTGTACCATATAGATATGAAAAGAAAAGAGTGATGCATACACGGCATTCATTTCATCCACGCACTACGCACACAAACACAAGGACATATCAAAAACGTCCTACACACAATGAGTATAAGGGAGTTCTCGGCCAAAGGCCCAAAGTGCATTCACCACATGTCTACTATATTGCACCGTCATCTGCATTCTTGCCATTTGCTAGATCGAGAAGGATGACCCAAGTATGGGTACCGAAAGGTACTTTTACCAAGAGGTGATTAACTAACTCGCAAGGAACCAAAGTTAAAAGGGTACCTAAATCATTTTTGCACATTACAGGGAGCCCACACATCAAAAGATACAACTATAAAGTGGTTCCTTGACAGTGGCTGCTCGAGGCATATGACAGGTGACCCGAGCTTGTTCACAAAATTAAAGAAGGTCACAAAAGGCGGATCCGTGACCTTTGGAGACAACAACGAAGGCAAGATCATCGGAAAAGATACGATAGGGAATCCAAGCACTCTTCAAATCTCCAACGTCTATTTGGTAAGAAACTTATCTTACAATCTTCTTAGCATTTCTCAATTTATTGACAATGGCTTTGATGTGTGTTTCACTCACTCTTATTGCAATATAATAAATAAAAATGGAGAAACCGTTTGAAAAGGAAAACGAGAAGGTAACATCTTTACGCTTTCTATGGATGATATGGTAGACGCTAAAGTTAAGCGCTTTATGTCAAACGAACCCAATGTAAATTTATGGCATAGACGTTTAGGACACATTGGTATTTCCACACTAGAAAAACTCCAACGAAAGCACCTAGTACGAGGATTGCCAACACTTGATTTAGACAACTTTTAGTTGTGCGAATCTTGCATAAAAGGCAAACAAACACGTGAGTCACTTAAGCCTAAGAATGAAATAAGCACGACTAGAGTCTTAGAACTATTACACATTGATTTGTTTGGCCCTAGTCGCACTACAAGCCTTGGTGGGCGTCACTATGCATGCGTGATTGTTGATGATTTTTCTCGTTATACTTGGACCTTATTTCTTGCACATAAGGATGATAGTGCCATTGAGATTGCGAAATCAATCAAACAACTTGAAAATCAATACGGAGTCAATGTGAAAAAGATAAGAAGCGATAGAGGCGGTGAATTTAAAAACAAGGATATGATTTCATTTTGCGAAGAAAAAGGAATCAAGCATGAGTTTTTGCCACCTAGAACTCCACAATTAAATGGAGTAGTAGAAAGAAAGAATCGAACATTACAAGAAATTGCTAGGACTATGTTATGCGAAAATAAATTGCCTAGATTTCTTTGGGCGGAAGCCGTAAATTGCGCATGCTACATAGTAAATCGCTTGTCTATTAGAAAGAAAATAAACAAGACGCCTTATGAGATATTGAATGATCGCATGCCTAAGATTGACTATTTTCGTGTGTTTGGATGCAAATGCTTTGTTTTAAATACAAAAGATAATTTAGATAAATTTGAATCCAAATCAATTGAATGCATTTTTGTTGGCTATTCTATAAATTCAAAAGCATATAGATGTTATGATACTCTCACTAAACAAATCATAGAATCTATTCATGTGAAGTTTAATGAATTTGGTGAGATTGATAAAGATAAAGAATATGATGATGACTTTGAATTGAAACGCGTGTTGAATGAAGATGATGGTACATTTGATATGCACGACATGAATGATACACTAGAAATGCATGCATGATCACTTAGAAATGCATGATAACATAGAAAATAATCAACCAAGATGGCATAAAGATCACCCACATGATCTCATCATAGGCGACATCACTCACGGTGTGCGACCAAGTAGAAGAATAACTTCGGATAAAATAAATCAATTTCATGCTATGATTTCCGAAATTGAACCCAAAAATGTGCATGATGCCTTGAGTGATTCTTCTTGGATTGATGTTATGCATGATGAGCTTAATCAATTAGTTAGAAATGATGTATGTGATTTAGTGCCACGACCACAAGATAAGACCATAATAGGCACAAAGTGGATGTTTAGAAATAAAATGAATGAAGAAGGAAAGGTCGTTAGAAATAAAGCTAGACTTGTAGCACAAGGATATAATCAGGAAGAAGGAATTGACTACGATGAAACATTTGCACCCGTAGCACGTTTAGAAGTTATACGTCTTTTACTTGCCATTGCTTGCATGAAATATTTCAAATTGTATCAAATGGACGTAAAAAGTGCATCCCTAAATAGATTTATACAAGAAGAGGTATACGTGAAGCAACCACCCGGTTTTGAAGATTTGAAACAATCCCGATCACGTGTACAAACTAAAGAAGGCACTATACGGACTAAAGCAAGCACCGAGAGCATGGTATGATCGTTTTGCTACTTTCCTTTTAGAAAATGATTTTAAACGAGGTACTATAGAAAGTACAATATTTTTGAAACAAGATAAATCAGATTTACTTATTATTCAAATCTACGTTGATGACATTATTTTCGGTTCTACTTCACATAGACTTGTTGAAGATTTTGAAAGTTACATGAAATCCGAATTTGAAATGTCTATGGTTGGTGAACTTAACAATTTTCTTGGCTTGCAGATTAAGCAAACGAGTAAAGACATTCACATAAGTCAAGCTAAATATATAAATGACATGATTAAAAAGTTCAACTTTGAAAATTTGAAACCATCCCCCACCCCTATGAGTGTCACCACCAAATTGGATAAGGATGAACATGGTAAAGATTTTGATAATGCCTTATATAGATCTATGTTGGTTCTTTGCTATATTTAACTGCTAGTAGGCCTGAAATCATGTTCAGCGTATGCATGTGTGCACGTTTTCAGAGTCAACCTAAGGTGTCTCACTATAATGCGGTAAAAAGAATATTCTGTTATATTAAGCACACGCCCAGCTTAGGAATTTTGTATGATAAAGATTCTGAATTTAACTTACATGCTTATACTGATGCAGATTAGGGTGGCTGTAAAATAGATAGGAAGAGCACGAGTGGCACTTGCCAATTTATAGGAAACTCACTCATTTCATGGTTTTCCAAAAAGCAAGCAAGCGTTGCTTTGTCCACTACTGAGGCTGAGTACATGGCACTAAGCCTTTGCTGCACACAGTTGTTATGGATAAAACAACAACCTTCGGACTTTGGAATTACCGTAAATATAATTCCTATATATTATGATAGTATGAGTGCCATTAATTTGTCTAAGAACCCCGTATTACACTCTAAGGCCAAGCATATAGAAGTACGCTATCACTTTCTTCGTGATCGCGTAAACAATGGTGATATCATCATAGATCACGTACGCACAGAAGCACAAGTAGCGGATATCTTTACAAAAGCCTTAAATCAAGCCACGTATGAATCTCTTCGTTCTAAATTAGGCATGATTTCAGCTGATTTGATTTGATTTGATTTGATTTGATTTGATTCTCTTTCCTTATTTACAAGCATCTTTTGATTTACTTTCCAAAATAAAGAGGGAGAGAAAGCATGATTTAAGGGGGAGAGAGATACTAATTGATACTGATTGCATAAATCAAGGGGGAGCGGATTCGAAATTTAAAATTCAAATTTTGAATTTATGCATGATTGAAGGGGGAGCGATAGGATTTAAATCATGTGCATAGGTTATTTTGAAAATCATCAAAGGGGGAGATTGTAGAGAAAAGTGGGTTTGAGTGATTTCAAAATATATGATTTAAATGTGCATAAAACGAGCATAAGATAAATGTGCATGATATATTGCTTATTACTTGCTTATATAGTTCATATATAATGTTGTCGTACTTTCGAGCCATGAAGCTTTAAAGCTTACATCAAATGACAAACATTTGTTGTGTTTATACTATTTTCAGGTGCCACCATTAATGAACTAAACTAGTTCATTAAGCGAAGTACTTAGTTAATTAAACTAAGTAGTTCATTAAAGGAAACTACATTTGGACAAGGCACAAAGGCAACAAGACTAAGAAAGAAAAGTTTCCTCCTCCTCTCTTCATCTAATATACACGCCTACATACATATATAAACATATATTTTCAGATTTTTTGGAAAAGGCACATACACATGTATTCCAACGTACTACCGACACGTTATATATTTTACGTACGTACGTTAACGTCACACCACCATATTTAGCTCATATTTATGAGTATATTCAGGTTTTCTATCATATGATATAAGTCATGGTGATGACAAATTAAATACGACACGTTAAAAGGTTTTAAACTAAAAATTGTCGTATCGAGCGAATACCGAAACTTCGCCAACATGTCACGTACTTGCCATAATTAGATGGCCAGCCCATACACTTCAAAAATACTTATTATTTTCGTGCATATGATGATATTTTCAGCCATAAAATCATTCCATGTTGGCACACACAAATCACCCCACATTAAGGCCAAATTGTGGAGATTCCAATTTCAATTTTGTCACATGTTAATGGCGCCACTTTAGACCAGCCAAGTGCTGAAAATTAAAGTTTATATTATATATATTATGTGTAACATAATATATATAACATGTGCAAAAAGTTGGAATTTAATTAGAGAAAAATCGGGTAATCGATAAATATCGAAAATTCGGTTTTCTACGTACACAACTCATGGAACATTTTTGGCACATCATACGACACGTATCTAGACACTTTTTACATATGTCATACATCTTAAAGTGTTCTAGAAAATTAAATTAAGGGCTCATTGGAATATAACATGTGTGTATTATTAAATGTGCACTATTTTACAAAGTTTGCAAAAATAAAATTCAGCACATGCATATACATGTTGGACACGCCTATACAGCTGAGATGGAGCATATTTGGAGCTTTGTTGACATATTGATTGGTCAAGAATCAATCATACAATGTTGGTGATTTAAGGAAAGAAGCTACAAAACGTAATGTTTCAAATTTTATCTCATTTGAAACATGTGGAAGATAGGCTGGCCGATTTTCAGGCTTGCAAAGGTTGAGACTTTGAGTGTATTTGACTAACTTCCCGAAAGAATTTTTCAAAACTGTTTCAACCCATTTAAATAAAACATATAAGGGGTTAGTGGTTAAAATTTCAGAGCAATTGGAGTTAAGTACAAATAGGAATAAAATTTTCAAAACAGTCTACCGTTTCTGGCAGATTCGCGCAATCTGACCACCAACAATTTTTGAAGGGGTTAAAGGTTGAATTTAAATCTGAAATTGTTAGGAGACACTCATAACATCTGAGGCTAAGTTCTCTCAAAATTTCAGAATTTTTGAAGACCTAAAACCTAGTTTTAAAAACATTTTAAAACTGGTTCTGACAACAGAATCTGTTTTCAAAAGTTGAGTTTTTGGTTTTAAACAATTTAAAAACCACACTTTCCGCACCAACTATTCAACCCCCCTTCTAGTGGTGCCTTGCAGATCCTACAAGTGGGATCAGAGCGCAGGAACACTCACTACAAAGGATCCAACGATTCAGTGAGATGGCAACCACAAATCTCAAAACCGAGCAAGAAGCTTTTACCATGCAGGAAAAAGTACAGAAAGTCTTGCGAAGCCTTCCATCAGAGTAGGACCCTAAAGTAACCGCAATAGAAGAAAGCAAAGAAACAAACTCAATAAAGATGGAAGAGTTAATTAGATCACTTAAGGTGTATGAAAATAAACTCACCATACGGAAATCGGAATCATCTAAACAAGGTAAAGCTATTGATTTTAAATCAAATGAATACGTCTCTACTTCTTCCGATCACGTAGATGATAGTGATTCTGAATCGGATAACGATGACCTAATTCTATTGGCTAAAGGTTTAAGATAATTTATGGGAAGGTCATTTAGAAACAAAAATAAGGGCACTACGACTAAAAGAAATAAGAACAAGACAAATGATAAAGATGTTAAATGTTATGAATGTGGCAAACTTGGACATTTATCATATGACTGCCCCAATAAAGAAAAGCAAACAAATAAATACCCTGACAAGGAACGGAACAAGAATAGACGCATCTCAGAAACCAAGCAAAGGAAACGTGCTCTAAAAGCCTTCACTTGGAGTGATACATCAGATTCCGAGACTGAAACCGAAGAAGAGACTGCACAAGTATGCTTTGTGTCCAAAGCATCTAATGAGGTATCATCTGATTCTGATTCTGACTCTGAGCCTTCTTATGATGATCTTTTTAGTCAGTATATAGAATTGCATAAATTCACTAAGACTCTCGCTAAGGAAAAGAAGCGATTAATTGAAGATAAGAAACTGTTAGAATCTTCTAACGAGAATCTTGTCGCTCAATTAAACGATTCAAAGAAAGAGTCATCATGCATCATCACTGCATTAAAGATAGAGATTTTATCATTAACCACTCAAAATAACAAAATGAAATCCGAGATTTCAAGTTTGAAATCAAGGAATATAGACTTAGAGAAAATGATGAAACAGTTTGATACGGGATCTAACATGCTGCATCATATTATCTTATCACAAAAGTATGATGGTGATAAAATGGGTTTGGGATATGTTGATACTAATGAAGTATCTACCAAACCAACTAAGTTTGTTGTGTCTAAGAAAGTAGACACCCCAAAGCCTCAAACGGCGTCTAAGATGACGCAAAGACCTCTCCCTTCCTCACGACCCACTTATTCCTCATATCATGCAAAATACAATTTTGTACCATATAGATATGAAAAGAAAAGAGTGATGCATACACGGCATTCATTTCATCCACGCACTACGCACACAAACACAAGGACATATAAAAAACGTCCTACATACAATGAGTATAAGGGAGTTCTCGGCCAAAGGCCCAAAGTGCATTCACCACATGTCTACTATATTGCACCTTCATCTGCATTCTTGCCATTTGCTAGACCGAGAAGGATGACCCAAGTATGGGTACCGAAAGGTACTTTTACCAAGAGGTGATTAACTAACTCGCAAGGACCCAAAGTTAAAAGGGTACCTAAATCATTTTTGCACATTGCAGGGAGCCCACACATCAAAAGATACAACTATAAAGTGGTTCCTTGACAGTGGCTGCTCGAGGCATATGACGGGTGACCCGAGCTTGTTCACAAAATTAAAGAAGGTCACAAAAGGTGGATCCGTGACCTTTGGAGACAACAACGAAGGCAAGATCATAGGAAAAGGTACGATAGTAAATCCAAGCGCTCTTCAAATCTCCAACGTCTATTTGGTAAGAAACTTATTACAATCTTCTTAGCATTTCTCAATTTATTGACAATGGCTTTGATGTGTGTTTCACTCACCCTTATTGCAATATAATAAATAAAAATGGAGAAACCGTTTGAAAAGGAAAACGAGAAGGTAACATCTTTACGCTTTCTATGGATGATATGGTAGACGCTCAAGTTAAGTGCTTTATGTCAAACGAACCCAATGTAAACTTATGGCATCGACGTTTAGGACACATTGGTATTTCCACACTAGAAAAACTCCAACAAAAGAACCTAGTACGAGGATTGCCAACACTTGATTTAGACAACTTTCAGTTGTGTGAATCTTGCATAAAAGGCAAACAAACACGTGAGTCACATAAGCCTAAGAATGAAATAAGCACGACTAGAGTCTTAGAACTATTATACATTGATTTGTTTGGCCCTAGTCGCACTACAAACCTTGGTGGGCGCCACTATGCATGCGTGATTGTTGATGATTTTTCTCGTTATACTTGGACCTTATTTCTTGCACATAAAATGATAGTGCCATTGAGATTGCGAAATCAATCAAACAACTTGAAAATCAATACGGTATCAATGTGAAAAAGATAAGAAGCGATAGAGGCGGTGAATTTAAAAACAAGGATATGATTTCATTTTGCGAAGAAAAAGGAATCAAGCATGAGTTTTTGCCACCTAGAACTCCACAATTAAATAGAGTAGTAGAAAGAAAGAATCGAACATTACAGGAAATTGCTAGGACTATGTTATGCAAAAATAAATTGCCTAGATTTCTGTGGGCGGAAGCCGTAAATTGTGCATGCTACATAGTAAATCGCTTGTCTATTAGAAAGAAAATAAACAAGACGCCTTATGAGATATTGAATGATCGCATGCCTAAGATTGACTATTTTCGTGTGTTTGGATGCAAATGCTTTGTTTTAAATACAAAAGATAATTTAGATAAATTTGAATCCAAATCAATTAAATGCATTTTTGTTGGCTATTCTATAAATTCAAAAGCATATAGATGTTATGATCCTCTCGCTAGACAAATCATAGAATCTATTCATGTGAAGTTTAATGAATTTGGTGAGATTGATAAAGATAAAGAATATGATGATGACTTTGAATTGAAACCCGTGTTGAATGAAGATGATGGTACATTTGATATGCACGACATGAATGATACACTAGAAATGCATGATCACTTAGAAATGCATGATAACATAGAAAATAATCAACCAAGATGGCATAAAGATCACCCACATGATCTCATCATAGGCGACATCACTCACGGTGTGCGATCACGTAGAAGAATAACTTCGGATAAAATAAATCAATTTCATGCTATGATTTCCGAAATTGAACCCAAAAATGTGCATGATGCCTTGAGTGATTCTTCTTGGATTGATGTTATGCATGATGAGCTTAATCTATTCGTTAGAAATGATGTATGGGATTTAGTGCCACGACCACAAGATAAGACCATAATAGGCACAAAGTGGGCGTTTAGAAATAAAATGAATGAAGAAGGAAAGGTCGTTAGAAATAAAGCTAGACTTGTAGCACAAGGCTATAATCAGGAAGAAGGAATTGACTACGATGAAACATTTGCACCCGTAGCACGTTTAGAAGCTATACGACTTTTACTTGCCATTGCTTGCATGAAATATTTCAAATTGTATCAAATGGACGTAAAAAGTGCATTCCTAAATGGATTTATACAAGAAGAGGTATACGTGGAGCAACCACCCTGTTTTGATGATTTGAAACATCCCGATCACGTGTACAAACTAAAGAAGGCACTATACGGACTAAAGCAAGCACCGAGAGCATGGTATGATCGTTTTGCTACTATCCTTTTAGAAAATGATTTTAAACGAGGTACTATAGATAGTACACTATTTTTGAAACAAGATAAATCGGATTTACTTATTATTCAAATCTACGTTGATGACATTATTTTCGGTTCTACTTCACATAGACTTGTTGAAGATTTTGAAAATTACATGAAATCCGAATTTGAAATGTCTATCGTTGGTGAACTTAACAATTTTCTTGGCTTGCAGATTAAGCAAACGAGTAAAGGCATTCACATAAGTCAAGCTAAATATATAAATGACATGATTAAAAAGTTCAACTTTGAAAATTTGAAACCATCCCCCACCCCTATGAGTGTCACCACCAAATTGGATAAGGATGAACATGGTAAAGATTTTGATACTGCCTTATATAGATCTATGATTGGTTCTTTGCTATATTTAACATCTAGTAGGCCTGAAATCATGTTCAGTGTATGCATGTGTGCACGTTTTCAGAGTCAACCTAAGGTGTCTCACTATAATGCGGTAAAAAGAATATTCTGTTATATTAAGCACACGCCCACCTTAGGAATTTGGTATGATAAAGATTCCGAATTTAACTTACATGCTTATACTGATGCATATTACGGTGGCTGTAAAATAGATAGGAAGAGCACGAGTGGCACTTGCCAATTTATAGGAAACTCACTCATTTCATGGTTTTCCAAAAAGCAAGCAAGCGTTGCTTTGTCCACTACTGAGGCTGAGTACATGGCACTAAGCCTTTGCTGCACACAGTTGTTATGGATAAAACAACAACTTTCGGACTTTGGAATTACCGTAAATATAATTCCTATATATTGTGATAGTATGAGTGCCATTAATCTGTCTAAGAACCCCGTATTACACTCTAAGGCCAAGCATATAGAAGTACGCTATCACTTTCTTCGTGATCACGTAAACAATGGTGATATCATCATAGATCACGTACGCACAGAAGCACAAGTAGCGGATATCTTTACAAAATCCTTAAATCAAGCCACGTATGAATCTCTTCGTTCTAAATTAGGCATGATTTCAGCTGATATGATTTGATTTGATTTGATTTGATTCTCTTTCCTTATTTACAGGCATCTTTTGATTTACTTTCCAAAATAAAGAGGGAGAGAAAGCATGATTTAAGGGGGAGAGAGATACTAATTGATACTGATTGCATAAATCAAGGGGGAGCGGATTCAAAATTTAAAATTCAAATTTTGAATTTATGCATGATTGAAGGGGGAGCGATAGGATTTAAATCATGTGCATAGGTTATTTTGAAAATCATCAAAAGGGGGAGATTGTAGAGAAAAAGGGGTTTGAGTGATTTCAAAATATATGATTTAAATGTGCATAAAAACGAGCATAAGATAAATGTGCATGATATATTGCTTATTACTTGCTTATATAGTTCATATATAATGTTGCCGTACTTTCGAGCCATGAAGCTTTAAAGCTTACATCAAATGACAAAAATTTGTTGTGTTTATACTATTTTCAGGTGCCACCATTAATGAACTAAACTAGTTCATTAAGCGAAGTACTTAGTTAATTAAACTAAGTAGTTCATTAAAGGAAGCCACATTTGGAAAAGGCACAAAGGCAACAAGGCTAAGGAAGGAAAGTTTTCTCCTCCTCTCTTCATCTAATATACACGCCTACATACATATATAAATATATATTTTCAGATTTTTTCAAAAAGGCACATACACATGTATTCCAACGTACTACCGACACGTTATATATTTTACGTACGTACGTTAACGTCAAACCACCATACTTAACTCATATTTATGAGTATATTCAGGTCTTATATCATATGATATAAGTCATGGTGATGACAAATTAAATACGACATGTTAAAAGGTTCTAAACCAAAAATTGTCGTATCGGGCGAATATCGAAACTTCGCCAACGTGTCACGTACTTGCCATAATTAGATGGCCAGCCCATACACTTCAAAAATACTTATTATTTTCGTGCATATGATGATATTTTCAGCCATAAAATCATTCCATGTTGGCACACACAAATCACCCCACATTAAGGCCAAATTGTGGAGATTCCAATTTCAATTTTGTCACATGTTAATGGCGCCACTTTAGACCAGCCAAGTGCTGAAAATTAAAGTTTATATTATATATATTATGTGTAACATAATATATATAACATGTGCAAAAATTTGGAATTTAATTAGAGAAAAATCGGGTAATCGATAAACATCGAAAATTCGGTTTTCTACGTACACAACACATGGAACATTTTTGGCACATCATACGATGCGTATCTAGTCACTTTTTACATATTTCATACATATTAAAGTGTTCTAGAAAATTAAATTATGGGCTGATTGGAATATAACATGTGTGTATTATTAAATGTGCACTATTTTACAAAGTTTGCAAAAATAAAATTCGGCACATGCATATACATGTTAGACACGCCTATACAGCTGAGATGGAGCATATGTGGAGCTTTGTTGGCATATTGATTGGTCAAGAATCAATCATACAATGTTGGTGATTTAAAGAAAGAAGCTACAAAAGGTAATGTTTCAAATTTTATCTCATTTGAAACACATGCTGAAAATTTCAGCATGTGGAAGATAGGCTGGCCGATTTGCATGATTAATAAGCATATAATTTGTGTCTTGAAACATGTGATCAATTGGAAGGAGAAATGGAAGTAATTTGAATAAGATATAAAGTCATAAAGTGTGATATCTTGAATATCACACATGCTGAAAAAATTTCAGCATGTGTGTATGCACCTTGGCCGATTTCTTGGCCTTATTAGTGTCCAAATTTCATTTCCAAAATGATGAGAATATTTGCTACAAATTGGTGATTTATTTTAAAAGAAAAATCAATGAAAATTTTGAAGTTATTTGAATTATATCACCATGTACCACATGCTGAAATTTCAACATGTCAAGTGCACTTACGGCCAAAATGCCTAGAACCATTGTTAGTGATAGAGATACTAAGTTCTTAGGTCACTTTTGGCGTGTGTTGTCGGGTAAAACTCTTATTTTCTACTACTGCTCACCCCAAACAGATGGTCAAACTGAAGTTGTGAATAGAACTTTGTCTCAATTATTCGTGCTATAATTCAGGAGAACCTTAAGAATTGGGAAGATTGCTTGCCATATATTGAATTTGCTTATAATAGAAGTGTTCACAGTGGCACCACTCATTCACCATTTGAAGTTGTATATGGTTTCAATCCTTTGTCTCCACTTGATCTTGTGCCTATTCCTGTTCATGAACATGCAAGTATTGATGGTAAGAATAAGGCTGAACTGATTAATAAATTGCATGCTAAGGTTAAGCTACAACTTGAAAAGAAAAACAAATAGTATGCAAAACAAGCTAACAAAGGATGCAAGGAAGTTTTTGTTTCAACCAGATGATCTTGTTTCGCTACATTTAAGGAAAGAAAGGTTTCCTAGAGAAAGGAAATCTAAGCTCATGCCAAGAGGAGATGGCCCTTTCAAAGTGCTTCAAAAGGTTGGAGATAATGCTTACATTCTTGACCTTCCGGAGAGTAAGTATAGTTCAATTTCTCATACTTTTAACGTTGCTGATCTTACCCCTTTTGGTGATGATTTAGATTCGAGGTCGAATCCTTTTGAAGAAGGGGGGAATGATGAGGTCCATAACCGTCATCCATGTCAAGATAATGATAATGCACATACTGTTACAAAAATGCAAGATCAAGGACCCTTAACAAGAAGTAAAACTAAGAAACTAATGCATGAAGTGGGGCCTTCCTATTTAAATATGTGCAAGATGAACAAAGGGAATTTATACATTGGTTCACCTTATTGAACCTATAACATGATTTATAAGAATTTTTAGAACCATTGTAAAATATCATTAATATAAAATGTGTTCTTTATTTTCTTTTGGAATGTTTGTGTTGTATTAGTTTAGGACCATCTTGGATTGTGAGTTTCTGCAGGACCCGTTTTGGTAGAATTGACGTATCTCTCCCACCCCATGGCCCAATTTGGAGTTGCAAGATGTGTTGGAAAGCTAAGACAAAGACCTAAAACGTTCATGTTTTGTATTTTGCCAAAATCGGTTATCTTGATAGCAAAAGGGAGCATGCAAGTGGAAGTATTTTTGCTACCAAATTCTGTGACATACCTTTAGTAATTTGGATGTATTTCCTCAGTGGTTGGGCCAAATGAAAAAAACTCTATATGGTTATTTTTTACACTCAAAGGGCTGCAATTCTTTAAGAAAGAGCAAGGCCTGGTTCAGATCAAAAGATGCCTAAAAAGCAGTCACAAACCAGGAAAGATTTCAAGTTGAAGACAAATCCTTAAAGTCTTCCATGAATAGTACTTGAGGGACCTAGTTTGAAAATCATCATTCAAGACTTGCAAGACTAGTTTTTATGGAGCCTACACGAATAGTTTTTAGAAGTGCATAGTCTTTTCAATCATCACTTCAATTTGTAATATAGTTTATTGTCTTATGTTATTTTTGCCTATAAAAGGCACATAAGAGAAGCCTTGTAATCTCACACCTTCCATGAAAATCTCTTCTTCTTCAAGAGTAATTCTTGTGTGTTTTCTTGTTCATATTCAAAATCAAGGCTAGAATCTTTTAAGGCTTGAACATCCTTGTGAGAGTTGTCCAATTCCAGGGAGGGAAATAACCAAGAGAGAGGTATCTTGCTTGGGTTATGTAGAACTCATTGGAGGACTATTGTTCAAAAGGTTTTCTTCAACTTATTTGGAAGCAAGGTGAAGCTATCTTCATTGTGCCTAAACCATATTTGGAGGAGAGGCTTTATAGTTAAAGAAAGGTCCATTCTTGCACGTATCATTAAGTGATAAATGCAAGTATTCTTCCTAGATCCTTCATGATTTTCAAAGATCTATGTATATATGTTCATATAAAGTTGGATAATTCATGATGTATATTCAAGGTTTTAATATCAAAAATGTGTAAAAGTTATGTCCATAAGTGGTGTAAATATGAGGATATAGGTACCTAAAATACACGGCCATCATTCATAAAATGGGTAATACATGTGTAAAAAAATGAGAGAAACACTCTTATGTGATGTATATAAAAATTAAAGAAAAAAAATGAAGATATATTCTATGCTAAGAAAAGTGTACTGAGAAGGTGACTTTGATGTATTTGTTTATGTATTTGTCAATGATGATCATCACTATGTATTTTATATAGTATGTTGGTTTCATATGTTTTATGATCTTGTTTTAGTATGTTTATATATGCATCATAAGCATGTCTAACATACTTGATCATAATGTTGCTTTTGATGATCATCATTTTATGTACATACATGTATATATATACGGTTTGTGAGGGTACTTCCTTTATTTCATGGTCTTCATCACTTGACATGATAATGCATTTTATGATGATTTTGTAAGATTTTATGTGATGGAAACCAATATGTATATAGTTGATATAAATTTTCAAATCAAGATTTAAGTAAAAGAGGTGAAAAAGGAAAAAGATTTATGTGATGCATATATATTTAAACTTTTGGCCATATTAGTAAAAAGAAGAGAAAGAATAAGTTTTATGACTTGTAAATAATATAAACATGTTGAATATAAAAAGAAATGGTCATAAGATTAAAATATAGAATAAAGAATTAGATTATATATATATGTGTATTTGGCCACATGACCCTTTCTACACACAGATATATATATATATGTGTGTGTATATATATATATATATATGTATATATATATGTATATATATATGTATATATATATATATATATATGAGATGTAGGAAATTTTCGATGCAGGTTCTTCTCTTTGGCAAACATGGCTGCGGCCGGCGGCTGTAGTTGCAGTCGTCGCTGGTTTTGTTCTTCCTTCACATTGCATTCCTTCCATTTCTTGCATTTCCTAATTTTATTCTTTATCACTTTGATCTCTCTTCTCTCGCCTGATGGAGCATGCAGAAAACATGGTGCCGCTGCAAAACCCTATGGGGGGTCGTCACCACCAAAATTGTTTGCATCGCTATTCCACACGTCGACTGCCCCCTCCATTACGCCTAAATTGATTCAGAAATATAAGGGCAGTCCAATCATATCATTTGTGGATGAGGAGATTGCATCTCTTGCTGAGCCATTCAAATTTTCATTGGTGGGGACATTTTGGTATGGCAGGCCGCCAATTGCCACCATTCGGTCTACCATTGACAGGATCGGATTCACAGGCACAGTTTGTGTGGGCCTTTTGGATTCATCACATGTGATTTTGCATTTTGCACACGAACAAGACTACCTAAGTTGTTTTGCCTGACAGAGTTAGACTATTGCAGGGAAATACATGAGGATCACTAAATAGACGCCTACCTATGATCCTTCAGTTGATGTTCCAATTGTGCCGGTACGGTTGTCGTTTTGGGGGCTACCGGTTCATTTTCATTAAAGGTCAGCATTGTTGCAGATTGGATGAATGTTGGGAACGCCGATGAAATTGGATAATGCGACGGCGGTGGCTCTAAGGCCATCTGTCGAACGATTGTGCATAGAAATTGATGTTTCGCAAGAGCTCCCATCAGGAGTGTTTATTCAAGCGTCTAATCGGGTCTTCCATCAACAGATTATATATGAGGACTTACCATTGTACTGTACGTCATGTTATAGATTGGGCCATAAGTCCTCGACATGTGGCACACATCACACGGAAAAAACTTCAGAACCGCAGAAAGCAAAGGAAATAACTTCAGAGCCTTCAAAGACTGCGTTGGAACAGAGATGGACTCCTAAGAAAATGCAGCCGGTTGCAGCACAACAAAGTCAGGATGTACCACAAGTTGCAGACTATCCGGTGCTACCTTCTCCAGATTTGGCTACAACACATGCGGTTTTATATGCCTATGATATCTCACGCTTAAAGGGAATTGATGACTACTTTTTAGCTGATATCGCGCACAACCCAGAGCCAGCTTCATTATCTGACAGTGAAGTTGATGCAGAAAGTCAAATGGATGGTCAGGACGTTCAGGTTGTAGGTTGCACGGAGGAAACTGCTGAGACCATAGTAGTTGCTGTGCTAAATGATATAGTTCAGGCAGCTATGTCCCCTGAGCGTTGCTTTGCTGGTAGAGAGCATGTCGCCACTCCCCCTGAGAGGAATACAGGCGAGCCTTTTCAAGCCCCACCGTGCCTCCTTCGTCGCTATCGTCGGAATCTAGATCCCGTCTCTCCTCCGTATACAATATCAAGGGCAGCCCTCTCTAACTCATTTGATTTTTTATCATCCCAATGAAGATTATGATATGGAATGTAAGAGGTGTTCGTACTTCAGTGAATCGTGTTTTGTCTTTTCTACGTCGTTATCATTTGCAGATATTAGTGATTATCGAGCCTAAATCAAGGCCATCCTCGTTGGTTTTTTATCGTCTGAAATTTGGCTTTTCTCAAGCAGTGTCAGTTTGTCAGGATAATATTTGAATTTTTTGGAGTGATGCCTTCCTTCGGTTAGGACGGGAATGACTAGGCGTTCAAAATCATTCCATACAGTTTAGTTGGATGCCAACAGGAGATGTTTTCTGGTGTACTTTCATTTATGGCTTGCATTCAGTCGCAGCACGTCGGCCTCTCTGGGAGGATATTTCGGTCATCTATGCTACAATTGGTATCATGTGGCTTCTCGGGGGTGATTTTAACACATTTTTGACACTTGACGAACACAAAAGGCGTTCAATCCGTCCCCTTCGCACTCTGCAATATTTTAATGATTGCATTTCCAATTGTTCTCTTCAGGCTATTCATTACCTGGGAACACCATTTACTTGGAGAGATGGAAGGGGTCTGGGTCGAGTTTGGCGTAGGTTGGATAGATTTCTATGTTCTTCTAGCTTCTTGGATTTATTTGCGGCAGTATCTTCTCAACATCTTAGTCACACAACATATGATCATTGTCCCATATATCTTGAGTGTTTCAATGAAAGTTCTGCCCACTCGGCAGCCTTCAGATATCTGGATGCTTGGACCACACATTCAGATTTTGATAGTTTTGTCACTCATCACTAGAATTCTTATGACATAGTTGGCGGCATGAGGGGTTTCTATTCCAAGCTTCGACAACTCAATCATCATTTGCGACAATGGAATAAGGATGTGTTTGGTAATATCTTTGATGTCGTTACATAGGCTGAAGCTGAGGCGGTGAAAAGGAGTATGATGTTAATCCATCCGCTGAGGCGCGAGAATCATATCATCGTAGTATGGCAGCCTTACGACAAGTGCAGTCTCGGGCCACATTGTTCTGGAAACAAAAAGCTAATGTTAAGTGGATGAAGGAGGGTGATGCTAATACTCGTTATTGTCATCAAATTGTCAAAAACGAGCGTCATAGACAGACAATCCGTAGAATTATCAGCGAAGATGGGGTGGAATATCAAAATGCTCAAGACATAGAAAGGGAGGCAGTAAGATACTATCAAGCCTTGTTCACCGTTGGGACAACTTCACAGGCTGATTCTTTTCTCCATTATATCCCTACTAGATTAATGTCGGACAATAATAGTATTCTTCTTGCCTTGCCAGATTTACAGGAAGTAGAGCGTTCAGTTTGGGATCTTAGTCCAACAAGTGCAGCTAGACCAGACGGTTTCCCAGGATCATTTTATAGGAGGTTCTGGCCTATAATACAATCAGATGTCCATAAAAGCAATGCAGGAGTTTTTTATTGGCATCAAGCCGCCCAATCAGCTTGCTTCGTCACTCATGACTCTTATTTCTAAGGTTCCCAATCCACAATACTTCACTGATTTTCGTCCTATCTGTCTGAAAAATTTTTTATCTAAAGTTATCACAAGCTGATGGCGACACGTTTATCCACTTTCCTCCCACGCCTGATATCGCCAAAGCAGGAAGGATTTATGAAAGGCTGTGGTATAACGGATCACATCTTGTTGGCTCAAGAAATGGTACATATCCTGGATAAGACAGTGCGGGGAGGCCATGACATAGTCAAATTAGACATGGCTAAAGCTTTCGACAGGGTGTATTGGTCATATCTACGTCAACTATTAATCAAATTCGGTTTCAATTCTAGACTGGTGAGGATACTATTGAATAATTTAGCAGCCACTAGATGCTCAATCCTTATCAATGGTAAGCCAGTGAGCTTTTTTCAGTTACCCGGGAGGTGAAGCAAGGTGGCCCTCTTTCACCACTGTTATTTATTTTGGCCTCTAAAGGCTTTTCTTGTGAACTTAATGCAAGGATGCGGATGGGAGAAGTACATGGTTTTCAGGCGAGCCGTGTTCCGCAAGTGACACATTCGGGTTTTGCTGATGACTTGGTAATATTTCTAAATGGATCTATCTCCAATATGAGGCGTTTTCGACAATTTTTATATGATTACCAGTCTGCATCAGGTCAACTAGTTAATTTTCATAAGAGCCAGATTGTGGTTGGTAAATCAGTGGTGGGTCCAAGAATTGCAAGGGAGCTTAGCATGCGATTAGCAGTTTTGCCAATAAAGTATCTTGGATCTTATTTGCATATAGGCATTAATAGAGCTACATATTGCACTGCTTTGCTATCCCATTTTGATTCGAAGCTTACTGCTTGGACATCGAAGTTACTTTCCTCGATGGGTCAATTGGTTCTAGTCAAGCATGTCGTTGCGATAATGCCAATACATATAATAGAGAGTTCTTGATTGCCCAAAAGTGTTATCACGATTTTGAACAAGAAAATGGCTACATTTTGTTGGAATGGACGACACTATTGGAAGTCTTGGGAGACGGTTTGTCAACCTACAGAGAATGGCGGCTTAGGCATACGGAATTTACAGACGGTGCAAAGGGTTTATGATGGAAATATCATAACTCGGATTCATTGTGGGCAGTTTTTAGCCGTGCGAAATACGGCCAAAGGGACTTGATTTATGCGCATATATATGATTCTTCTGTTTGGAAGAGAATTTGTGACAGTCATTCTTATATGCAGTCTAAGGTTGAGCACACGCCGGATGGAATTAATTGGGCGGCGGAACCAACAGGTCAATACACCATCAAATCCGCATATTCCTTACTTTTTTCTGAGTTGCCTTTGTTTGATTGTGCTTAGTATATCTGGTGGCCTAGCTCTCCCTCGGGGTGTAAGGGTGTTCTTGTGAAAGTTATGGTGGAACTCTCTTCCGCTTACGAATAATCTTTGTGCATGGCAGACAATCTATCCTTCTCAGTGTGTGTTTTGAATGAAGCACTCGGATACCAGGGATCATATTTTCCTGCCTTGTCCGAAAGTTTTGTCATTGTGGTGTGAAATGACAGTTCTCTTGTCGGGTCCTCTGCCCTGGCAGTCAACCATTGGAGCTTATTTAATATGCTGGTGGCTTAGCTCTTCTGCAGCTTCCATGTTGGGTAATTTATAGGCCGTAGCTCCTACTTTAGTTGTATGGGTTGTTTGGAAAGAGTATGACGCAATCAGGTTTGGCGAAAACAGCGATTCCTATAGGCATTTATTTGAAAGAGTCTGTAATCATATATATACTTGGTGTGCTTCGACACAAGGTCGTAAGTTTTCTCAGCCTATTCCATAGTTATTTGGCCACGCTTTTTTGCCCCAACTGTGCGTTCACCGCCACAGGTTGGTCCGGTGGACATTGCCTCCTTCAGGTAAGATGAAATTGAATGTGGATGCCTCAGTCAAACGACATACGACTGTTGCTGGTATAGTATTGGTTAATGAATTTGGGGAATTTATCTCAGCTGTTTCCTTTGCTTTGTCGTGTGTTGCACCACTTCGTGCGGAATTAATGGCGCTATTGTACGCTTTAATTTACTATGCCCAGAATTATGATGGTCTTTTAGTTGAAACTGATTGTCATACACTACTTAAGGTGTTGTCTAATCCTTCACAATATACGGGATCATGATTGGCGGACATACGTCGTACGATAATGATGCTATGTCTCAATGCCTCCACACTTTGCTATAGCCCACGTGAGACAAACACAGTGGCACATACATTAGCACGTTACGGTCTGCATGCGTCTGGTGTCATTAACTATTCTTCAGTCGCTTCCTTGCCTTGTGACGTGCATGGCTCATTGACAGTAGATTCATCTCTTCCAAATCTTCAGATGTAAGTTTCCTGATAGGTTGGCGTCTTATTACTGGAGTTGCATATGTCATTAGTTGGCATAGGCAACGTTGGTATGTTTCTCTTCTTTTTCATATTGTTTCCGTGCTCATTGTTTCAGCATTTCATTTCCATGCATCTCTGGGTAACATATTTTCTTTTTCTGAGTATTATGAGGCAACGAGACATCGCATATTGGACGCTTCTTTACTTTTGGTGCATCGGGGGCTTTGTGTTTCATATTGGAGGTTGCACATAGTGTTTTGCTATGGGCGACTTGGGTATGGCTTTTTTCCCTCTCAACATATACTTGTTTTATGGACGATTTACACTGTTTCATTAAGCGGAATTTTGTGGCTGTTTTCCGAGGTGTTGTTGGTTGGAGCATACGGTGGTGTAAGGATTTACATATGCTGTGATGGTTTGAAATGGTTGCCGCTAAAGCTGCGCCTTGCTATACACTGGTGTTGGGACAGTGTCTGGTGGCGCTTACAGAGACTATTGTCACTTGTTTTATCCTATTATTATTTTTCATACGTTGCGTACTTGTTCAACCATCCTGTTATATAAATATGTACACTTTTTCCTTTGCCAAGGTTTTATCCACAAGGGTGGTTTTATTATGCGACATATCATATATGATTGGAGGTTGGCGATCATTAGATCCCTACATTCGCTTTTTTCGTACGATGAACATTGCTGTAATACGGTCTTTCTCCGCCATAAGTGAGGTTTTCTAATAAAATTGCTTTATGTAAAAAAATTAAAATATATGAGGATCGGATGTTTCTCTGGCGAATTGGCGATTGAGTGGCTGCGTCATGCTGCTACTGCATCAGCAACGAGCTTGGAGTCTGCTTGTATTGATTTTCTGTTTCTTGTTGTTTCTTGATTTCGATCTTTTGAATTTCTTTGTTTCAATTTAGAATATTACTGCTGCTGCACACGGATCTGGCCATGGAACAACTGTGATCATACGCCGTCGTGCTTAAGCCATCTGCAGCAATCATACCTCCTCGTGAGATCACGAGATTCAAGGGCGTATCGGCAATCAAATTCACATGTGAGGAGGTAGCTACATTGTCAGAATCATTCAAACACTGTTTGGTTGGAACTTTTTTCGTATAGCCGCCCTAAGCTTGATTTAATACACAAGTGTTTTGACTGGATTGGGTTCACGTTCGAGGTTAAAATTACTTTGCTTGATCCAGCGTATATATTGGTCCAGTTTGATGCGGAGGCTGATTATTACAGATTTTTTCACGCCGTACATGGATAGTGCTGGGATATCATATGCCTGTCGCTAAATGGACTTATGATTTTGATCCGTGAATTGACATGCCTATAGTGCCTGTGTGGGTTTCCTTGCCCGGTTTGCCTGTTTATCTCCATAAGCAATAGGCTCTCTTTGAAATCGTGCGCATGATAAGAATGCCGCTGAGGGCGGATTCTACTACCACGCAGTTGTTACGGCCCTCGGTAGCTCGTATATGTATTGAGATTGACATGTCACAGGATTTGCTTCAGAGAGTGTATATTCAGAGTGATGACTATCACTTCTTCCAATCGGTTGATTATGAGAACATGCCTGCTAATTGTGCGTCTTGCCGTATACTGGGACACCCGGTCTTATCGTATAAAAAAGATGATCACAGGGATAATAGGGTTGTACCACAGCCACCTTCTGCGACGTTTGCTCCTCCACCAAAAATACCTGCGTTGCCGCCTGCACAGCGCTGGATGCCGAAGAAGACGGGTGTGCTTTCAGACGCACATCCTTCCATGGCGGAGCAGGATATTGTACCACCGTCATCTCCTGGCACAAAAGAAAATAGGGACCTTGCAACACCCCGGGCCATTGCATATGATGAACCCGCATTGCAGGATGAACAGGTGGAAATGATTTCTCATGTGCAAGATTTGACACGCTTGAATTGTTCTTTTGCCACAATGCTACCGCACATTCCTGAGGGACCAGACCTGGCACTGCAGCACTCATCAGATTCAAAATTACATGATGATGTGAATGTGGATTCTACAGAGTTACGGCTAGCAGTGTTTGAGGTAGCCAGGGTTTTATCTGTTACACCTCCTTCGGCAGATGGTAGGCCGAATGTTGCTCATCCAGATGTCTCTAACGCGGTTGATAATGTTGAAAGTTTGTACACGGCGTCTAAGACAGAAAAAAGGAAAGATGCCAGCAGCCCCTCCTTCTTCTATTCTAACGCGTGGTGCAGCTCATCGTTCAAGCGCTACTTCCATTTACCCATCTCAATGAAGGTACTTCTTTGGAATGTTTAAGGCATTAATACCTCTATCACATGCATACACTCACTAACACGTCAACATGCTTTGCACTTGTTGGTTATTATTGAGCCAAAGCTTCGACCTACGCGTATAGAACAGTTTTGCTTACATTTGGGTTTTCACATGCTTACTCTTCTACTGATGCCAATATTTGGTTTTTTTGGCGAGATACTTTATTGGAGACATTGGAAGTTTGAGCGAGGGAGCAAAATATGTCCATTAATTTCCGTTGGTTGCATAGCAGGCAATCCTTTTGGTTTATGGTAGTTTATGCTCGTCATACGGTGGCAGCACGAAAACCGCTATGGGATGATTTAATGGGATTCCATTCGGCTGTAGCCCAGCCCTGGCTACTAGGGGAGATTTCAATATTTTTTTATCATTGGATGAACATAAGGGGGTGGGTACTCTGTCCTTGCGCAGGCTCACTGATTTTAAGCAATTTGTTGAATTCTGTGCTTTGGTGGATCTACCTTACCAAGGCTCCAGGTTTACATGGTCTGATGGCTTTGGGTAAGGTGTGGCGCGGACTAGATCGCTTCTTATGCACCATGGACTTCATGAATTACTTGTAGCAGGGTCTAGCATTTGCATCGGGCCATATCAGATCATTCTCCATTGCTGATGACTTGTCAACTAACACCCCAAGCAGGGCCAACGGCTTTCAGGTATCTTGATGCATGGGCCACACATGCAGACTTTCCTGCCTATGTTCGCTCTCATTGGCGCTCATATCCTACTGTAGGAGGTATGTATGGGTTTTATGAAAAACTGCGCCATCTGAAGGTAGACTTACGTCGCTGGAATCTGAGTATATTTGGGAATTTTTTCACTGATTTAATGGCGGCGGAAGAAGAGACAATACACGCAGAAGCTGATTATGATGCGTCGCCATCGGAGGGCACCTGACAAGCGTATCATCGCATCTGCTGCAGTATCAAACACGAGCTAATATATACTGGAAGTAGAAAGCTCGTGTCAAGTGGCTATCGGAGGGTGATGCCAATACCGCCTACTTTCATCAGACAGTGAAAGTACGTCAGCAGAGGCACTTTATTTCTTCCATCAAACGATCGGATGGTACAGTGTGTGAGAGTGTTTCGAAAATTCAGGCTGAGGCTGTTCACTTCTATGAAAATTTGTTCCAAGAAGAGGAACCATAGATTATGCTACGGTCTTGTAGCATATCCCGCAGCTTTTGACAGCCTCGGACAGTGCACAATTATTATCTCTGCCTTAGCTGAATGAGGTTCGTGCAGCAATATGGCAACTGAGCCCATCAAGTGCCTCGGTACCAGATGGGTTTCCAGGCTCATTTTACAGACAGTTTTGGGAGAATATTGGAGTTGATGTGTTGCTTGCAGTGCAGAAATTTTTCTTGGGTATTCCAATGCTAAGTGTGATGGCTGCATTGCTAATTTGTCTGATTCCTAAAGTTCCAAACCCATGCACATTTGCGGATTTTAGGCCAATCTGTTTGACAAATTTCTTGTCTAAAGTGGTAACTAGACTTATCTCTACTCGTCTTCTTGTCTTCTTGCCCTGATTGATTTCCCCGGAGCAGGCATATTTCATGCCAGGCCGTGGTATTTCGGAGCAAGTATTGCTGGCTAAAGAGATGGTACACATCTTAGATCGTAAGTGTTGTACCCCAACGATCATGTACGTAAAAACTATGAATAAGAGACGGAATGAAAGCAACAATTTCTTTAAGCGCGTGTTACATAAGTCAACTTAACTCTCTTTACTTAAGTACTATTGAGGTGATACTAAGCAAATTAAATTAGGAGACTTCAAGAAAGTGATACATGAAATATAGAGTTATATGAACAATACATACCACTATATATGTATGTGCGTGTATATGATATATGTGTATGAAATGTATAAATACCTACATGCGTATACATAGGAGGGTATATATATCTGGTACACCTACATATAGACGTGTATATATAAATATATATATATATATATATGAACCTATGCGGATACATGTACACTAATATATGTTTTAGGTGACATGCACATTGTACATTCTATTATGTACACATACATATGCTAATCTTGGAATACAATAAGATAAAGAAAATAATATAGTACATGAATTTAAAATTACAAGAAAAATCAAATTGCCCAAGAGGCCTCAAAAATTCGGCCAAGACATGTAAAGGATTCTAGAATCCTCTTGATTTTTCAATCCATTATTAGAAAATTTAAGTAGCTAAATAGAAAACAAAATAGACATGCATTTAAAGAATAAGTAAGACAACTCATTAAAGGAGGAGGAAGTATGGTTGAGGTCATAAAGACCCCAACCCAAACCGCCCCCTTTATGTCTAACCATGGAGGATTTTTAAATCCTACCATGGTTACTTTTTTTCCTTAAAATCAAGGTAAAGATAACCATGATTTGATAAAGTAACTTGGGTTAGCACAAAAGTAACCATAGTTGGAATAAAGTAACCAAGGTTATCACTAACCTAACCTTGACTAACCCTCATGAAAACCCTAACCCTCACTCTCTCCCTCCAAAAATCGGCCATGCCCTCCCTCATCCCCTACATTTTTAAATTTTGCAAGACAACATCTTTCATTCATCTAGAACATTCCCCTTAAGCAAGTCAAGCAACACTTAGCCAAAAATTCCCTCCTTCCATCACCACAAACATTTCGGCCACCCCTTGGAACCAAGAAAACAATTCAAGCTTCAACTCCAAGACTCAATAAACATCTAGGTGGAAGCCTTCAACTTTCCTAGGTGGTGTTATCTTGAGGTGCTTGAATCTCCACTCAAAACTCATTTTGGGTGAAGAAAGAGGTGGATTTCAACTCAACTCACTCCAGAGCCAAGCAAAGACAAGAGCTTTAGCTTGAAGAGGCAAGTATATAATGATCTCTCATGATTTATTTAAAGAGTTAGTGACTTGAATGCTTAGAGGTCCTTGAGATGTGATCTTTAGTTGAATATCCTAAGTTTAAGATTATATCCTAGAGATTACTTAAGAACAATGCATTGCATGTGGCTTATTCTCTCAAAGATGTAATCTTTTACTACATGCATTAAGTCTCAAGGCTGTTTTGAGATAATTTAAGGTGCAACTTAAGGGAGTCTAGGCAAGATTGAGTCTTGTTGGAAATTTGGAAGATTTATGGAAAAGCATGCATGTGTAAGGTAGGAGCTTTATGAAGTTGTTGGTAATATTAGTTAAGATGAATCTTGAATATGAATGCATGCTTGAATATGTGCTGAAAAATGTGGGTAAGACATCCCTAAGCTTCGGTCTAAAGGAGAAGTGAGGAGGTGAGTCTTGTCCTTAAAGATGAACACTTATTTGGTGCATAAGTGATACTTACTTGTTACTATCTACAAACTATTTTGTTGGAAGAAAGGGTGACCTTACAATGAGCATGCCATCTGGATATTTATGTTACAATGTAGGGTAAGTAGTAATCAATCATATATTTCATAAGGACAAGATGAACGATGAACATTGGACTTGAATAGATGACCAAATAGCAAACCACTGGAATTGGGTTGAATGAAGTGATGTGTTCAACGACATAAAACTAACCTTGCAGACCTTCAATGAATCCAATTCTTGGTAGAAAGTTAGCCCTATGAGTGTAGCACAAATGAGAGTTAGAATTTTGTTAAAATAAGCTAAGGATTATTTTTAAGAAATTATACGGTAAAACTGCTCCAGTAGAACATTCTGGAGCTGGGCAGAATTGATCACTGGATTTAACGAATAAAAAGAGGACCTTGTGGACCTTCAATAAATCTGATTTTTGGCACAATGCTAGCTCCATGAGTATAGAAGAGATGAGAATTAGAATTTTGGTAAAATGAGCTATGGTTAAGTTTTTATAAAATATTTGGTAAGACTGGTCAGACTTGAAAAACGGGAGCTGAACAGAATGGTAATCTCTTTTGACTGGCTTAAAAAGGGACCTTGTAGATGACCAATGAAGCTAATTTTTGGCATGATGATAATTTTATGAGTGTAGGGAACACTCCATCTGGAAATTTGGTAAAATGAGTTCTGGATTATTTTTAATGAATTAATTACCAAAACTGCTCAACTTAAGTCACTGGAACCAAGCTGGAATTAAGTAACGGTTTACTGGACTCAGAAATAGGACTTAGAGATATGCAATCAGTCCAAATTTCATGAGGATACTAGTTTCATATGTTTATGACTCGTGTGAGTTGGAATTTCTGAAAAACAAATAACAGATCTGCCGGAATTGAATTTTTAGCGAAATGGGTCAGTTCTGGTTCAGCACTTAAACTATTTCAGAAAGTGAATTAATTGAACCCTTTGTGGCTATCGAGTTAATCCGAAAATTTTATGATGACCACTCAAGATGTTTAGGAGTAAGGTCACGCAGGATAGTCAGGTTAACCTTAACGTTTTGGGAGTGATACGGACGCAAAGTTAATGTACAAAAGCTAAAATAGTTAATAGATTAAAAATGGGGTTTCCTTAGTTCCGAAACCATGTATTATGCTATTTCACGTCATGACTTGCATTTCATATAACGGCATGTATCATGCATGATCATGAAACTTATTTTCATGGATTTTATTATGCAAGCAAGTTTCATAAATGACTACGTTTTGATATGCATGAAAAAGTTACGGTCCCATGTTTTAAAAAGCCTCATGATTCCTTTGCCGGCCAAGCATGCGACTAACCCGACTGCAGACCCGGGGTTAATTGGTCTGTTGACTGACCCGTTCAGATCCGGGGTTAATTGATCTGATATCTGTTCTGGACCCATCCCAGGCCCGGGGTTAATTGGTCTGTTGACATGATATGTTCTGGACCCGTTCAGATCCGGGGTTAATTGATCTGATATCTGTTCTGGACCCGTCCCAAACACGGGGTTAATTGGTCTGATGATATGTTCTGGACCCGCTCAGATCCAGGGTTAATTGATCTGACACTCTGTTTTTACGACATGTTAATTTATGGGACCAAAATGATGTTTTGACATGACATGACATCATGCATTGCATCTTGCATATCTCGCGAACATGAAGACATGTTGCATGTTACAGTTAATGGTTAATGAGTTATTGTTGGTATAGTATTACCTAAACTTATATGTTTAAGCTAAGCGACAAGCAAGCTCAGGATTAAGGATCAGGTATGAATTATGATTATTCGAGGTTTTCGAGGTATTACATTCATGTTATATTTTTTTGTGTATTTCATGGTAGTTTATTGTATTCTTGCTTAGTGATTTTTATCACTCACACATTATTTTTCCCCAGAGCCAGATAATGCCAAGATAGAATGGATCGAGGATGAGCCGAGGGTACCTTATCCATAGACGAGGAGTATGAAGGGAGCTAAGCTTAAGGACTTTTGTGCTGCCAAGACGTTTTGTATTATGACTATGTTGAACTCTCTGGATTTCGGTTATGTTATTTTGTGGGACTACTACTTTTGGGAACTTAGTAAATTAGTAATTGCATGTTTAATTCGAAAAGCTTTAATTTCTGCCTAAATTTTACTACCATGTTAAATGTTAGCATGGGAGTCCACGACTTATGTTATGGATTTTCGCATGTTATGCATGACGCTTCGTACTCTCCTTAGTGAAGTACGGTGGGTGCACCGTATCCGGACGAGGCCCGGGTGCGGGGTGCTACAGGTGGTATCAGAGCCCAGGCTCTAGATTTCGGGCAGAACGTAGGACTAAGTTATGATATTAGCAATCTAAGTTTGATCTTAGACCTAAGTCATGATCTTAGATGAGTGATGGCCTTAGACTAGGACCACGTAGACCGGGTTTAGGATGTAACTTAATAAAGAATCCTGAACTATGAAAGCTAAGACGTAAGACATGCTCTTTCCTTTCGTATTTTAAAATTTTCGAATTATGGTCCTTGGTCAAAATAAATTGATTTTATTTCGATATTCTAAATAGACGTTAAACCCATAAGTGCAGATGGTGAGACCACGTGGCAGACCTCCGAGAGCACGACCAGCTGCTCAGGAGCCCAATTCTCCACCACCAGAACAGGTCCCGTCGCCACCTCAGCCGGACCAGGATCCTCCAGCACAGAATAATCCACCACCGGCTCCACAGGCACCTGTTCCTCCGGTCATCCCGGATATGAATGCTTTTCAGGCCTTTTGTCAAGTTGTTACGCAGATAGGGCAATGCCTAATTCATCAGAATGCTCCACCTCAGCCACATCAGCCAGTAAGGGATGCCCAGTACTATTTTGAGAAGCTCAAGAGGGCTAATGTACCACCGTTTGAGGGAAAACCAGACCTAGACACTGCGGAGAAGTGGCTAGATGAGGTTGAAAATTGTTTTGATCTAATTCAGGCCCAGAGGAGATGAAGGCACAGGCTATCAGACCTTTCTTGATCAGTGAAGCTAATCAATGGTGGAAGACGAATCTGCAACCTTTGCCTAGACCTATTACTTGGGAAAGATTTCTGCAAGAATTTCATAAATTCTATATCCCTCCGTCAGTCAAATTGCAAAAGAGGCATAAGTTTGAATCTCTGAAGCAGGAGTCGGGCATGACAGTAGCTGAGTACGCAAACAAGTTCATCACACTTGGGAGGTTTCAGCCTGTTACTATGAACAATGAAGAGACAAAAATGCTAAATTTTGAAAGAGGTCTGAATCCGAGGATTAGGACGTGGTTGGTGAATGCAAATCCTGCCAACTTTGGAGCACTTCTGGATGCATGCTACCGTACAGAGAGAGATATTATATGAAGAGATGATGTGGGTCAAAAACGAGAAAGACAAGGGACCGGAAATGAGAAGTATAGGAAAATGGCTAAGAAGAATTTCAGAGGATCCGTTCGTCAGGGACAATCTCAAGGACAGAATCAACGCCGCAAGCAAAACCAAAATAATCAGCAGAAGAATCATGCCCCAGCTCAGCAGCCAGCAATACCAGTATGCCCTCATTGCCAGAAGAGGCACATGGGAGAGTGTAGGTGGAAGACAGGTAAGTGCTTTGGATGCGGAAAGGATGGCCATATGATTAAGGATTGCCCGGAAAAGGGAGCACAACAACAGCAAAGGAATCAGCGACCACGTGCAAACACAAGGGTGCACGCCATGACAGATGCTGATGTTGAAGAGACTGCTGACGTATTGACTGGTAAGATTTATAGTTTTATGTCTTCAATACCTTTCACTTGTGCATAATTTTCATATTGCTTAGAAAAACGTGTCTGGTTCAGGAACTATCTTAGTGTGTAGCATACCTGCAAATGTATTGTTCGACAGTGGCGCTAGCCACTCATTTATCTCAAAGAAGTTTGCTAAGAATATCGATCATGATCCAGTCCGATTAGATTCACCTTATAGGGTACAAGCAGCTGGCGACCAGGTGCTTGTTTTCCATCACATATTCAGAAATTGTGCGCTTGAGTTTAATGACCAGTTGTTTGAGGCCAATTTGATTCCCATATCCATGAGTTATTTTGACGTGATTCTCGGAATGGATTGGCTCTCAAAGAATCATGCTCACATTGACTGCCGAAGCAGGCAGGTTATCATTAAGAACCCAGCTCGAGATGAGATGTCATTTCAAGGAGGAGCTAAGTTAAAGAAACCATCCAAGAAAGTTTTTGTTAACGCAGCTCGTGCCAGCCAAGCATTAAGGAAAGGTCATGAAGGATTCTTGGTTTATGTTCTAAGTGCTGAACAAGAGAGCCCTACCCTTGCACAAGTCCCAGTTGTTAATGAATACTCTGATGTATTTCCTGATGATCTGCCTAGACTTCCTCCTGATCGCGAGATTGCTTTCGAAATAAACCTTTTTCCAGGAGCTGAACCCATATCAAAAGCCCCTTATCGCATGGCACCTGCGGAACTAAAGGAGTTAAAGGAACAGTTACATGAACTGTTAGAAAGGAAACTTATTTGCCCGAGTGTTTCAACTTGGGGTGCTCCGGTGCTATTCCTGAAAAAGAAAGATGGAAGTATGCGCTTATGCATCGATTACCAGGAGCTCAACTATATCACCATAAAGAACAAGTACCCATTGCCCCGGATTGACGATTTATTCGACCAACTCAGGGTAAGTAACTCATAAGTTCTAACTTGATTAAGATTTAAATCCCTTGAAACCCTATCTAAAGTATTTTAATGCAGGGATCTCGAATTTTTAGTAAGATTGACCTACGATCTGGATACATTCAATTGAAGATTAAGGCGGAAGATGTCCCTAAGACTGCTTTCAGAACCCGCTATGGACAATATGAGTTCTTGGTCATGCCTTTTGGTCTGACCAATGCCCCTGCCGTCTTTATGGATCTCATGAATCGAATCTTTCAAGAACAGTTGGACAAGTTCGTAGTGGTCTTCATAGACGACATCTTGATTTATTCACCCGATGAAGAAACTCATGCAGCCCATTTGAGGACAGTCTTAAATATTCCAAGAGCAAGACAGTTATATGCCAAGTTTAGCAAATGCGAGTTTTGGCTGCGAAGTGTATCATTCCTTGGTCATGTGATTTCAGAAGATGGGATTTCAGTAGATCCCAAGAAAATTGAAGATATCACGGAATGGCCCAGGCCAACAAATTTTACTGAAGTGAGAAGTTTTCTTGGACTAGCCGGATATTACAGAAAGTTTGTGGAAGGATTCTCGAGGGTAGTTGTTCCCCGCACCAGATTGACCCAAAAGAAGACCAAGTTTGAGTGGAGTGCCGATTGTGAGAAGAGTTTCTCGGAGCTGAAAGCAAAGTTGACGTCCGCTCCTATCCTAGCTCAGCCCACTCCTGGCGAGAAGTACGTAGTATACAGTGATGCTTCGAAGAATGGTCTCGGATGTGTTCTTATGCAGAATGACAAAGTCATAGCTTATGCGTTCCGACAGTTGAAACCATTTGAGCAAAACTACCCTATCCATGATCTTGAACTTGCTGCAGTGGTATTCGCATTAAAGATATGGAGGCACTATTTATACGGCGAGAAGTGCGAGATCTATACAGACCACAAGAGCCTAAAGTACCTCTTTACCCAAAAAGAGCTCAATATGCGGCAGCGTAGATAATTGGAATTGATTAAAGACTATGATCTCTCCATTCAGTATCATCCGGGAAAAGCTAACAAAGTCACTGATGTCCTAAGTCGAAAAACAAGCCACCCACGGCAACCACCTCTTCAGCGAGACATGGAAGAATTTGGCCTAGAAGAAGTTGACTCAATCGATGAAGTTCTCGCCAAGTTAATCCTTGTCCCTTCATTAATTGATAAGATCAAAGAGACTCAAGGGATTGATGAAACCTTAAGAAAAGTCAAGGAAAGGGTGAAAGATAAGCCGCGAGATGACTTTGAGGTTCGCGGTTGCAGCGCCCCGCACCCCGACCCCGCCGGAGTGGGTGCACCCGCCGTACTTCACTAAGGAGAGTACTAGGCGTCGTCTCATACGTGCCATGTTCCATGGTATAACGCATGGATTTTTTTCGCGCTTATGCGCAAATAAGTAAGCGAAACCGTGGCAGAATTTAAAACTTCAAATCAAAATCATCCACACGATCATTCATAGTTTACATCTCAAATCAAAATTATTGAGAGTCACAAGACAAATGTTTTCCATCTCAAATACGTCGTCAGTCCTCAGTCATAGCTGGCCAGTCATGTCTCATAAGTTCGTCCACTCCTCGCTGCGCTCATGGGTAGGGGAACCCTAGGCTCATCCTCAATCCGCTCTACTTTATTCCTTGCAGCCTCTGGGAGGAAAAATAGGGGGTGAGTGACAAAGTCACCAGCAAGTATACCATAAACAATCATTCATTAACTGGAAAGTACATACAAGAACCGAACCCCAAAATTCGGTTTAGAACATACCTGACCTTCCATTAAGTACTTGTAAGAAGTTAACACAAGGTATATCCGAAATCATAGCTTATGAAAGGATCATCACTCAATAAAGATCATGGCATACAAAAAGGTCATCACTCAATCAAGATCATAACCTAGGAGCTACCAATTCAGAACAACTTGACCTTACGTATCAACAGTAGAGAAATCATAACCTATGTAACTTTACCTCTAGCATTTGGATAGCATCTCATCCCTTCAATCAATAGCCGTTAAGGCAATAAAATCATAACTTAGCCACGAAATAAGAAATAACACAGCCTAGTGCAAATAGACTCAATATCATGCTAATGCGTATGAGTGTGCAAAAGTAGTGCATAATGCCCTCCATTCAATACCCGTTAATGATCAACACTTAATGCGCCAAGATCATAACTTAACAAAATCATCACTTAATACAGAACATGACAATAGAAGACTGTAACTCGCATCAATTTGTAACATACCAAGGATCATCACTTAAGAAGGTCACACTTAGGTTCTACAAGGTAATGACAACTTAGTCTAAGTATCATGTGTCACTGCACAATGACTCCATAAACGTGATCTTTGTCCTATACAGGTCATCACTTAATATAGCAAGTTCATTTCTCAGAGAAAAGTTGTCACTTAGAACTGAATTCATCATAACAGAGCTGTAACTTATACAATGAATAGCATAACAAGGGTCATAAGATCTATATGCTCGTCATAACATTGGACCCAACGTATTCTTTCGTAAATGTAGCAAGCATGCGCATGTATGTGTAACGTGTCATTACTTAAGAAAACTCATTACCCATAGTAGAACATAACATTAAAATACTACGACTCGTATTCGATGAATGCCATGACGAGGATGATCACTTAGAGATGTCATATTTAGGGTTTGCGTGGTCGTCCCTACTTAAATCTCATGAGTCACTATATGAATGTAACATGCATGCGTATGTATATGTGATGCCGTGAGATGAAAATGGAAATATGGTCTTTTCATGCTTCTCTTCAAAACATCATCATCGTCATAAAACAATAGAGTGTTTAGATCTATGTCCCGGATCTGAGGCGGTACGTCATCTCGTCTGGACGGGTCTATTATATCCGGACCCGCACGGCCTCATATTCTCGTGTTCAGATATATGTCCCGGATCTGAGGCGGTACGTCATCTCGTCTTGTTGGGTCTATTATTCCGGACCCGTACGGCCTCGTATCAGATCACTTAACCCTGATCTGGTGGGTTTATACTGGCCAATCTCATACTCACACACGGTACCGGTGGGGAATCATTCTTTTCAAAAATCATCTTTTGAAAATGCTTTTCATCTTTCTTTCTCATAAAAGACATGCTGTAAATCATGTACGTAATGATGATGCAATGCATGACAGTATTATGCGACTCGTAAACAAATGCATCATAGCATGCATGCACGGACTTGTCTTTTAAACTGGGAAAAACATTCCAGCAATCACATTCTGTTCATACAGCCTCGTGCTCATCAATTCGTGCTCATATTCATAAACCCATGCCATACATGTGCACAATGAAGGCTTAGACACATGCTATAAAAATTTCGTAACATTCCGAAATATCTAGCGATCTCAAAACATCATACTATCATCAAAGGTACTGCTGAAATCAGCAGGGCAGTACCGCCTTACCTCAGTTTTGTGGGTCATAAAGCCTTATTCATTTTGATCCATTACCTGGAAAATATAGCTAATTCACCAAGGAACAATATTCATAAGGCTAAACATCACATTCAAGCCTAAATGATCAAGATCGAAGCCTTACAACTTAAGACATTCAACTGTCCTTTTTCCAGTTTTGTACCACTAACTTCAACTCAGTTGTTAACCATCAAAATGGTGGTTTTAGTCTGGTTTCTTTACATGAACATGCACATATATGCCCTAAGTAATTACCATAAAATTTCCAAGGCAATTCAATAAGTTTAAGGGGGTCATCTAATTACTTTCCCAAATTGGGTACATGCAGAGACTGGATTGACCAGTTGTATCACGAAATAAATTGTGGCCAAACCACAACTCCTTTTACCAAAATTCCAACTCACAGATGTCATAAACCCATCAAACTATCATCATACCAAAAATAAGCTCATTTTCATATTCCTAAGGTGCATTTTCAAGCCACACAACTTACTACTCAAAACTGTCCTGTTCCAGCAACTCTGTTTGAGCAGTTTCACCAAAACTTTCATTAATAATAATTCACAACTCCTTTCATCAAACTTCGACCTCTCACATTTCATATACACATAAGGCTATCACCATACCAAAAATTAGCCAATTTGAACGCTCCTAAGATTCATGTTCAGGTCGTTCAACATAACACATAAATCTGTCCAGTTCCAGTACTTCTGTTTGGCCACTTCTTACTAAAAACTTCATTAAGGACAAACCACAACTCCTATTATTGAAATTCCAACTCACACATTTCATATACGTATGAGGCTAACATCACATCAAAAATTAGCCAATTTGAATACTCCTAAGATTCATTTCCAGGTCATACAACACGTCACACTGTTCTGTCCAGTTCCAGTAATTTCTTCTTGAGCAGTTTTACCAAAAGATTTATTAAAAATAAACCATAACGCTTTTTACTGCAATTCTAATTCTCACTTGTACTACACACACAAAGCTAGTTTCATGTCAAAATTTAGCTTAATTGAACACTTCTAAGGTTCGTTCTCAAGTCACACAATCAGCAACACAAATCTGCCAGCTCCAGTAGTTTCAGCACTTCTTCACCTTTTTATTGTTCAAGCATTCTTCAACCAACTTCATTCATTAAGGTGACTTACTAAACATCAAATACACATTTAAACATAGTTATTTCAGGTCTCATAACTCATTTTAGGCTACACACAACTCATACCAACAGTCTTGCCATTTACGCTTAGAACATGTCACTTTTCATACCAACACTTTTCTTTACATCAACTAAGTTCATGTCTTGTCCTTAGAATCTTCAACTAAGATCTATAACTTAAAAATGGCTAGTCATTCAAGCATGCACTTCACAAATAAGGCAAGATAGGCTAGAGTATACTTGCCTCTTTGAACCTTAGAGCTTTCTCCTTTGCTTGAACCTTGGTTGAAATGGAATGAAGTCTTCCTCCACTTTACTCATAGCACACGTTTTTGAAGAGGAGAAGAAGGAGAACATTAGCTACCATTTGAAATGAAGAATGGAGCTAGATTGAGGCTAGATTCATCTTACCAAAATGAAGCTTGAATGGATCTTGAAATAGATTCAAACCACCAAGATGTTAGCTTCTCCTTAGTAGCTTGAAGAATCCTCACTTAGTGACCCTTTGTAGGTCACGTTTTTAGCATGGAGAAAGGAGGGTATATTGCGAGCTTCATCCTTTGAAATATAGAACTCAGAAGATTTAATCATACACTTACCTAGATGAATTCTTGGAGCTTGAAGATGAAGATAGTCTTGACACTTCCTAAACTTCCTCATGGCCGAAAGTTTGATGATGATAGTGTAGTATTCTTAGTGTCCAATGAGTCTTCCATGGCTTGCTTAGGTGAGTTCTTGAGGGTGTTCAAAACTTGGAGATGAAGAAGAGCTCCATGGATGTACTTGAAGATGTAAGAGAGCTTCTTGGGTAGTAGAAGAAGTTTTCATGGGGAAGACAAGGGGAGGGAGGACGTGCTTTTGGGGGGAAAAAGACAAAGAAACATGAAGCTTCCAAGGTGTGCATTGAGAGAAGAGAGCCTCCTTTGTGTCTTGAACCTTGACTACCTTATGTCCCCCATTCTTGGCTTTTTTTTTGTTTTATTTTATTCCAAGACAACTTGTCTTGTCTTTTCTTTTGTTTATTTTATTTTATTTCTTAAATAAGAGTTTGTTATTTTAGTTCAACTATAGTTTCTTTAGGTCAATCATAGTTACTTTATGCCAACTATAGTTACTTTATGGCTAACCTAGGTTACTTTACCCACAAATTCACATAATTAAGTAATACTCACATTTTTTTCAAGTCTCTTTATGGATACATGTACTCTAATGTCCATATAGTTTGTTACCAAAATTCATTCTAAGGCCTCTTGGCCGAAATAATTAAATACACACACTTTCACATTTTGCCTTTTCAGTAATACATGGCCTAAGGAATTTTGTCCTTATATGTATTAGTTAAATTATATAGGTATCTTTTCCCATTTTAAGGCCATTGACCGAATATGCCACTGGCATTACGATTTGACAATGAACTCACCCCGTATAGTTTACCTCATCTAAGTATATTCTATTAATTATTAAAACATCATCATGTACTTGTTATACCATTTTGTTAGCAACATGACTGCTACAAGTTGCATATGTGTACATTTAATAACCCATGAAAATGTCATTATTTCCCTTTAAGGCTATTTAGCCGAAAGTCTTCATCAAAATAGCCTCCTGGCAGAGGCTAGCTAAATGCACACACCCATTTACTTTGCAACTTATTTACTATTTCACCCCACATATGTCCAATACCACCTTGTTATCTACATAGTATATTAAGTTATAGTAATTATGCATAAAGATTCTTTTAAATGTCAAAATAGCAACCAGGGGTCACTGGACCGAATCTGCACACATGCACCATTTTACAATTTGCCTTTGTTAAAAACTAATTAGGTATTTTTCAATTAATACCCAAAAAAATCATTCCTTTTGATTATTGTAGGATAATAAGCATGTGACATATTTCTCCAAATTAATTAGGGAAATGTTTCTTGTTTATAATTTTATTCTTCAATTTACCTATTAGACCTCCTTAGCTTGTTATTTTAATATCATATTTTATTTTGTTTTAACCCGTAATCGCAAGCGCGAATTTTATTACTCAGCCATAAATAACTTTGTTTCTGTTACATGAACATATGCGGACGAGGGTCGTAACAATCCTCCCCCCTTATAAAAAGTTTCGACCTCGAAAACTGTAAATTTAATCGTAATTGTTTAGTGTTACTCTATAGGTTTCACCCCTATGAGATAGGTGACGGTGTCCGCCTATCACATTGCAATGACATCCTATTTCGAATAGTTAAATTATGAGGCATTTAAAAATCTTATCGACTAGGGTTCAATCTTTAGGTTAAGGACTTAATTCCAGTCTAAGTTATCCTAGTCTAAAGTCGACACTCTTCTAAGATCATGACTTAGGTCTAGGATCAAACTTAGTCGACTATAGTCATAACTTAGTTCTATATTCTGCCCGGATCTGGAGCCTTTGCTCTGATACCACCTGTAGCGCCCCGCACCCCGACCCTGCCGGAGTGGGTGCAACCGCCGTACTTCACTAAGGAGAGTACTAGGTGTCGTCCCATAAGTGCCATGTTCCATGGTATAACTCATGGATTTTTTTCGCGCTTACGCGCAAATAAGTAAGCGAAACCGTGGCAGAATTTAAAACTTCAAATCAAAATCATCTACACGATCATTCATAGTTTACATCTCAAATCAAAAGTATTGAGAGTCACAAGACAAATGTTTTCCATCTCAAATACGTCGTCAGTCCTCAGTCATAGCTGGCCAGTCATGTCTCCTAAGTTCGTCCACTCCTCGCTGCGCTCATGGGTAGGGGAACCCTAGGCTCATCCTCAATCCGCTCTACTTTATTCCTTGCAGCCTCTGGGAGGAAAAATAGGGGGTGAGTGACAAAGTCACCAGCAAGTATACCATAAACAATCATGCATTAACTGGAAAGTACATACAAGAACCGAACCCCAAAATTCGGTTTAGAACATACCTGACCTTCCATTAAGTGCTCGTAAGAAGTCAACACAAGGTATATCCGAGATCATAGCTTATGAAAGGATCATCACTCAATAAAGATCATGGCATACAAAAAGGTCATCACTCAATCAAGATCATAACCTAGGAGCTACCAATTCAGAACAACTTGACCTTACGTATCAACAGTAGAGAAATCATAACCTATGTAACTTTACCTCTAGCATTTGGATAGCATCTCATCCCTTCAATCAATAGCCGTTAAGACAATAAAATCATAACTTAGCCACGAAATAAGAAATAACACAGCCTAGTGCAAATAGACTCAATATCATAATGCGTATGAGTGTGCAAAAGTAGTGCATAATGCCCTCCATTCAATACCCGTTAATGATCAACACTTAATGCGCCAAGATCATAACTTAACAAAATCATCACTTAATACAGAACATGACAATAGAAGACTGTAACTTGCATCAATTTGTAACATAACAAGGATCATCACTTAAGAAGGTCACACTTAGGTTCTACAAGGTCATGACAACTTAGTCTAAGTATCATGTGTCACTGCACAATGACTCCATAAACGTGATCTTTGTCCTATACAGGTCATCACTTAATATAGCAAGTTCATTTCTCAGAGAAAGTTGTCACTTAGAACTGAATTCATCATAACAGAGCTGTAACTTATACAATGAATAGCATAACAAGGGTCATAAGATCTATATGCTCGTCATAACATTGGACCCAACGTATTCTTTCGTAAATGTAGCAAGCATGCGCATGTATGTGTAACGTGTCATTACTTAAGAAAAATCATTACCCATAGTAGAACATAACATTAAAATACTACGACTCGTATTTGATGAATGCCATGACGAGGATGATCACTTAGAGATGTCATATTTAGGGTTTGCGTGGTCGTCCCTACTTAAATCTCATGAGTCACTATATGAATGTAACATGCATGCGTATGTATATGTGATGCCGTGAGATGAAAATGGAAATATGATCTTTTCATGCTTCTCTTCAAAACATCATCATCGTCATAAAACAATAGAGTGTTCAGATCTATGTCCCGGATCTGAGGCGGTACGTCATCTCGTCTGGACGGGTCTATTATATCTAGACCCGCACGGCCTCATATTCCCGTGTTCAGATCTATGTCCCGGATCTGAGGCGGTACGTCATCTCGTCTTGTCGGGTCTATTATTCCGGACCCGCACGGACTCGTATCAGATCACTTAACCCTGATCTGGTGGGTTTATACTGGCCAATCTCATACTCACACACGGTACCGGTGGGGAATCATTCTTTTCAAAAATCATCTTTTGAAAATGCTTTTCATCTTTCTTTCTCATAAAAGACATGCTGTAAATCATGTACGTGACGATGATGCAATGCATGACATGCATTATGCGACTCGTAAACAAATGCATCATAGCATGCATGCACGGACTTGTCTTTTAAACTGGGAAAAACATTCCAGCAATCACATTCTGTTCATACAGCCTCGTGCTCATCAATTCGTGCTCATATTCATAAACCCATGCCATACATATGCACAATGAAGGCTTAGACACATGCTATAAAAATTTCGTAACATTCCGAAATATCTAGCGATCTCAAAACATCATACTATCATCAAAGGTACTGCTGAAATCAGTAGGGCAGTACCGCCTTACCTCAGTTTTGTGGGTCATAAAACCTTATTCATTTTGATCCATTACCTGGAAAACATAGCTAATTCACCAAGGAACAACATAAGGCTAAACATCACATTCAAGCCTAAATGATCAAGATCGAAGCCTTACAACTTAAGACATTCAACTGTCCTATTTTCCAGTTTTGTACCACTAACTTCAACTCATTTGTTAACCATCAAAATGGTGGTTTTAGTCTGGTTTCTTTACATGAACATGCACATCTATGCCCTAAGTAATTACCATAAAATTTCCAAGGCAATTCAATAAGTTTAAGGGGGTCATCTAATTACTTTCCCAAATTGGGTACATGCAGAGACTGGATTGACCAGTTGTATCACGAAATAAATTGTGGCCAAACCACAACTCCTTTTACCCAAATTCCAACTCACAGATGTCATAAACCCATCCAACTATCATCATACCAAAAATCAGCTCATTTTCATATTCCTAAGGTGCATTTTCAATCCACACAACTTACTACTCAAAACTGTCCTGTTCCAGCAACTCTGTTTGAGCAGTTTCACCAAAACTTTCATTAATAATAATTCACAACTCCTTCATCAAAATTCCAACTCTCACATTTCATATACACATAAGGCTATCACCATACCAAAAACTAGCCAATTTGAACGCTCCTAAGATTCATGTTCAGGTCGTTCAACATAACACATTAATCTGTCCAGTTCCAGTACTTCTGTTTGGCCACGTCTTACTAAAAACTTCATTAAGGACAAACCACAACTCCTATTATTGAAATTCTAACTCACACATTTCATATACATATGAGGCTAACATCACACCAAAAATTAGCCAATTTGAATACTCCTAAGATTCATTTCCAGGTCATGAAAAATGTCACACTGTTCTGCCCAGTTCCAGTAATTTCTTCTTGAGCAGTTTTACCAAAAGGTTTATTGAAAATAAACCATAACTCTTTTTACTGCAATTCTAACTCTCACTTGTACAACACACACAAATCTAGTTTCATGTCAAAATTTAGCTTAATTGAACACTTCTAAGGTTCGTTCTCAAGTCACACAATCAGCAACACAAATCTGCCAGCTCCAGCAGTTTCAGCACTTCTTCACCATTTTATTGTTCAAGCATTCTTCAACCAACTTCATTCATTAAGGTGACTTACTAAACATCAAATACACATTTAAACATAGTTATTTCAGGTCTCATAACTCATTTTAGGCTACACACAACTCATACCAACAGTCTTTCTATTTACGCTTAGAACATGTCACTTTTCATACCAACACTTTTCTTTACATCAACTAAGTTCATGTCTTGTCCTTAGAATCTTCAACTAAGATCCATAACTTAAAAATGGCTAGTCATTCAAGCATGCACTTCACAAATAAGGCAAGATTGGCTAGAGTATACTTGCCTCTTTGAACCTTAGAGCTTTCTCCTTTGCTTGAACCTTGGTTGAAATGGAATGAAGTCTTCCTCCACTTTACTCATAGCACACGTTTTTGAAGAGGAGAAGAAGGAGAACATTAGCTACCATTTGAAATGAAGAATGGAGCTAGATTGAGGCTAGATTCATCTTACCAAAATGAAGCTTGAATGTATCTTGAAATAGATTCAAACCACCAAGATGTTAGCTTCTCCTTAGTAGCTTGAAGAATCCTCACTTAGTGACCCTTTGTAGGTCACGTTTTTAGCATGGAGAAAGGAGGGTATATTGCGAGCTTCATCCTTTGAAATATAGAACTCAGAAGATTTAATCATACACTTACCTAGATGAATTCTTGGAGCTTGAAGATGAAGATAGTCTTGACACTTCCTAAACTTCCTCATGGCCGAAAGTTTGATGATGATAGAGTAGTATTCTTAGTGTCCAATGAGTCTTCCATGGCTTGCTTAGGTGAGTTCTTGAGGGTGTTCAAAACATGGAGATGAAGAAGAGCTCCATGGATGTACTTGAAGATGTAAGAGAGCTTCTTGGGTAGTAGAAGAAGTCTTCATGGGGAAGACAAGGGGAGGGAGGACGTGCTTTTGGGGGGAAAAAGACAAAGAAACATGAAGCTTCCAAGGTGTGCATTGAGAGAAGAGAGCCTCCTTTGTGTCTTGAACCTTGACTACCTTATGTCCCCCATTCTTGGCTTTTTTTTTTGTTTTATTTTATTCCAAGACAACTTGTCTTGTCTTTTCTTTTGTTTATTTTATTTTATTTCTTAAATAAGAGTTTGTTATTTTAGTTCAACTATAGTTTCTTTAGGTCAATCATAGTTACTTTATGCCAACTATAGTTACTTTATGGCTAACCTAGGTTACTTTACCCACAAATTCACATAATTAAGTAATACTCACATTTTTTTCAAGTCTCTTTATGGATACATGTACTCTAATGTCCATATAGTTTGTTACCAAAATTCATTCTAAGGCCTCTTGGCCGAAATAATTAAATACACACACTTTCACATTTTGCCTTTTCAGTAATACATGGCCTAAGGAATTTTGTCCTTATATGTATTAGTTAAATTATATAGGTATCTTTTCCCATTTTAAGGCCATTGACCGAATATGCCACTGGCATTACGATTTGACAATGAACTCACCCCGTATAGTTTACCTCATCTAAGTATATTCTATTAATTATTAAAACATCATCATGTACTTGTTATACCATTTCGTTAGCAACATGACTGCTACAAGTTGCATATGTGTACATTTAATAACCCATGAAAATGTCATTATTTCCCTTTAAGGCTATTCAGCCTAAAGTCTTCATCAAAATAGCCTCCTGGAAGAGGCTAGCTAAATGCACACACCCATTTACTTTGCAACTTATTTACTATTTCACCCCACATATGTCCAATACCACCTTGTTATCTACATAGTATATTAAGTTATAGTAATTATGCATAAAGATTCTTTTAAATGTCAAAATAGCACCCAGGGGTCACTGGACCGAATCTGCACACATGCACCATTTTACAATTTGCCTTTGTTAAAAACTAATTAGGTATTTTTCAATTAATACCCAAAAAAATCATTTCTTTTGATTATTGTAGGGTAATAAGCATGTGACATATTTCTCCAAATTAATTAGGGAAATGTTTCTTGTTTATAATTTTATTCTTCAATTTACCTATTAGACCTCCTTAGCTTGTTATTTTAATATCATATTTTATTTTGTTTTAACCCATAATCGCAAGCGCGAAGTTTATTACTCAGCCATAAATAACTTTTTTTCCGTTACATGAACATATGCGGACGAGGGTTGTAACAGCGGTGATGGCAGTTTGTGGTATCAAGGACGGTTATGTGTCCCCGAAAGTAAAGAAATTAAAGATGAAGTTTTGATGGAAGCTCATAATTCTCGATTATCTATACATCCTGGAGCTAATAAGATGTATCAAGATCTCAAGCAAAAGTTTTGGTGGCCCGGTATGAAGAAACAAATAGCAGAATTTGTTGAGCGATGTTTGACCTGCCAAAGAATAAAAGCTGAACACCAAAAACCCGCTGGATTGTTACAACCGCCAGAATGGAAATGGGACCACATCACCATGGACTTTGTGACCGATCTACCCAAGACTAAGCGTGGGAATGATGCTATATGGGTCATTGTGGATCGTTTGACTAAGTCTGCTCACTTTTTGGCTATGACGATTAAGGCATCTATGGAGAAGTTAGCCTCTATGTATGTTGACCAGATCGTTTGTTTACATGGAGTGCCCATCAGTATTGTATGCGACCGCGATCCCTGATTTACTTCGAGATTTTGGACAGCCTTTCAAAAAGCAATGGGCACAGAGACAAGAATGAGTTCTGCATTTCATCCTCAAACAGATGGACAATCTGAAAGAACAATCCAAACCCTTGAGGACATGCTTTGCGCTTGCATTCTTGATTTTGGAGGAAGCTGGGATAAAAGCCTTAAGCTCGTTTAGTTTTCTTATAATAATAGTTTCCACCGGTCTATCGGAATGGCTCCTTATGAGGTATTGTATGGACGAAAATGTTGGTCCGCACTTTATTGGGACGAGATCGGAGACAACACCTACGCGGGACCCGACATTGTTGAGCAAACACGAGAAAAGGTAAAGTTAGTCCAGCAAAGACTAATAGCAGCGCAAGATAGGACGAAGATATGGGCAGACGAAAGGAGGAGACCTTTAGAATTCCAAGAAGGAGAGAAAGTCTTTCTGAAAGTTTCTCCGACCAAAGGAGTTAAGAGATTTGGCATCAAAGGAAAGCTAAGCCCAAGATTCGTTGGACCTTATGAAGTGCTTGAGAGAATAGGCGAAGTTGCGTACCACTTGGCGTTACCACCATCTCTTTCCTAGTTACATGATGTATTCCACGTATCTTAACTTCGCCGATATGTATATGATCCTAGCCACATCATTGAAGATCAACAATTGAAGGTTGGTGAAGATGTATCTTATGAAGAGGAGCCTATAAGGATCGTTGATTGAAAGGAGAAAGCCTTAAGGAAAAGATCCATATCCATGGTGAAGGTGCAGTGGAAGCACCACTCGGAGGATGAAGCAACATGGGAAACGGAGCAAGGCATGAGGAGTAAATATCCCCATTTATTCGACTAGTTCTTAAGTTTCGAGGATGAAACTTATGATAAGGGGGGAGGATGTTGTACCCCAACGATCATGTACGTGAAAACTATGAATAAGAGACGGCATGAAAGCAACAATTTCTTTAAGCGCGTGTTACATAAGTCAACTTAACTCTCTTTACTTAAGCACTATTGAGGTGATACTAAGCAAATTAAATTAGGAGACTTCAAGAAAGTGATACATGAAATATAGAGTTATATGAACAATACATACCACTATATATGTATGTGCGTGTATATGATATATGTGTATGAAATGTATAAATACCTACATGCGTATACATAGGAGGGTATATATATCTGGTACACCTACATATAGGCGTGTATATATAAATATATATATATGAACCTATGCGGATACATGTACACTAATATATGTTTTAGGTGACATGCATATTGTACATTCTATTATGTACACATACATATGCTAATCTTGGAATACAATAAGATAAAGAAAATAATATAGTACATGAATTTAAAATTACAAGAAAAATCAAATTGCCCAAGAGGCCTCAAAAATTCGGCCAAGACATGTAAAGGATTCTAGAATCCTCTTGATTTTTCAATCCATTTTTAGAAAATTTAAGAAGCTAAATAGAAAACAAAATAGACATGCATTTAAAGAATAAGTAAGACATCTCATTAAAGGAGGAGAAAGTATGGTTGAGGTCATAAAGACCCGAACCCAAACCGCCCCCTTTATGTCTAACCATGGAGGATTTTTAAATCCTACCATGGTTACTTTTTTTCCTTAAAACCAAGGTTAAGATAACCATGATTTGATAAAGTAACTTGGGTTAGCACCAAAGTAACCATAGTTGGAATAAAGTAACCAAGGTTATCACTAACCTAACCTTGATTAACCCTCATGAAAACCCTAACCCTCACTCTCTCCCTCCAAAAATCGGCCATGCCCTCCCTCATCCCCTAGATTTTTAAATTTTGCAAGAAAACATCTTTCATTCATCTAAAACATTCCCCTTAAGCAAGCCAAGCAACACTTAGCCAAAAATTCCCTCCTTCCATCACCACAAACATTTCGGCCACCCCTTGGAACCAAGAAAACAATCCAAGCTTCAACTCCAAGACTCAAGAAACATCTAGGTGGAAGCCTTCAACTTTCCTAGGTGGTTTTATCTTGAGGTGCTTGAATCTCCACTCAAAACTCATTTTGGGTGAAGAAAGAGGTGGATTTCAACTCAACTCACTCCATAGCCAAGCAAAGACAAGAGCTTTAGCTTGAAGAGGCAAGTATACAATGATCTCTCATGATTTATTTAAAGAGTTAGTGACTTGAATGCTTAGAGGTCCTTGAGATGTGATCTTTAGTTGAATATCCTAAGTTTAAGATTATATCCTAGAGATTACTTAAGAACAATGCATTGCATGTGGCTTATTCTCTCAAAGATATAATCTTTTACTACATGCACTAAGTCTCAAGGCTGTTTTGAGATAGTTTAAGGTGCAACTTAAGGGAGTCTAGGCAAGATTGAGTCTTGTTGGAAATTTGGAAGATTTATGGAAAAGCATGCATGTGTAAGGTAGGAGCTTTATGAAGTTGTTGGTAATATTAGTTAAGATGAATCTTGAATATGAATGCATGCTTGAATATGTGCTGAAAAATTTGGGTAAGACATCCCTAAGCTTCGGTCTAAAGGAGAAGTGAGGAGGTGAGTCTTGTCCTTAAAGATGAACACTTATTTGGTGCATAAGTGATACTTACTTGTTACTATCTACAAACTATTTTGTTGGAAGAAAGGGTGACCTTACAATGAGCATGTCATCTGGATATTTATGTTACAATGTAGGGTAAGTAGTAATCAATCATATATTTCATAAGGACAAGATGAACGATGAACATTGGACTTGAATAGATGACCAAATAGCAAACCACTGGAATTGGATTGAATGAAGTGATGTGTTCAACGACCTAAAACTAACCTTGAAGACCTTGAATGAAGCCAATTCTTGGTACAAAATTAGCCCTATGAGTGTAGCACAAATGAGAGTTGGAATTTTGTTAAAATAAGCTAAGGATTATTTTTAAGAAATTATACAGTAAAACTGCTCCAGTAGAAAATTCTGGAGCTGGGCAGAATTGATCACTAGTTTTAGCGAATAAAAAGAGGACCTTGTGGACCTTCAATAAATCTGATTTTTGGAACAATGCTAGCTCCATGAGTATAGAAGATATGAGAATTAGAATTTTGGTAAAATAAGCTATGGTTAATTTTTCATAAAATATTTGGTAAGACTGGTCAGACTTGAAAAACGGGAGCTGAACAGAATGGTAATCTCTTTTGACTGGCTTAGAAAGGGACCTTGTAGATGACCAATGAAGCTAATTTTTGGCATGATAATAATTTTATGAGTGTAGGGAACACGCCATCTGGAAATTTGGTAAAATGAGTTCTGGATTATTGTTAATGAATTAATTACCAAAACTGCTCAACTTAAGTCATTGGAACCAAGCTGGAATTAAGTAACGGTTTACTGGACTCAAAAATAGGACTTAGAGATATGAAATCGGTCCAAATTTCATCAGGATACTAGTTCCATATGTTTATGACTCGTGTGAGTTAGAATTTCTGAAAAACAAATTACGGATTTGCCGGAATTGAATTTTTAGCGAAATGGGTCAGTTCTGGTTCAGCACTTAAACCATTTCAGAAAGTGAATTTTCATGGATTTTATTATGCAAGCAAGTTTCATAAATGACTACGTTTTAATATGCATGAAAAAGTTACGGTCCCATGTTTTAAAAAGCCTCATGATTCCTTTGCCGGCCAAGCATGCGACTAACCCGACTCCAGACCCGGGGTTAATTGGTCTGTTGACATGATATATTCTGGACCCGTTCAGATCCGGGGTTAATTGATCTGATATCTGTTCTGGACCCGTCCCAGGCCCGGGGTTAATTGGTCTATTGACATGATATGTTCTGGACCCGTTCAGATCCGGGGTTAATTGATCTGATATCTGTTCTGGACCCGTCCCAGACCCGGGGTTAATTGGTCTGATGATATGTTCTTGATCCGCTCAGATCCGGGGTTAATTGATCTGACACTCCGTTTTTACGACATGTTACTTTATGGGACCAAAATGATGTTTTGGCATGACATGAGATCATGCATTGCATCTTGCATATCTCACGAACATGAAGACATGTTGCATGTTACGGTTAATGGTTAATAAGTTATTGTTGGTATAGTATTACCTAAACTTATATGTTTAAGCTAAGCGACAAGCAAGCTCGGGATTAAGGATCAGGTATGAATTATGATTATTCGAGGTTTTCGAGGTATTACATTCATGTTATAATTCTTTATGTATTTCATGGTAGTTTATTGTATTCTTGCTGGGTGATTTTTATCACTCACACTTTATTTTTCTCCAGAGCCAGATAATGCCAAGATAGAATGGATCAAGGATGAGCCGAGGGTACCTTATCCATAGACGAGGAGTATGAAGGGAGCTAAGCTTAAGGACTTTTGTGCTGCCAAGACGTTTTGTATTATGACTATGTTGAACTCTATGGATTTCGGTTATGTTATTTTGTGGGACTACTACTTTTGGGAACTTAGTAAATTAGTAATTGCATGTTTAATTCGAAAAGCTTTAATTTCTGCCTAAATTTTACTACCATGTTAAATGTTAGCATGGGAGTCCACGACTTACGTTATGGATTTTCGCATGTTATGCATGACGCTTCGTACTCTCCTTAGTGAAGTACGGCAGGTGCACCGTATCCGGACGAGGCCCGGGTGCGGGGCGCTACAGTAAGTGTCATGAAGGGAAAGTAATGATCAAACTTGACATGGCTAAAGCGTTTGATCATATTTCTTGATAATATTTGGAAAAGTTGCTCTTGCAATTTGGCTTTAGTCCACGCTTTGTAGGTATAGTTATGAATAATTTAGCAGCTACAAGATGTTCTGTATTGATCAATGGTAAACCAAGTGTATATTTTTGGCCTTTGAGAGGTGTCAAGCAGGGTGACCCGTTATCGCCTCTTTTGTTCATTCTAGCCTCGGTGAGGTTTTCAAGAGTCCTTAAGGCTCGATTTGCAATGAGAGAAGTTCGGGGATTCAACGGAGGAAGGACTCAGCCGATCTCGCATCTTGGTTTTGCTGATGATTTATTGATTTTTCTAAATGGTTCTTCTGGCAATTTGCAGCAGTTTAAGAAATTTATATAACAATATCAGCGAGCCTCGGGCTAGTTGGTTAATAATCACAAGAGTCAGATAGTGGCCAGTGAGGGTACATCGGTCTAGTGCCTAGCCGCACTCTTGCACATGCAAATTTCGGCATTGCCTATCAAATATTTAGGCTCCTGTCTCTTTAAAGGTATGAACATAGCACAGTATTGTACTTCTTTAATTGATCTCTTTGATGCGAGATTGACAGGTTGGTCACAACGGTTGCTAAGTATGGTGGGCAGAGTGACTCTCATATGATCAATGTTGTCCGCATTGCCCTTGCATGTAATGTCTGCAGCCAAACTTCCTACAAGTGTAGTTTTTGAGTTAAACAGGAAGCAAGCAAATTTCTTGTGGGAGCAGTGCCATCATTAGAGAGCATGGACAGCGGTGTGTTACACCAAAGGAGAGAGAGGCTTGGGGATCCGCAATCTTGAGGCATTGCAAATGGCATATGAGTGCAAGCTTTGGTAGATGTATCATACATCTTCGTCATTATGGTCGCAGTTCATGCGGCACAAATATAGAACCCGTGGAGGTATGTATGCTCATATTTATGATTCTACAGATTGGAAGAGATTGTGTCGCATTGATTCCTTCTGTGTCTTGCACACAACTCTCTCGTTGGATGGTTTGGTCTAGAATACAGGAGAGATTGGACAATTTAGTTTGCGTGGCGCATATGAAGCGTGCCGACCAAGAGTTGATCGTCCGCCCTTTATGCGTTACATTTGGTGGCGGGCCACATTGGCATCTGCTAAGATATTCATTTGGTTATTGTGGTATAATGCTATACCACTGCCGGAAAACATCCAGATGTGGTCCACTGCTTTTCCCACGTGTTGTGTTTTTTGTCGTGGTGCATCCGTCTCACAAGTACATATCTTTTATAAATGTCCGATCATTACCACAGTGTGGACGCACTTGTCCATGACCTTTGGAGGGCCACTACCTGGTGCCCCCAAGTTACGGAGATATTTTCTAGGTTGGTGGCGTAAAGCCAGCGGCACCATAATGGTTGACCAACTAAATGCAGTAGTTCCATTGATAGCAGCATGGGAAATCTGGAAAGAATATGCCTCGATACAATTCAGAGATCAATCCTTTTCGCTAGACCGACTTCGGGAACGGTTTGCCAAGACATTTATACTTGGTGCTTGTCAGTCTATGATCTTAAGTTTGCGGCTTCGGTTCCATCCTTAATTGCTGATTATTACTCCCCTCCTATCCGCATCAAAAAAATGCATGTTGTAAGATGGAGGCTGTCGCCTTTGGGTAAATTAAGGCTTAATGTTGACGCTGCAATTGGTTGTAAGGGCGCTGTTGGGGGAGCAGTTTTACGTGATGCTAATGGGTCTCTAGTCCAGGCGATATGTTTCTCAAAGCCACTACTGCAGCCTATGCATGCTGAACTCCAAGCTCTTCTCTTTTCTTTACTCTTCTTTGCCACGGCATGACATACATCTCTTGAAGTTGAAATTGACTGTTTTCAACTACTGCAGCTTGCTTCCAGCCGCATTGGCTTGACATCTAGGTTGGGTAGTGATTATGCTCGTCTGCAGGGGCTGATGACTTCCACTAATACTTCATTGTCATATGTGCCACACGAATGTAATTATGCAGCACACTTTCTGGCTCAACATGGACTTGTGAGGCGCCAGACAGGTGTTTTTACATTGCCTTCGGAACTTCCTCCAGCTGTTCATGGCAGTTTACATCATGATATACATACTCCCTATGTCCGCCTCTAACAGCTCTCTGACCTCTGCCCGCCGACATCAATTGGGTATGTTCATCTGGGTTAGTTCTACATTCTGTATGTTATTTTTATACTTGCTTGATGACATGTTGCTTTGTCTTGCTGAGGTCCTTATTATCATTCAATGGTGGACATCATATTCATGGTGGTGGTTGGCCTCTTCGATTCTTACTGTTGCCTGTGCCAATATTGGTTACGGGCAACCTAGGTACACTTTTTGCCTCTGCTTTCCATTTATCTTCATACTATACTATTCTTTGGTACAACTCCTACATGACTTCTGTTGCTATCATTGTTTCATTGAGGTACATATTACGCTGTGGGAAGATTATCACACACTTGGATGTGTGCTACTCCGCGGGACAAGATCGTCGGAAGAATATTTGTCCTGTCGACTATTTTTTTGCCTTCTATTCAGTTACGCATTATGTATTTCATTGCTTTCTCTAATTTTGCGCTTTATGTATGTTTTTAGTCAATTGTTTTGTTTAGTTTGGGAGAGTCTCCCACCATAGATATCGCAATAAATGTAACCACCGTATTCCTCCGCCACAAGTAAGGGTTTATTTTAATAAAATACTTGGACAGTACTGCCCATCTTTCACCAATATATATATATATATATATTTTTTTATATAACACCAATATATATATATATATATATATATATATATATATATATATATTTTTAAAATTTTTTTTTAAGAAAATTTTATTGAAATATCCTCACTTATGGTGGAGGGAAACCATATTACAATGAGTATGCATAAGAAAATAAATGATGAAGCGAGCTAAGGAGTGTCAACCTCCAATCATATATGATATGTCTTATTAAAACCTTGCCAAGTAAAACCACCCTTGTGGATAAAACCTTGGCGAAGGAAAAAGCGTGCATATTTATATGATTGGAGCGATGAACTGATACATTTGAAGATGATAATATGTACATACAATAATTGTGGAAGATGAGAAAAATCAACACCAAGTGGGTAAAGCAGTTCATGTCCCCTGGCTGATGGCGTGTTGGATTCAGGAGTGGAAAATATGTCCGATGTGATGTTGTTGAAGTGGCGCAGTCTATTGTAGAACTTGTAGGCACAGCCAATGTCATGGAGGTAGTGCATAGACTCAATGCATTTGAAAAAGATCTCCAGGATGTCCCCCATATCACCTCATGAAGGAAGAAAGAAGCAGTTAAGAGTATCACAATAGAAAGAGTTAGATACACGCATAATGAAGTCCAGAACATACCAATGTCGTCTTGGCATAAGTTGAGCCAAGACGACAAAATATGATAAGTGGCACTGGAAGTTGAGCGCGTCCCAATAGTATTTGCAATCCTCATAGCCTCCTCCGTTAATATGGATCGTGGATCAGAAAGGAGGAAAGAAACAGTTAAGAGTATCATCAGAATAAGAAATAAAAGTAGGCATAAAAGTTCCCAGAACATACCGATGTCGTCTTGGCACCGATGGATCCAAGACGACAAAATAAAATAATCGCCTCTGGGAGCAAGGAGTGACCCAATATTAGATATTCTTCTAGCCTCCCATGTTGTCTGTGTTACGCTACACAGACAACAGTAGCGGAATAAAGGCAACATGTATTACTTACGGAAAACCGGCAGCTGATGATCCGTGTATATTGTGCCTCTCACTTCACACGGTAATGATTGAGGAGTGCCATAGACTGTTAGTCCTACAGAATGATAGCCGTATCTTGCTAAACGATGGGCTGCCGAGTTTGCTTCCCTTGGACAATATTCTATGGTTGAGTGATTAAGACGAAGAAATTGTGCTGCTCTTGCGACATCCGATGCTAAAGATCCTGTGATGCGTGTAGCGTCAGCCAGCAGAGTAAGCATAGCTTGACAGTCAGTCTCCACTACAAGGCTGTCATAAAGTTGTGCATAGAACATGAGCGCCATTGGCATTGCATGGATTTCCGCACGTAATGGTCGTAAGGAAGGCAGCGGGATGCAAATGACCGAGACAAAATCTCCTTGTTGAGACCTAAGAATAGCTCCCCCTGCTGAGAGGCGTTTGCCAATGGCTGCATCTGCATTAAGTTTCAACTTACCAGATGGCGGGAATTGCCAGCGGACTGTAGAAAGTCTTTTCATTTGGAGTGATGGAGAGAAGTGTTGAACCACCAAATGTGGGATTGTTTGCGCAAACTTTTTCCCATTTATTGAGCAGCACCATGTGTAGATCGACTCTTTGACTCTCCTGTATAAAATATCATAATCAAAACGTTCCTCACTAAATTTGCATGCTGCATAAGTTTTCCATATTTCCCATACTACAATGGAAGGAACAATTGACTTGAGTTGCCCCAACATAGTTGCTTGTGAAGATGTATACCACCATCGTAGCAAGTGAGCTCGTATTGTCCCAGAATGTGGCATCGGACCTGAGAAGGTTATTGAAATCTCCACTCCAAAGTCGACGTATTACGGAGCAATGCAAGAATATATGGTCTTGTAGGTCATGACTATGACGACAAAACGTGCACTGTGAGAGGAAAACCATCAGCCAACTGCGAAAGTTATCAATCATCGGAAGAGAACGCGTCCAAAGCCTCCACAGGAATATTTTTTGACCAGCAGGAGCTGTTTTCCACCAAATAAACTTTGTTTCTCGCTTCGTTTCTGCATGAGGATTGATAGTCTCATAACCCGAGCAAATAGAGAACTGGCCATTTTCATCCGGAGTCCAATGAAGCATGTTGTGAGAGGTGTGGGTATGCATCTCCATATATTCGTTGATGCGACAAATTCTTTTCCATGTTGGAGAGTCATATATATGCGAATATATTGATTGACGTTGGCCATACTTTGTCCGACAATATTCTGCCCAAATCGTAGAAGAGCGGAAATATTTCCACCATAATAGGCAATCATACGCTTTTTGCACATAAGAAAGATGACGAATTCCTAGCCCTCCAGCTTCAATAGGACGACACACTGAAGTCCAAGCTTTCCAGTGATGTCTTCCTTTCCAAAGGAAAGAAGCCATTTTACGGCTCAATATGTGAATGATGCCTTTTGGCAGTTTAGAGCTTGCAATTAAGTGTGTTGGCAAGGTATTGAGGACGTGCTTGATGAGAACAAGCCTCCCTGCCATATATAAAAATGCAGACGACCACGATGATAATTTTGAATCAAAATGATTGAGTAGTGAAGAGCAATACCTCGCTTTATTTATTCCCTTATACAGAAACGATCCCAGATATTTAATGGGTAAGGACGTCAATCTCATGCCTAAGGCTGTCGTGGATGCTGAAATGGAAACACCTTGGCCCGCAACAAACTGGCTTTTGTGGTAATTAACCAATTGACGAGAAGCTCTCTGATATGTATCCAGAAAGTTACGAAATTTCCCCAAGTTACGTGGTGCGACATTAAGGAATATTAACAAGTCATCTGCGAAAGCCAGATGTGAAACGCATAGGGTGCGACCAGCTTTGAACCTAATAATGTTACCGGTACTGACTTGGTAATTAAGGCCTCTTGAAAAGCCTTCAGATGATAGTATGAATAAGAGGGGCGATAATGGGTCTCCTTGTTTAACTCCTCTACCAATTGAAAAAGAATCTGTTAGACATCCGTTGAGAAGAATAGAGCACCTTGTAGCACTCAGATAGCTGATGATGATGCGAACTAGTTGTGCATCCATGCCCATGCAGCAAAGCAGTTGCTGCAAATAGCTCCAACTAACACGGTCAAATGCCTTGGCCATGTCAAGTTTAATAATAGCTTGGCCACCTCTTGTTCTTTTATCTAAAACATGAGTCATTTCTTGCGTGAAAAGTACATGTTCTGTAATGTCCCTGCCTTTCATGAAACCCGCCTGTTCTGGCGAGATTATTTTTGGCAAAATTTTGCCCAGCCTCGATGCTAGTAAGCGCGTAATAGTTTTGGAAATAAAATTGGCAAGACAGATAGGACGATAATCTGCAAAAGTTTGAGGATTGCTCACTTTTGGGATGAGGATGAGAGATGCCGCTGCGACTGTTCTTGACATACGAATACCCAAATAAAACTCTTGTACTGCCTTATGAACATCGTGCTGAATCAAATGCCAGAAATGCCTGTGGGAATCCATCCGGGCCCGCTGCACTTGAAGGGCTAAGGTCCCAAACAACTGCTTTAACTTCGGGTAACAATGGAATCTCCTTTAAAGCACTGTTATCGTCTGCTGTGATCAAGGTAGGTATATGGTGTAAAATTAGGTCACAGTCGGAAATTGGCTCTTCGGCGAAGAGCGTAGAAAAGTATCGAATAGCTTCCTCTTTGATGTCAGCAGGCTGGTCAAGTTGAGTGCCATCCGGTTTATGTATGCTGCGAATTAGCTGGTGGCATCTCTTATTTTTAACTGTTTGATGAAAAAAGGACGTGTTGGCATCGCCCACTTTTAACCACTTGACATTTGCCTTTTGTTTCCAATATAAATACGCACGTTTCTGAGCAAGATTTAACTCCGCCTTGCACTTATGATACTGTGCCCGAGAGGAATCTGTGGGATTAACATCATAGGCTTGTTCCGCCAATTTGACTTCAGATTCAGCAAGAGCTACTGCATCAAAGATATTCCCAAAGATATCTTTATTCCATTGTTTTAAGTCTTTGCGCAGGAGAGATAGATTTCTATGCAAACCCCACATTCCTCCAACTGTTGAGTATGATTGCCATCTGTGCGATACAAAATTATCAAAATCAGCGTGTGTTGTCCACACATCTAAATACCGGAAAAGAGATGGTGGTCTTGATGTGTCATTATCACAAATCAACAATAAAGGGGCATGATCAGAAGTCGCACGGCATAGATGATGGACTTTCGTGTCTGAAAAGATATCAGAAAATGAGGTGGAACTCAAGAATCTGTCAAGGCGCCGCCATATTCGTCCTAATCCTCGTCCATCAGACCATGTGAATTTTGATCCTTGATATGGGATTTCTTGTAATTGACAATGTTGGACAAAATCATTGAAATCTTATAATCTATGCAATGATGGATTTGACCTGCCGTGGTGTTCCTCTAACGTACGAAATGTATTAAAATCTCCACCAATGAGCCATGGCGTGGTATTGTCTGCATGGAAATGTCTCAGTTCATCCCATAAAACACGCCGTTGAGAGATAGAGTGACGTCCATACACTTCCGTCAACCAAAAACATTCTCCTGTTGCTAGCCAATTAAACTTCATGGAATGATGTTGTTGGCCAGGTTGCTCATCTTCCTTTTTAAGTATTGTTTCCTTCCAAAAAACCAAATTTGATCATTACATGCAGAGAGAGCTTTAGAAAAACTCAGTTTCATCTGATACAAAGGCAAAGCAGTAGAGCGTAACTTCAGTTCAATTACTATGACAATATAAACGTGATGCTTGTGAACTAATGAATGGAGCCTATTAAATGAATTTCGTATTCCCCGCGTATTCCACAACAATATCTTCATTGAGATAGGGCATCAAAAGAATTTGAGATGTGTGCAGCACGTAACCTTGTTAAACGAGGAGATATGGGAGGATTTCGTCTTAAGAGACGCGGGCCCGGAGTTGGTTGAGTTGCAGAGGGATCATCATCTGCAGTTTCAGTAGCAACATTTGCATGATCTGATGCCTGGCGTTAAAATATGTTGATTCAATTAAATTTGCAATTTCAGTGCATTGTCTCTCCTCATGTTCCCCCACTATATTATCTGCTAGGGTGGGCTCTTGCTCATTGTCCGAATGAGAATATGATAATGTTGTCCCTGGTAAATCTCGACAAAGACAGTCGTCAATTCCTTTTAATCGAGAAAGGTCCTGTACGTCTGAGACTGGTTGGCCGATGACCATTTCTGGTGATACGGGAATCGAGACGTCACCCTCTGACGGTGCTGTAGGGTGATCAGTTGATGTAGAGACAAACTTTTTTGGAGTCCAGCTTTTTTTTTGCTCTTATTAGAGGAGCGTTCTTTAGGGTTAGTCAAAGGTGCATGCTCTTTGTCCATTTGTGACTTTGTAGCCTCCTGCTGCTTACTGCAGTCTACAGCTACATGACATAAACGATAACAAGTTGCACAATATCGAGGGAGATCCTCATATTCTACATTCTGCGCAATTATTCTTGATGATGTTTGAATAAAAACTCTTTGCGGCAGTTCTTTTAAGACGTCTAATTCAATGCAAACCCTCGCAACAGAAGGACGATTTAGCGTTGCCGTTGCAGTGTCGAGTTTCAACGGCTCACCTAGCATGGACGCAACTTGAAAAAGCGCATCTTTCCTCTGCATATGTATTGGAAGACCTGGAAAAGAGACCCATATCGGAACGATCGGAACTTCAATGGCCGGATCATAATCTGGCGTCTATTTTGTGATGCGCATTTGCCTGCTAGAAATAATCCATCCACGTCGAGTAAAGCAACGGGTGTAATCTTGTTCATGATCAAAATACAGAAGGATGTGTGTAGGATCCAAAAGGCAGACCTTTACATGTCCTGCAAAACCAATTCTGTCTATGGCGGCACGTATAGTTGCAATCGGCGGCCTTCCGTACAAAAACGTACCAACCAATGTAAAACGATATGGGGCAGCAAGAGACTGAATTTCTTCATCAGAGAATGTAATCATTGGACTACCTTTGAATTTTCGAACTGGTTTAGTTTGAATGGGCGTTGTGGGAGAGGTGAAGAGCGACGCAAAAGAGCGATCAGGAACGATGTGTGGCGCCGCCATATTGTTGGGATTGATCGCCATCACAAGACGCTGTATGGGTGGTTGTGAAATGCAGAAGATGATGGAAGAAGAAGAATTGGGGGAAGAGGTAGCGAGGAGGAGATTGCGAGCGGCGGCGTAAGATGAGATCGCCGGAATCGCCGGAGAAGAAGGGCATCCCGTTATTCAATATATATATATATATATATATATATATATATATATTAATCGTAAAATTGATATATATGATTTGAATACATAGCGAAAATGTTGCAGTCCGGCGATCATCTCCTTCGGCGGCAGTAGCCGCCGCTGCCTCAGGCTACCTCTCCCGCTTTTGTCTTCATGCCGTGATCGGCGATTCCAACTCCTTCATCCTGCTCCACATCAAAGCTGCTCCCTTTCTCGCCATTCGCCATTCCCCTCGCTATGGCGGCTGCACCGACATTTGCTGCAGTCGTTGCTGGATCCAACGCTACCCCGGCTATCTCAATTTTGCCAAAGCCGGCTACTCGCTACAAAGGTATTCCCATGATTTCTTTCCTTAATTCGGAAATTGATGCTCTTGCTGCTCCTTTCCGGCATTCATTGGTTGGCACTTTTTGGTATGGTCGCCCACCGCTAAAAGTTATACGAGGGGTTTTTGAGAAAATTGGGTTTCATCATGATCTTCGGATTACACTGATTGATCAATCGCATATTTTGATGAATTTTCGTAATGAGGCTGACTATCTGCGGTGTTTTTATCGCCGTTCTTGGCATATATCTAGGTGTCACATGAGGTTACGAAGTGGACTGTAGATTTTGATCCTTCATCTGATGTCCCCATTGTACCAGTTTGGATTGCCCTCCCCGCGTTACCCATCCACCTCCATCAGCGGGAGGCGTTGTTTGAAATCGTCCGGCCCATTGGCTTGCCCATTAAACTTGATATTGCAACCTCCGAAGGACTGCGGCTGTCTGTCGCTCGAGTGTGTGTGGAGATTGATGTGTCTCACGAATTGCCACAAAAGATATATCTACAAGCGAAAAGGCGTTTAATCTTGCAGCCAATAGTTTACGAAGATTTGCCCCTATTTTGCACTGCCTGCCGTAGACTGGGACATGCAACCGCTGCATGTCCACTTAAAGGAGCGTCCAGTATACCGCCGCCCCCTCCTCCGCCTCCCCCGGCTCGTCAGCCCAAGACGCGCTGGACTCCGGTTAAGCGCAAACCCTCAGGGCATCCCCGGCTCAGGAGAAAATGTCCACTGAAGATGATAACGTGGACCAAAATGTGCAAGCTCCATTACTTTTGGTTGATCCAACAAGGCCTCAAGATGATCTCTGTACCGCGGCCAATCCATCAGCCGATAATGTCCCATTACCGCCTGATAATGCTCCCGATGACCATACGCAGGATGATTTCTGTGATGCTGTGGATAACCATGTGCCAACTGACCTTACACCGTTGGATATTGGGCACTCGTCAGATAATGATTTGCCTGCTGACATTCCAGTAGAGGAAATCCCTACTATACCCGCGGATGTTGCCCGCCGCATGCAGCTCATGCAGACGTCACCGGATGATGAGATATTAATTTCGCGTCTGGAAGGTCATGAGGAGGAAGCTGTGTTCATCCCGGTGGTTCCACGTCGTAAACGTCGAACACGCAAGGATTTACCCCCTCTGCCGCC
>AP025071.1:10474846-10682243 GCA_036186865.1 Eustoma russellianum
CCATTACTTTTGGTTGATCCAACAAGGCCTCAAGATGATCTCTGTACCGCGGCCAATCCATCAGCCGATAATGTCCCATTACCGCCTGATAATGCTCCCGATGACCATACGCAGGATGATTTCTGTGATGCTGTGGATAACCATGTGCCAACTGACCTTACACCGTTGGATATTGGGCACTCGTCAGATAATGATTTGCCTGCTGACATTCCAGTAGAGGAAATCCCTACTATACCCGCGGATGTTGCCCGCCGCATGCAGCTCATGCAGACGTCACCGGATGATGAGATATTAATTTCGCGTCTGGAAGGTCATGAGGAGGAAGCTGTGTTCATCCCGGTGGTTCCACGTCGTAAACGTCGAACACGCAAGGATTTACCCCCTCTGCCGCCATCAACCATTCTGACGCGTAGTGCGTCTCATATCATACAGGGAAGTACCTCCAACCTTACTCAATGAACATCTTAATATGGAACATTCGAGGCATGCGTACGTCGTTACCTCGATTACAACAGTTGATTCGAGAACATCGTTTAAATTTAGTTGCTTTAATTGAACCTAAGCATACTCCTTCACAAGTACATGGATTTGGTTTGCGTCTTGGCTTTTCACACTGTTATGCTTCACAATCGGAACATATATGGTTTTTTTGGCGTGATAATGAGTTCCGTTTGCTTGCCACGCAGGATCAAGATCAAGTGATCCATTTGACTTTATTATCGGTTCCGCTGCAGTAGACTTTTGTTCTTTCTTTAGTATATGCAAAACATACTGCTTCACAGCGTCAACATTTATGGCGCTCAATATGTGATTTTGCCACGGGGTTACAGTCACCTTGGATGGTTGGAGGCGATTTCAATACGTTTCGCTCCCTTGACGATCATAACGGCCGCTCCACACCTTCTTTATCTGCTCTACAAGATTTTAATGAGTGTATTGAAGCATGTTCTCTTATGTCGCCTCCATATCAGGGTTTGCGTTTTACTTGGGCTGAAGGCCGTGGTCTTGGACGCGTTCGATGGAGGCTGGATTGGCTCTTTATTAACTCATTGTTGAATGATATGTTTGACAATTTGCAGCTTACTCATTTGTCACGAGCTTCATCGGATCACACTCCACTTCTTATACAATGTCAGCTAATCACTCAGTCTACCCGTCGCTCATTTCGTTTTTTAGATGCATGGCTTCAACACCCAGATTTTCATACTTATGTGAAGAATGCATGGGGTTCATATCCTACGACAGGAGGCATGCATGGTTTCTATATGAAATTATTTTCCGTCAAGAAACACATACAACACTGGAATAAAACTATATTTGGGAACATTTTTAGCACTCTGAAGAATGCATAGGAGCAGCTTAATAGAGCAGAAAGTACTTGGGACGCCTGCCCCACGGAAGAGGCACGCGAGGCATTTTATAAGGCCAAAGCACATTATTTGCTCGCCTCCAATTATGAATTGCAATACTGGAAACAAAAGGCGCGGGTAAAATGGCTACAAGATACACAATACTTCCACTCCCTCGTCAAAGGTAAGCGTTCACAGCTATGTATTCGGCAGATTCGGAATTTGAGTGGTATATTGTTGACAAATCCGGACGACATTATGACAGCCGCAGTCGCATTTTACACGGACTTATTCACTCGTGCACCAACGCAGAATCACTCAGCTATATTATCACACATTCCACATCTAATATCTGAAGCAGATAATCTCATGCTTACACAGATACCACTGGAATCAGAGGTAAAAGCGGCTGTATGGAGTCTAGACCCACAAAGTGCTGGCGGCCCAGATGGTTTTCATGGAAATTTCTACCGTTCATGCTGGCCTATAATACATTTGGATGTTCTAAAAGCGGTGCAGGAGTTTTTCATTGGTGTCCCACAGCCGACGGTCATGGCTGCTGCCTTGCTTACGTTGATCCCAAAAACACAGTCGCCACAAACTTTTGGAGATTTTCGCCCTATTTGCCTTACAAATTTCCAGAGTAAGGTTTGTACTCGTATTATTGCCACTCGTTTGGGTCAGCTACTACCACAGTTAATCTCGCCGGAACAAACAGGATTTCTTCCCAGACATGATATTTCGACTCAAGTGTTATTGGCCAGAGAAATGGTCCACATGATGGATAGAAGGGGATCTCAATTATGCCTGAAGTTAGATATGATGAAGGCTTTTGATCGGGTAAGTTGGGAATATCTCGAACTATTATTGCGCAAGTTTGGATTCTCGGATTTTTTCATTCGGATTGTCATTAACCATTTAAGTGCTACAAAGCTGTCAGTATTAATTAATGGGCAGCCATCGACCTCTTTTTGTCCATTTAGAGGAGTCAAGCAGGGTGATCCCTTGTCACCCTTGCTGTTTATCCTCTCATCTGAACGGTTCAGCAGAGGACTAAAGGCGCTAGTTGCAGCGGGCAACATACAATCATTTCGCCTAGGGCGAATACCAATGGCCATCTCTCACTTGGCCTATGCGGATGATTTACTTATTTTCCTATGAGGTACACAGCGCAATCTCAGACGTTTCCACACATTCCTCACTAGGTATGAAACAGCATCAGGGCAAAAGGTGAATTTTCATAAAAGTAGTTTCATACCTTCGTCTAGTGTCACCTCAAGTCAATGTCGGATTTTCAAAGACATACTAGGCATGCGGGCAACAACTCTGCCTTTTCGATATCTGGGCTCATATCTGCATAAAGGCATCACTCGATCCAGATATTGCGTGACCCTATTACAACGTGTTGATGACCGACTGCACGGCTGGCATGCCCGTCTTCTCTCCTCGGCGGGACGATTAGTACTTTTACGTTCGGTGATTGCAGCGCGCCCGCTTCATATTCTGGCAGCAGGCGGTTTGCCCAAATCAGTCATCCGAATGATCAACAAAAAGATGGCAGCATTTTATTGGGGGGATAGGCATCATTGGGTGGCATGGCACAAAATCACAACGCCAGTTGGGGAAGGTGGATCAGGCATTCGAAACCTAAGCGACTTGCAGCAAGCATATCAGTGTAGGATTTGGTGGACATATCAAAAGCAAAATACTTTATGGAGTCAATATATGCACCATAAATATGGACGGAGGGGCGATTATCATCCACGACTCCCCGACTCAGCAGTATGGAAACTCATATGTCGAATTCACCACACTTGCATCTCTCAAACAACTGGAACGACAGCTTTTCTTTTATGGACATCTACGCCCATAGGCGAGTTTACTCTCAAGTTGGCCTATGATCTTTTTCGGGTGTCACGTCCAACACAGCTCTCTACAAAATTTATTTGGTTTAAGCAACATTCTCCATCCACAAAAATATTGTTGTGGCGCCTCTTTCATTCAGCCATGCCATTTGAAGATTACATAGGACAGTATTTGGTTGCACGTCCCACACAGTGTCCTTTTTGCAGAGAACACTCAGCCACAGTGGATCATATCTTCATTTACTGCACTTATGGGGTTTTTTTGCTGCAGAGTTGCATGGAATACTTCCAACATCACTATCTCTGTGTCAGTATTTATTAGCTTGGTGGTATCGTTCAACTACTTCATCATTATTTGGGGTTTTGAAAATTGTCATCCCAGCCATTACAGTTTCAAACATCTGACGGCATTACGCACAATTAGTATATGGGGACTCTACGACCTTTTCAACTGCGGGGCTATGAAACTCGATACATTTTGATATTCGCATGTGGATACTGAAGATACAGGGATCCAAACTTGCAGCGGGGCCAACTCTCTCTCTTTCCTGGATCCCCCGGATTTGTCCTCCGCGTCTCCGCATTATTCGGTGGCAAACACCACCTTCAGGTAGACTGAAACTAAATGTTGATGCAGTAGTTGGCCGCCACTACGCCGCGGGTGGGGCAATATTGCGCGATCACGAGGGTAATTGTGTGCTTGCACTTTCATTTCGTCTCCCTTCAAGTACGCCTTTGTTGGCAGAGATTCAGGCTACTCTTTTTGGTTTGATGTATTTTCTCCCCTTCTATCGTTTGATCATAATCGAATCTGATTGTGCTCAAACGTTGTCATGACTAAATCAGCCACAACATATTTCTGGCAACTATCATCTGCGACTGCTACACACACTACTTCATCATCATAGACTGGAGATCATTCACACATATCGTGAGGCTAATATGCCAGCTCACTACATTGCTCAACACGCGATGATGCATCCTGCGATAAGTGTTTTCCACAGCCACAATCTCCCAACTTTGGTCCGTGCATCGCTCACATTGGACCTCACATCGGCGAGCTTGCGCCCATGCTGACATTCTAGTCTTCCTCATGGATTGGCAACTTTCAACATATTCTGCCCGTACCATAATGGTTACGGGCAGGCATGGTACAAATTGCATTCTTTTAGTTCACTTCTGCATCTTTCATATCCTTAACATACTTAATGTGTTCTTTTCTCACACTATAAATGGTCGACAACGCAACTATGCCGCCCACTTGACCTGACGCAACCGAGTTCGCACAGCTAGAGTCTTCCATAAGGATTGGCTACTTCAAAATTTTCATGCCTGCACTTTAATAAGTACAGGAAGACTCGGTACGCTTGCTTTTCCATCATTATACTGGTTTTTACATGTCCATTTCTACTCGATGCTGACCCGAATTGTTTTCGTGGTACGTGTACATCATCATCACATTGGCGTCCATCTCTCTTTACTTTGGTGGCCTTTGCACGTTGCTATGAGCTCTATTCATTATGCGCATGGCTTAAATCCTCAACATCTAAACTTGCCGTCGTGGACTCAAACACACTGCTGCCTACTATTGCAAGTCTTCCAAATGGATTGGCGTGTATCCGGTACCTCTGCCGACACATTGGGTTATGCCGTCAGACTAGGTATGCTTTACCTTCAATTCACCTCACATATTTCATTATGCCGCGGATTTCTGCTTTACTTAGCCCTACATTTTTGTCGTGCGTGGACGAGGACATGGGTTGCACCTAGACTCCAGCCATTTGATGCGGTTGCCGTCCGGACCAGGCATCCTCATAGACGGCGGCTATTTTCAGTGCTATTTCATTTCATACATTGGTCTCCTACTTGTTTGGTTACATGGACAGGAGCATGGATCGTACTCCTTTTCTTGAGCATTGGCGCGAATACCGATTGGACAATGGGCAACCATCATGCGAGGCTGTTCACATGGCATATTGTTTTATTACGTTGGTGTAATATTCAGATTACAAGTTCTATTTCATTACTTGATAGCGTATATCAACAGTCCATCTATATAAATATGTACGCTTTTTCCTTCGCCAAGGTTTTATCCACAAGGGTGGTTTTACTTGGCAAGGTTTTAATGCGGCATATCATATATGGAATGGATGTTGATAATCATATACTACTACTATCATTATTGTTTCATTTGTTGTAATAAGATTTTCCTCCGCCATAAGCGAGGGTTTTCATAATAAAATTTTCCTTCAAAAAAAATATTAATCGTAAAATTTCGTTTTATTGATGTAAGCCCTTACGTGTGGCGGAGGAAAACCATATTACATGAGTACATCATCAAATGCAAAAAAGAAACATAATGCTGTTATAATTTGTACCCTCCAGTCATATATGATATGTCGCATTAAAACCTTGCCAAGTAAAACCACCCTTGTGGATAAAACCTTGGCGAAGGAAAAAAGCGTGCATATTTATATGAGAAGGTAGCAAATGAAAGTAATAAGCATGTGTAGTAAAGTGTTCGAAGGTATAGCTCCGACAGCTAAATGTACTGTGTCTGCAATCTTCCTGTATTGTTGTTCCCCAGTATAAATGGTGTCTTTGAGCAGTATGTGTCCTCCAGCAAATTCCAGGCAACCACATGCATATGTTAAGAAGCAAAGTAAGAAACAGTTTATGTAATGTCCAATTATGATACGCTGTGAGTGATGAAGGTGGACTACCCGTGTTGTCTGTATGCAATGATACGGACAACCATCCAATATGACATGCTGAAAGTAATACGAAGAAAATTCATATCCATGTTGCCCATATCTTGGATTGATATGGGCAACATACAAGAACAATAGCTGTAGTACGTATGTCATCCATGTCGAATGTTTGGAACGTGATCAGTCATCACTATTGCATGTACTAGCGGTGCAAGATCATGGAGACTACTGAATTGAATGAAGTATTGTTGGAACTATCCGTGCTACGCTAGGTAATGCGCTTCCTTATTGATCTCACGTGGGATGTATGCAAGCGTGATATATGGCGATGTGAGGAGAGTATGTAGCAACCGTGCCAAAGTATTCGTTTGAGTTTGGGTATGTGTCAAAACACTCTGTGCGTATGTCTCAACTTCCATATGATATCCAAATCTGAGAAAATATATCACTGCCAATACCATCGCCTGTAGCTCTGCCATGACCGGGGATGTAACAGGCAAAGGAAATGAGATTGCACTGGTAACTGCACCGTGGTAATCTCTCAATATTGCTCCTGTTGATGCTGAAGATCGACCGTGCGCAACATCTACATTTAATTTGTGTCGTTCAGAAGGTGGTAATAGCCATCTGATGATCTTACATTGTGGAGTTGTCAGAACCGGAATGAGACCAAGTTGAGCCAAAGAGGGATCTGGCACAATGAATTTCCTATCTTTGTGGTCCAGTGTCCATTCATATGTGTGTAGAAAAAAGGGGGTTTGAGTGATTTCAAAATAAGTGACTTAAATGCATGATATATATATACAAACGTGTACATGTATGCATGATACTTTGCTATTACTTGCCTTATTTAGCTTATATATAATGTTGCCGGACTAACGAACCATGAAGCGTTAAAGCTTACATCATATGGCAAACATTTGTTGTGTTTGTACTATTTTCAGGTGCCACCATTAATGAACTAAACTAGTTCATTAAATGAAGTACTTAGTTTATTAAACTAAGTAGCTCATTCAAGGAAGCCACATTTGGAAAAGGCACAAAGGCAACAAGGCTAAGGAAGGAAAGTTGTCTCCTCCTCCCCTCTTAATTATACACGCCTATATACATATATATTACATATATTTTCAGATTTTTTGAAAAAGACACATACACATGTATTCTAACGTACTACCGACACGTTATATATTTTACGTACATATGTTAACGTCACACCACTATTCTTAACTCATATTTATGAGTATATTCAGGTCTTATATCATATGATATAAGATATGGTGTTGAAAAATTAAATACGACACGATAAAAGGTTCTAAACCGAAAATTGTCGTATCGGGCGAATACCGAAACATCGCCAACGTGTCACGTACTTGCCATAAATAGATGGCCAGCCCCTATACTCCAAAATTTCATAAAAATTTCGTGGGTTACATGAAATATTCAGCCAAAAATACTTTCCATGTTGGCACACACAAATCACCACACATTAAGGCCAAAATGTGAAGATTCCAAGTTTAATTTTGTCGCATGTAAATGGTACCACTTTAGACCAGCCAAGTGCTGAGATTTAAAGTATATATTATATATATTAGGTATAACATAATATATATAACATGTGCAAAAGTTGGAATTTAAATTAGAGAAAAATCGGGTAATCGATAAATATCGAAAATTCGGTTTTCTACGCACACAACACATGGAACGTTTTTTTTGGTACATCATGTGACACGTATCTAGACACTTTTTACATATGTTATATATCTTAAAGTGTTCTAGAAAATCAAATTAAGGGCTGATTGGAATATAACATGTGTGTATTATTAAATGTGCATTATTTTACAAAGTTAGCAAAAATAAATTTCAGCACATGCACATACATGTCCAACGCCACCTACAGCTGAGATGGAGCTTATTTGGAGCCTTGTTGGCATATTGATTGGTCAAGGATCAATCATACAATGTTGGTGAATTAAAGAGAGAAGCTACAAATGGTAAGAATTCAAAACTTTGTCTCACTTATAACACATGCTGAAAATTTCAGCATGTGTGAGCATGGGTGGCCGATTTTTACACATTAATATGATATATTTTATCATCTTTTATTGTGTGATTGATTGGAAGAAGAAATGAAAATGATTTGAATATTATTTAAATTAATAAAATGTGATATTTTATATATCACACATGCTGAATATTTTTCAGCATGTGTGAGACTTGTGTGGCCGAATATATGAGCTTAAAAGTGTCCATATTCATTTCCCATGTGATAGGAATATTTACCATTTAATTGGTGATTCATTTTATAAAGAAAAATCAAATTAAATTTGGTATTATTTTGAATGAAATGGAATGATGCACATGGTGAAAATTCAGCATGGCAATGTGCGATTTTTATCTTAGCAAGAAAGGAATTTTTGTCTTGCAATTTATGTGATATATCTTATGGTTTATGGAAACTATTTTGTGATGATTTTGGCACATGATTAAGTGTAATTCTCAGATTTTTCCAAGTTATCAATGATGACAACATTCATCCAATAAGAAGGTGCCAAGTAAGCGAAGCCTAAATGATCATCCAATAAGAAGATGTCAAGTAAGCAAGACTTTGTCACAATGATGTCTTACATCCTCCCAAGGACTTAGAAGATAATTTTCAAGTGGGGGAGGCATCTATAGGGGACGGCTGGACCAAGTTAAAAGGAAAAAAGATGAGCAAAAACAAGACAAGAACAAGTATTGCAAATCAAAGTGATCAAACAGCCTAGCTCTTCTTCTTCTACATTCTCTTTCTTTCTTTCTTCTTGTAAGCCTATTGTATTCATATCTTTCAATCTTGAATAGGATTGAAATAGACCACCACTCATTATATATCTTTGTAAAAGATTGATCAAGGTGTGATCAATCTTCATTCTTGCGAGGTGGTGGTGTTCGTGCATATTGTATTCACCGTACAAGGTTTGTAAAGGGTTGGAGTTAGGTGTAACTCTATCAACCCTGTGGTAAGGTGTATTGCGTGTGTGTGATTAGTGTGAACCAAGGAAGGTGTTCCTTGAAGACTGGAGTAGGTTGTTTATAACCGAACCAGTAAAAAATTATTGGTGCCATTTACTTTCTGCATTTACTTTCAGTTACTGCACAGTTTATTCGTTTTGCTCGCATTCGTAAAAATAGTTAACGAATTTCAAAAATCACGAAAATTTTCAGAAATATACTCACACGTTCTAGGGTTAATTTGGCACAAGTTTCAACCCTTTTGGATAAGTATAAGTCAATCAAACATCAAAAGTTCTGAGACTAGTGCAGTCTGATTTTCAGACTTGCAAAGGTTGAGACTTTGATTGTAGTTGACCTACTTCCCAAAAGAATTTTGCATAACTGTTTCAACCCATTTAAATATAGTATATAAGGAGTTAGTGGTTAAATTTTCAGAGTATAGGAATAAAATTTTCAAAACCATCTACCGTTTCTGGCAGATTCGAGCAATCTGAGTACCAACAGTTTTTGAAGGTGTTAAAGGTTGAATTTCAATTTGAAATTTTTAGGGGACCCTCATAACATCTGAGGCTAAGTTCTCTCAAAATTTCATAATTTTTAGAGACCTATAACCTGATTTTAAAAACGTTTTAAAACTGGTCCTGAAAACAGAATCTGTTTTCAGAAGTTGAGTTGTTTAGGTTTAAACAAATTTTAAAAACCACACTTTCCGCACCACCTATTCAACCCCCCCCCCCTCTAGTGGTGCCTTGCAGATCCTTCAAGTGGTATCAGAGTGCAGGAACACTCACTTCAAGGAATCCAACGATTCAGTGAGATGGCAACCACAAATCTCAAAACCGAGCAAGAAGGTATGTCGAGCCAAAGGCCTCCACTTTTTGACGGTGAGTCGTTTATTCAGTGGAAACTAAGAATGAAGCTTTTTCTTATGGCTATAGATATAGATCTTTGGTCAATCATTGAAGATGGTCCTTATGTCCCATCTAAGGTATCCACCGTAGACGGAGTCACATTAGAAGTTGTTAAAACTAGACAAGAATATACGAGTGATGATAAAAAGAAACTTAGTATGAATGCTAGGGCTATGCAATTGCTTCTAAACGGATTAAGTAAAAGTGAGTCTAGTTATGTGTCAAACTGTTTGAGTGCACAAGAAATGTGGAGGATACTAAAAATGAAACACGAAGGCACGAGTCAAGTAAAAGAGTCAAAAATAAACATGCTTATGTCCACACTTGAGACGTTTAAATTATTGCCTAATGAGTCTATTGTTGATATGGATCTTCATTTGACTAACATTTACAACTCTCTTGAGTCTCTTGGTAAAGCTTTTACCATGCAGGAAAAGGTACAGAAAGTCCTACGAAGTCTTCCATCCGAATGGGATCCTAAAGTGACCGCTATAGAAGAAAGCAAGGAAACTAAGTCAATAAAGATGGAAGAATTAATCGGATCACTTAAAGTTTATGAGAATAAACTCATCATACGGAAATCGGAGTCATCCAAACAAGGTAAAGCTATTGCTTTTAAATCAAATGAATACGTCTCCCCTCCCTCCGATCACGTAGATGATAGTGATTCTGAATCGGATAATGATGACCTAATTCTATTGGCTAAAGGATTGAGAAAATTTATGAGAAGGTCGTTTAGAAACAAAAATAAGGGTACTACAACTAAGAGAAATAAGAACAAGTCAAATGATAAAGACGTTAAATGTTATGAATGTGGCAAACTCGGACACTTATCATATGACTGCCCCAATAAAGAAAAGCAAACTACTAAATACCCTGACAAGGAGCGGAACAAAAATAGACTCGTCTCAGAACCCAAACAAAGGAAATGTGCTCTAAAGGCCTCCACTTGGAGTGATTCATCGGATTCTGAAACTGAGACCGAAGAGGAGACTGCACAAGTATGCTTTGCATCCAAAGCATCTAATGAGGTATCATCTGATTCTGACTCTGACTCTGAACCTTCTTATGATGATCTTTTTAGTCAGTACTTAGAATTGCACAAATTCACTAAGACTCTTGCTAAGGAAAAGAAGCGATTAATTGAAGACAAGAAACTGTTAGAATCTTCTAACGAGAATCTTGTCGCACAATTAAGCGATTCAAAGAAAGAGTCATCATGTGTCATTACAGCATTAAAGACAGAGATTTCATCATTAACCACTCAAAATATTGACATGAAATCCGAGATTTCAAATTTGAAATCAAGGAATACCGATTTAGAGAAAATGATGAAACAGTTTGATACGGGGTCCAACATGCTGCATCGCATTATATTGTCACAAAAGCACAACAGCGACAAAACTGGTTTGGGATACGTTGATACAAATAAAGTATCAACCAAACCAACCAAGTTTGTGGTATCTAAGAAAGTAGACACCCCTAAGCCTCAAGTGGCGTCTAAGATGACGTAAAAGCCGCCCCTTTCCTCATCACGCCCCACTTCTTCTTCATATCATGTGAAATATAACTTTGTACCATATAGATATGAAAAGAAAAGAACAATGCATACACGAAGTTCATATCATCCACGCACTACATACACACACATAAGGACATATCAAAAACGTCCTTCATTTAGTGAGTACAGAGGAGTCCTTGGGCAAAGGCCCAAAGTGCATGCACCACATGTGTACTATATCGCACCTTCATCTACATTCTTGCCATTTGATAGACCGAGAAGGATCACCCAAGTATGGGTACCGAAAGGTACTTTTACCAAGAGGTGATTAACAAACTCGAAAGGACCCAAAGTTAAAAGGCTACCTAAATCATCTTTGCACATTGCAGGGAGCCCACACATCGAAAGATACATCTATTAAGTGGTTCCTTGACAGTGGATGCTCGAGACACATGACGGGTGACCCGAGCCTGTTCACCAAACTAAAGAAGGTCACAAAAGGCAGATCCGTGACCTTTGGAGACAACAACGAAGGCAAGATCATCGGAAAAGGTACGATTGGAGACCCAAATACTCTCCAAATCTCCAACGTCTTGTTGGTAAGCAACTTATCTTACAATCTTCTTAGCATTTCTCAATTTGTTGACAATGGTTTTAATGTGTGTTTTACTCACCCGTATTGCAACATAATAAATAAAAATGGAGAAACCGTTTTAAAAGGAAAACGAGAAGGTAATATTTTTACGCTTTCTATGGATGATGTAGTAGACGTTAAAGTTAAGTGTTTTATGTCAAATGAACCCAATGTGAATTTATGGCATAGACGTTTAGGACACATTGGCATTTCCACACTAGAAAAGCTCCAACGAAAAAACCTAGTACGGGGATTGCCTAAGCTTGATTTAGAAAACTTTCAGTTGTGTGAATCTTGCATAAAAGGCAAACAAACACGTGAGTCACTTAAGCCTAAAAACGAAATAAGCACGACTAGAATCTTAGAACTATTGCATATTGATTTGTTTGGTCCTAGTCGCACTACAAGCCTTGGTGGGCGCCACTATGCATGCGTGATTGTTGATGACTTTTCTCATTATACTTGGACTTTATTTATTGCACATAAGGATGATAGCGCCGTAGAGATTGCAAAATTAATTAAACAACTTGAAAATCAATACGGTGTAAATGTGAAAAAGATAAGAAGTGATAGAGGCGGTGAGTTTAAAAACAAAGAGATGATTTCATTTTGCGAAGAAAAAGGAATCAAGCATGAGTTTTCGCCACCTAGAACTCCACAATTAAATAGAGTAGTAGAAAGAAAGAATCGTACATTACAAGAAATCGCTAGGACTATGTTATGCGAAAATAAATTGCCTAGATTTCTGTGAGCGGAAGCCGTAAATTGTGCATGCTATATTGTAAATCGCCTATCTATAAGAAAGAAAATAAACAAGACGCCTTATGAGATTTTGAATGATCGCATGCCTAAGATTGACTATTTTCGTGTGTTTGGATGCAAATGTTTTGTCTTGAAAACAAAAGATAATTTAGATAAATTTGAATCTAAATCAATTGAGTGCATTTTTGTTGGATATTCTATAAATTCAAAGGCATATAGATGTTATGATCCTCTCACTAGACAAATCATGGAATCTATTCATGTGAAATTCAATGAATTTGGTGAAATTGATAAAGATAAGGAATATGACGATGACTTTGAATTGAAACCCGTGTTGAATGAAGATGATGGTTCTTTTGATATGCATGATATGAATGACACACTAAAAATGCATGATCACATAGAAATACATGATAACATAGAAAATAATCAACCAAGATGGCATAGAGATCACCCACATGATCTCATCATAGGCGACCTCACTCACGGTGTGCGACCACGTAGAAGAATTACTTCGGATGAAATAAATGAATTTCATGCTATGATTTCCGAAATTGAGCCCAAAAATGTGCATGATGCTTTGAGTGATTCTTCTTGGATTGATGCCATGCATGATGAACTTAATCAATTTGTTAGAAACGATGTATGGGATTTAGTGCCACGACCACAAGATAAGACTATATTAGGCACAAAGTGGGTGTTTAGGAATAAAATAAATGAAGAAGGAAAGGTTGTTAGAAATAAAGCGAGACTTGTAGCACAAGGCTATAATCAAGAAGAAGGAATTGACTACGATGAAACATTTGCACCCGTAGCACGTTTAGAAGCTATACGACTATTACTTGCTATTGCTTGCATGAAAGATTTCAGATTATATCAAATGGACGTAAAAAGTGCATTCCTAAACGGATTTATACAAGAAGAAGTATACGTGAAGCAACCACCCGGTTTTGAAGATTTGAAACATCCCGATCACGTGTACAAACTAAAGAAAGCACTATACGGCCTAAAGCAAGCACCGAGAGCATGGTATGATCGTTTTGCTACTTTCCTTTTAGAAAATAATTTTAAACGAGGTACTATAGATAGTACACTATTTTTGAAACAAGATAAATCGGATTTACTTATTATCCAAATCTATGTTGATGACATTATTTTCGGTTCTACCTCACATAGACTTGTTGAAGATTTTGAAAATTGCATGAAATCTGAATTTGAAATGTCTATGGTTGGTAAACTAAATTATTTTCTTGGCTTGCAGATTAAGCAAACGAGTAAAGGGATTCACATAAGTCAAGCAAAATATGTAAATGATATGATTAAAAAGTTTAACTTTGAAAATTTGAAACTATCCCCCACCCCTATGAGTGTCACTACTAAATTAGACAAAGACGAACATGGTAAAGACGTTGATAATGGCTTATATCGATCTATGATAGGTTATTTGCTATATTTAACTGCTAGTAGGCCTGATATTATGTTTAGTGTATGCATGTGCGCACGATTTCAAAGTCAATCTAAGATGTCTCACTATAATGCGGTAAAAAGAATATTCCGCTATATTAAGCACACGCCCACCTTAGGAATTTGGTACGATAAGGATTCTACATTTAACTTACATGCTTACACTGATGCAGATTATGGTGGCTGCAAAATAGATAGAAAAAGCACGAGCGGAAATTGCCAATTTATAGGAAATTCACTCATTTCATGGTTTTCCAAAAAGCAAGCAAATGTTGCTTTGTCCACTACTGAGACTGAGTATATGGCACTTAGCCTTTGTTGCAAACAGTTGTTGTGGATAAAACAACAACTTTCGGACTTTGGAATTACCGTAAATAAAATTCCTATATATTGTGATAGTATGAGTGCAATTAACTTGTCTAAGAACCCCGTATTACATTCTAAGGCTAAGCATATAGAAGTACGCTATCACTTTCTTCGTGATCACATAAACAATGGTGATATTGTCATAGATCACGTAAGCACAGAAGCACAAGTAGCAGATATCTTTACAAAAGCCTTAAATCAAGCCACGTATGAATCTCTTCGTTCTAAATTAGGCATGATTCCTGTTGATATGATTTGATTTGACGTGATTTGATTTTCATTCCTTGTTGACAGGAATCTTTTGATTTACTTTCCAAAATAAAGGGGGAGAGAAAAGCATGATTTAAGGGGGAGAGAGAGACTAATTGATACTAATTGCACAAATCAAGGGGGAGCTGGATTTGAAATTTGAAGTTCAAATTTCAAATTTGTGCATGTTTCAAGGGGGAGCGATAGCATTTAAATCATGTGCATAAGTTATTTTGAAAATCATCAAAAGGGGGAGATTGTAGAAAAAAGAGGGTTTGAGTGATTTCAAAATAAGTGACTTAAATGCATGATATATATACAAACGTGTACATGTATGCATGATACTTTGCTATTACTTGCCTTATTTAGCTTATATATAATGTTGCCGGACTAACGAGCCACGAAGCGTTAAAGCTTACATCATATGGCAAACATTTGTTGTGGTTATACTATTTTCAGGTGCCGCCATTAATGAACTAAACTAGTTCATTAAGTGAAGTACTTAGTTTATTAAACTAAGTAGCTCATTAAAGGAAGCCACATTTGGAAAAGGCACAAAGGCAACAAGGCTAAGGAAGGAAAGTTTTCTCCTCCTCCCCTCTTAATTATACACGCCTATATACATATATATTACATATATTTTTAGATTTTTTGAAAAAGGCACATACACATGTATTCCAACGTACTACCGACACGTTATATATTTTACGTACGTACGTTAACATCACACCACTATCCTTAACTCATATTTATGAGTATATTCAGGTCTTATATCATATGATATAAGATATGGTGTTGAAAAATTAAATACGACACGATAAAAGGTTCTAAACCGAAAATTATCGTATCGGGCGAATACCGAAACTTCGCCAACGTGTCACGTACTTTCCATAAATAGATGGCCAGCCCCTATACTCCAAAATTTCATAAAAATTTCGTGGGTTACATTAAATATTCAGCCAAAAATACTTCCCATGTTGGCACACACAAATCACCCCACATTAAGGTCAAAATGTGAAGATTCCAAGTTTAATTTTGTCACATGTTATGGTACCACTTTAGACCAGCCAAGTGCTGAGATTTAAAGTATATATTATATATATTAGGTATAACATAATATATATAACATGTGCAAAATTTGGAATTTAAATTAGAGAAAAATCGGGTAATCGATAAATATCGAAAATTCGGTTTTCTACGCACACAACACATGGAACGTTTTTTTGGTACATCATGTGACACGTATCTAGACACTTTTTGCATATGTTATACATCTTAAAGTGTTCTAGAAAATCAAATTAAAGGCTGATTGGAATATAACATGTGTGTATTATTAAATGTGTATTATTTTACAAAGTTAGCAAAAATAAATTTCAGCACATGCACATACATGTCCAACGCCACCTACAGCTGAGATGGAGCTTATTTGGAGCCTTGTTGGCATATTGATTAGTCAAGGATCAATCATACAATGTTGGTGAATTAAAGAGAGAAGCTACAAATGGTAAGAATTCAAAACTTTGTCTCACTTATAACACATGCTGAAAATTTCAGCATGTGTGAGCATGGGTGGCCGATTTTTACACATTAATATGATATATTTTATCATCTTTTATTGTGTGATTGATTGGAAGAAGAAATGGAAATGATTTGAATATTATTTAAATTAATAAAGTGTGATATTTTATATATCACACATGCTGAAAATTTTTCAGCATGTGTGAGACTTGTGTGGCCGAATATATGAGCTTAAAAGTGTCCATATTCATTTCCCATGTGATAGGAATATTTACCATTTAATTGGTGATTCATTTTATAAAGAAAAATCAAATTAAATTTGGCATTATTTTGAATGAAATGGAATGATGCACATGCTGAAAATTCAGCACGGCAATGGGCGATTTTTATCTTAGCAAGAAAGGAATTTTTGTCTTGCAATTTATGTGATATATCTTATGGTTTATGGAAACTACTTTGTGATGATTTTGGCACATGGTTAAGTGTAATTCTCAGATTTTTCCAAGTCATCAATGATGACAACATTCATCCAATAAGTAGGTGTCAATTAAGCGAAGCCTAAATGATCATCCAATAAGAAGATACCAAGTAAGCAAGACTTTGTCACAATGATGTCTTACATCCTCCCAAGGACTTAGAAGATAATTTTCAAGAGGGGGAGGCATCTATAGGGGATGGCTGGACCAAGTTAAAAGGAAAGAAGATGAGCAAAAACAAGACAAGAACAAGTATTGCAAATCAAAGTGATCAAAAAGCCTAGCTCTTCTTCTTCTACATTCTCTTTCTTTCTTTCTTCTTGTAAGCCTATTGTATTCATATCTTTCAATCTTGAATATGCTTGACATAGACCACCACTCATTATATATCTTTGTAAAAGATTGATCAAGGTGTGATCAATCTTCATTCTTGCGAGGTGGTGGTGTTCGTGCATATTGTATTCACCGTACAAAGTTTGTAAAGGGTTGGAGTTAGGTGTAACTCTATCAACCCTGTGGTAAGGTGTATTGCGTGTGTGTGATTAGTGTGAACCAAGGAAGGTGTTCCTTGAAGACTGGAGTAGGTTCTTTATAACCAAACTAGTATAAAATTCTTGGTGCCATTTACTTTCTGCATTTACTTTCAGTTACTGCACAGTTTATTCGTTTTGTTCGCATTCGTAAAAATAGTTAACGAATTTCAAAAATCACGAAAATTTTCAGAAATATACTCACACGTTCTAGGGTTAATTTGGCACAAGTTTCAACCATTTTGGATAAGTATAAGTCAATCAAACATCAAAAGTTCTGAGACTAGTGCAGTCTGATTTTCAGACTTGCAAAGGTTGAGACTTTGATTGTAGTTGACCTACTTCCCAAAAGCATTTTGCAAAACTGTTTCAAACCATTTAAATATAGTATATAAGGAGTTAATGGTTAAAGTTTCAGAGCATTTGGACGTTCACACAAATAGGAATAAATTTTTCAAAACCATCTACCGTTTCTGGCAGATTCGAGCAATCTGAGTACCAACGGTTTTTGAAGGGGTTAAAGGTTGAATTTAAATTTGAAATTTTTAGGGGACCCTTAACATCTGTGGCTAAGTTCTCTCAAAATTTTATAATTTTTGGAGACCTATAACCTGGTTTTAAAAACGTTTTAAAACTGGTCCTGAAAACAGAATCTGTTTTCAGAAGTTGAGTTGTTTAGGTTTAAACAAATTTTAAAAACCACATTTTCCGCACCACCTATTGAACCCCCCTTCTAGTGGTGCCTTGCAGATCCTTCAATGTGGATCTTCTAATTTGTTCTATCACCAATCCCCTGGACTAGCGTCCTTCGCCAAACATAATGGACGCATAGGCTTTCCATATTTCCCACATTATGAAGCTGGGAGTTATAATGCGAAGTTGTCCCTTTAGTGTTTTTTCCTTGTGTATATATCCACCATTCCAGTAAATGCGTGCCAACACTTTGCGTAGACCTTCAAGACAAGATGCAAGGTATCTCCATATAGGGAGTATCTCTGAACATTTTAGGAACACATGATCATTAGTGATTGAATCCACCAAGCAGAAGGGAAAGCGAGTTGGGTATACTGCTGCAAATGTAGCAAGATTGTTGGGTGTTGGTAGAGCCCCGTGATAAAATCTCCAGAGAAAGAGTCTTTGCTTTGGGTATATAAGCTTGTGCCATATAAATTGGTGTGAAAAGAGTCAAACACTAGCATTTCTTACCTGTGTATATGCAATCTTTAAACTGAATTCCTTGTTTGGCATGCCTGGCCATTCACTAGAGTTACCATTCATGGTAGTTTGAATGAGGCATAGGGGGTGTATGTGGCAGATTCTCTTCCAAATAGGAGAGTCTGTTATGCGCTGTGTGTAGTCTTGTCTTCCCCCATATTTAGTGCGAAGGAAGGTGCTCAATAATGTATTTTTTATTTGATATCTCCATCATAGTCGGCAAAAAATGCCGTTTGTAGATCATCCAGTCGCCTAAGACCCAAGCCTCCTTCTTCTTTAGGTCTAAAGAGCTTATCCATTGTAATCTATGCATGCCTTTGGGTTCCATCCTGGGTGCCCCAGAAAAATTTGGTCATCATGCGTTGTAAAATTTTGATTGTGCTAGATGGCACCAATGAAACTGCCAGAACATGCAATGGAATGGCTGAGAGGACGTGTTTAATCAGGATTAATCTTCCTGCATGGTTTAAAAATTTGTTCTGCCACATGTGTAGTTTGGTCTGGAAGGCAGAAATCAATTGTAGATAGTGGCTTGTGCGGGCCTTTCCTTTGAATAGTGATATGCCCAAGTACTTAATAGGCAATGAGGTCACTTGCATTTTAACTGCGTTTTCCATACGTCATATCTGTGCAGTGTGAAGGTATGATGGAGCTACAAACTGACTCTTTTGATAGTTGACAGCCTGTCCTGTAGCTCGTTGGTATAGCTGCAGAAACTCCCAAAATTTTGTAAGATTAGGGACGCTACCATTGCCAAAAACCAACAAGTCATCTGCGAAGGCGAGGTGAGATATGTGAGGACGTGCTCTGCCTGCATTGTATGGTTGAATAGCACCTTGCGCTATCACGTTATTCAAACCTCTTGAGAAGACTTCCGAAGCTAGAATAAACAAGAGTGGTGATAATGGATCACCTTGTTTGACACCACGAGTAGGTTGAAAAAATCCAGATGGAATACCATTGATGAGAATTGAGATATATGTCCCTTGGAGGTAGTTGAATATCAAGGTGATCAGCGGTTGTGAGAATCCAAATTGTTGAAGGAGTTTTGTTAAGAATTGCCAATTTACTCTATCAAAAGCCTTCATCATGTCTAGCTTGATCATGACATTTGCTCTCATGTACTTTTTTGTCTAAAAGATGGACCATTTCTTTTGCTAACAGTATGTGATCCGAGATATCTCGCCCCTTTAAAAAACCTTCTTGTTCATAAGATATTACCTTGTGCATAATTGGTTGTAGCCTGGTTGCTAGTATTCTTGTTGCAACTTTGGAGACAAAGTTTGCCAGGCTAATCGGTCTAAAGTCAGAAAACTTTCTTGGTGCACTTTCTTTGGAATTAATGTGAGTAGAGTGCTGCCCATTGCTTTTGGTAGCGGAATACCCAAAAAATATTCTTGTATGGCCTTTAAGACGTCATCTTTGACAATTTGCCAGCACGATCAAAAGAATTGTCCGTTATAATCATCTGGTCCTGGTGCACTGTTTGGATCTAATGACCATACTGCTTCTTTGACTTCTTGTAATTGCGGTAATGCACTGAGCATTTCGTTGTCCTCTGCAGTTACCAGTGTTGGGATCACGTTCAAGAGCTGTTCTTCATCTTCTATTTGTTCTGCTGTAAACAGCTGTGTGTAGTAAGCTACGGCCTGTTGCTGGATTGATTCTATTGTATCGCAAAGTATTCCATCTTCTGTATATATGGAAGTGATGGTCTGTCTGTGGTGTCTATCTTTGACTATACTATGAAAATATGAGGTGTTGGCATCACCTGCCTTCATCCATTTTAGTCTGGCCCGTTGCTCCCAGTATAACAATTCTCTTTTTGCTGCTAGTTTATACTGTGCCTGGGCTTGCTGATAATGTTGATGATTCTCTGGTGTAGGCTGCGTATCATATATTCTCTCTATTCTTGTCATATATATGCATTGAATGGAAAATAAAGACTAAAATATAGTGTAAGAAAGTGTTGTCAAAAAAGAAAATATAAAAGTATATATAAATAAATAGTTTTGGATATGTTTATGGATATAAATATAAAATAAAGTATGATAGAATATATATAATTAGTTAATGCATATTATCATGAAATATGAAGTCATATGTAAATGAGTGTGAAATTAGGGTTTTTAGCCATTTTCACTAAGTGTAATATGTATATTTTAAGGAAATATGGATGGATAAAATAAAGGGAATAGTGGGATGTTTTCGGGGGTATTGGCCAGGGCCATAGGTAGAGAAAAAGGGTGCATTTTTATGACTTAAGGCATGAATTATGTATAGGTGTGTTGGGTTTTATGACTTGAAGAAATGAGAAAGTATTAGAGTATAAATATTGTTGAATAGCCAAGTAAACAAATGCATCCAGGTTCATATCATGAAACGTTTTTAAAAAGTTAACCCTTGCATATCGAATTATATCGTGTAGTCGGATATCTCATGACATGTTTATCATTTGTATTTGATTATTTGGAGGCCGTCATAATACTATGTCTGATGTGGTTGGTATTATGGGTATATTGTATCGTTATCGCTGATAAGAGGCCATCACGATATTGGAACCCAAGGGGGTTGATATCGTGGGCATATTGTATGGTTCTTTATCGGCCGAGTGTATCACCTTGTCAAGGGCAAGGAATCTCCGGCATATCGAGTCACCATTAGTTTATGTATATTATTATGTAGCACCATGTGGACTCATCGGGATTCGTAATTTGTACATGTAACTATATGAGAGATATTCTGTTACTATGACGATATCATTCGCATGCATGTAAAAGTGCTATAACCATCATATGAAAATGACATGTTTATGAAAATAATATGTTTTGGACATGTTTATGGAAAATGGATATGGATATCATGTTTTATTGTTTCATCATTATGGAAATTTTCATGGCATCGTTTTATGACATCGGATCGTAAGAATATCGCATTTACATGATTCGTATAGAGACTTGATGCATTTAGATGATGAGATTAAGTATGATAACCATCTTTGACTTTGATTGAGACTTTAGGTATGAACACGGATAAGACTCGCATTTTCTAGAGACTTATAGTATGTAAGATTTATGTTGATGATAATATATGTGTTACATAAATCTATTTCCGGTGACATTATGCACTTATTGAAATTGGAGACGTAAAATGTTACGTTCTTTATTTATGTATCGTTATTCTATTATCCCGTCTCCCATGCCTGATCCACATGACGTATCTAGATGGATTACTTGCTGGGGGATTAGTGTTATCGCTCATTACTTGTTTTATCACATTTCAGAGGACAGGGACCCTGATGCCTTGTTCAATGAGGAGGGACCCAGACTAGAGTACCCGTAAGCTGAGATGTAGGCCGAAGTTGCTTATTAGTCAAGTTGGGCATTTTGATCATGATGTACTTAGTTTATTTTTAAACATTGTACATTATGATTTGTATGCACTTATGACGATTTGTATCGATATGCATGTCGTATGTATATCTTTATGTTGCTTCTGCTTATCGATTTATTATTCATGTCGACATGCACATGTATAGTATCGACGCCTTGTACTCTCGTAGTAGAGTGCGGCAGGTGCACCGGGTCAAAACCCTAGTTTCAGGTGGGACGCTAGAGGGGGGAAGGGTGCCGGGTAGCTTTAGGTTTGTAACTTTTTTTTCTTTTCTAGCTAGTGGGGTGATAGAGTTGTAAGCGATGGGGTAGGGTTTGCAATTTAGGGTAGTATATATAGATATAGGTGTAGTTGGTTATTTAGGTCTTTCATGATATATTCCTACTAGGTTTAGCATTTGATTCTTAGGAGATATCCGAATCTATTTAATTCCATTAGCTTAGGATAGAGTTTCATCCTAGGTTTGGTATTTTTCCTTTTCCAATTCTAATTAGGAAGTTTTTTATATTATCTATACACCATTATATTAGTTAATAATAATAACAAAAAGCAAAAACACGGGTCGTAACATTCCTCTCTCCTTACAAAAAGTTTTGTCCTCGAAACTTGTGCGCTATGTAATCAACAACTTAATATCGTTCTACTTAATTCATTCACCTAGATAACGACCCACTGAATATCCATTGTCTCTCGCTTATTATAATCAAGACCTACCCTTTCTATAACCCTAGTATCAAACTTAACCATATTATGGTTTCATAACCCAATCGTCAGTCTATAACGTACTTATTTCTGTTGTCATTAGCAACCCTCTATAATCAGTACTTAGATGTACTACAATCTTAACTTAAAATATCACAAACTAATCCCTTAACCTTAAGTATTTTCAGAACGCGTTTTATTCTAGTACGATTCAACTTAGTCATCACTAGCATCCGACAACATGATCTAGTTCTTATAGGGTTCAATCCTTGACTTACTTTTCCATAATTAGAACTTACAAGCTTTCACTATACTATCGCGCACATTCACGCCTACTTGTCTCAATGGATCGTTATTCTTAGTCATGATATCACAACTTATCGATTAAATGCTTAAGCATGACTTATCTCCACTCGTTCTATATTTTAGGATTCAACTTGAACAGTTATTAACTTAGCCATCTTGAGGCATTCTAATTCCCCATGCTTCTGCGTGTACCTATTTTTATTCTAATTTCCTTTATTGATACTGTATCATCAACTTATGCTAATAATTCTAAAATTTATGTCTTAACCCCCATCTAAACTTTCTGCAGATAATGTCATTTATCCCGACTATTTGTTTACTAGTATGATACCCATCAAGGTTAGGGGTTCAAATACAAAGTCATACAGGTACAACTTAATCAATTTAAACTTCAAAATTAAAGGTACATGTGACCATCTCATTTAGATCCTTTGCGAAGTCTTCTCGGCTCTAGGCAATCCTTGTTCAGGTTGCCTATCTTTCTGTAGTTAAAGCATGCACCTGACCTTCTCCAACATACACCAGTGTGTGGTCGGTTACATGTGGGCAATTAGGAATCCCATTCTGTAGATTAGCGCTGGGCTGCTAATGCAGGCGACTTGCTTGATTTCTTCGCGTCACCTTGACCCATCTTTCGGGTCTACTGTCAGTCACCTCGAGTGGCCGCTTGTCCCGCTTCTGCTCGTCATGCCTTCGAATGTCACTCTCGACATAATACACACATCGAGCAGCTCAGCGAAATCCCTAGCATTTGCATTCACCACAACAGTGCGAATGCATGTATTGAGAACCCTCTCAAATTTGACCATCTTCAATTGCATATCTCCCATGACAAATGGCACAAATCTCCATAGAGCATTAAATTGGTTGGCGTATTCCGCCACTGACATTCCAGTCTCTTGTCTCAGTTATTCAAATGCCCCGATCTTTTGCATTGTCACTGTAGGTGGAGTATAGAACTTACAGAACTCCTCCCGAAAATAGGCCCAGCTCACTGGTTGTGGCAGATCCATCACTGCTGTGGTCCACCACTTGTCATCTTCATCAATTAGAAATGCTCGGATCACCATTGTCTTCATTTCTTTCGGTAACAGCGCGAAGTTGTTTTCTCTTTGCTTAGCCACTTATCAGCTCTATCCGGATCGACGCCCCCATCAAAAGTCAGGACGTGAACCCGCTTCATTTCACCACAGTAATAACGTGTCCCCTGCTGCTGTGGATGTGGGACCACCTGATTTACCGCCAGTCCAATCTGCACTAACCCATCTATGAGGGCCTAGGGTAGGGCGTTCTGGTTGTTGCCATTTCCATTACCATTTGTGTCCCTTCTTGGCGACATTCTATGGTAATGTTACAATTTACATAATTTTAGTTGCATATCAAATGGTTCGGGTATACATGGATCGTATCTAAGGGAATATGCAAAGGTGATAATCAAAACTTAAGTAAGGAAAGTAAACGAAATAGTATGGTATACCCTAGGTATACGTATCCATCATCCGATCATCACTTAAGTCTAAGACCCATACTTATCTCTAGGTTCATGCTTAGAATATAATCTCCGCTTATGACTAGGATCAGTACTTATGTTAAATTTATCACCTAATGTTCAGATCATCTCTTACGTCTAAGATCGTGACTTATGTTCGAGATCATCGCTTATGCTCACATCATCAGTTAATTTCTAATATCATGGCTTAAATCTATGTTTCTGCTGTAGATCTAGAGGCATTCTCTCACACCACCTGTAGCGACCCGTCTGACGCCCTAGTATTCAAAACGACTCACCCGCCGTATTTTGCTAAGGAAAATACAAGGCGCCGATACGATTCAACTACACATCAGCATAATAACGTAAATCGATATCAACAAAAGCCATACAAATTAAAACCTTGAAATAAATACTTTTCCATAAATCTCAAAAACAAATGCATTACAAAGTCGAAATATGAAAACGAGAAACTAAGTCTAAATCAAATCAATAAAATAAGGTCTCAACTAAAACCCTAGAAAATCACCTGATCAAGCCTCAATCATCAATATCCCCACTCCTGGTCATCCTCAACATAAACAAACTCGTAATCCTAGGGATCTGCAAAAAAATATGATAAAGCGTAGTATGAGCGACACGTCGCCCAGCAAGTAACCTCGCTATACTTACCATGGATCATACACGGAGAAGCAAGTGTAATAAAATAAATAAATACGATATGGAAAATAACATGCTTCTCATTCGTAAATAAAATTACCATTTCACCCCTATACCAATCAAGCAACAAAGTCACACACAACTAAGTCAGCAACACACAAGTCTTAGTACAATCAAAATCAGTAATGTTGCTTCAAATCGATGCGATGCAAATCAATCCAACTTTCGTTATTCAAATTCGATTTCCAAAATATCCATTTCAAAATCCAATTCCTAATGTTCAATACAATGTGATATGACACGATGATCGACCCAAATTTTCTTTTTCTCTATTTTTCCTTCTCTTTTCCTTCACTGGTTCCGTGCCCAGCCTCAGCCCCCCTGCCTTGCCACAACCCTGCCATGGCATTACAACGGCCCTGTTGTCGGTCCTATCCTCTTTTTCTTCCTCAACCCACTTTTCACACCACTCGTATTTCTCACATCTAATCTCATAATCAGCAAGTACGGTCCATGCCTAACACACTGCCGCAAAATTCGTGGCCATACTCCTCCCCACGCGCCCTCACGCGCCGCCTTTAGCCGGCGCATGAGCCACATGCACCGCCGCTGCCTTCCACCTCCGACCACAAGAATTCTTCTCTCCTCATTTCCAACCCTATTCCACCCTCAAATTATGAAATTTTTCACAATTTATTTTCCCCAATTTCGATGACAAAAACCCTAATTTGATAATACCGATATCATACGATTCACCCTACATGTTTTCATCTCAATTACTTCATACAAACCCTAAAATTCCAGCACATGATTTAATTCGGCCATACTCCTTTTTTTGTTCCATCAAACACAATTTTCACATAGTGTCAATTTGTAAACGTAATAATACAAACATTAATACTTTATATTATATATACATAACAATATGTTAATATTTGATTGTGCACACCCGTTTTGGCCACTGTCCATGGACAGTGGACCTCAAGACAATAACGATAGGCACCAAAAATAAAGAGACAAAAAAACAACCTTCACGTATTGCATATACATGCGTACGACACATACATAAAGAAAATCACAGCATCTTCCCTTTTTTTATCATCACAATTTGGCCTCCCACACATCGACAGTAGCAACACAAATAATAACATATGCATACATAATCGATAGACACATAAACATATAGATATACATAATCGACATCTATGCAAGCACAAATATCATCACGGATGATCCCATTTTTCTACGAAAATAGAGCCATAAGTTGCGTAAAATCATAACAAATATAGGCAGGGTATTTGCCTCAATCTGTATATGCTATACCATACAGAAATTAGGGTTGTTGGAATAAAATTATTTCTCCCTTCTCTTGTTCTTGCTGGCTGAAAGGTGCTAAGGGAGGAAAAGGGAATCTTTCTTTTTCTTTGCTGGGAGGAAGGGCGACGGGTAGCATTAGGTTTGTAACTTTTTTTCTTTTCTATCTAGTGGGCGGCAGAGTTCTAAAGGATGGAGTAAGGTTTGCAATTTATGGTAGTTTATGTAGATATAGGTTTAGTTGGTTATTTAGGTGTTTTAGGATATTTTCCTACTAGGTTTAGGATTTGATTCTTAGGAGATATCCTAATACTATTTAATTCCATTAGCTTAAGATAGAGTTTCATCCTAGCTCTGGTATTTTTCCCTGTTCCAATTCTAATTAGGATAGTATTTTTTTCTATATTATCTATACACCATTATAATAATTAATAATAATAACAAAAAGCAAAAACTGGGGTCGTAACATGTACCAGGAGTGGTTTGTCATTCTTGGACCACGAACAAGCTTCAAGGAGGCAGATATAGCTCAGTCCAAACAAGATGCACATGACCAAGAGTGGTTGTTGAACGTTTTTGTCACCAAACAAGGTTTCTTGTGAAAGATACGTTTAGAACAAAAGAAAGGTCCGACCTTTTGGCGTGAGACACGCATCAATTTGGTATCAGAGCCAAGGTTCGTTGTTATAAACTCTTATTTTCCATTTGTTCATGTCATACATACCACCACCCCATCAATTTTCACAAAAAAACTTTGGGCCGAAACACCTCATTCTTCACCCACCAAAGAAATTTGCTCACTTCTTACACCCTTGATTTGTATGCAATTGTGCTGAAATTGTTTCTCATTGATTTACATATCACTTGACCTAAGTGCATCTTTCATAAAAAATAAAAAAAAGGTCTCGGTCGAAACATTAATAAAAACCAAATAAGGTTTTGCATTTAAAGTTGGCATCTTTTCCTTGTATATTGCACTCAACTTGTTATCTCTTGTGTCTTGTTTGTTGATTTGAAACCTTAGGATTTGCATTTAGTCGCCCCATCAACCGCACATACAAAAAAGCATTGCCTAAAGAGCTACCTAGTCTTGTCTTTCATTCCAGTTGCTAAGAAGCTCTTAGTTAGAGTTGGTTCTTGTTTGTGAAATAATTGTGTGAATTCTAGTTGGTTTGTGGTGCATCAAAGTGTCCCTATCGAAAACCAAAATAATCGAAATAGCCATCAAAATATCCAAAGACCCTAAACTTTCCAAACATAAATTCGGCCAGCACACTCGACACAAACAGCCCCACACCCCCAATTCAACAGCCTAAACAATACAAAATCTAACCCCAAATAAAACCCCCTACACTCGGCCAAACTCAAAAATCACCCCCTCGAACACCCAAAAACACCCAACTCAGCGTACAACCAGTTCCTACACTATCTAAACTCTTACCTCCTGCCCTAAGTACCCCATCAAAAGTACCCACAAAACAGCCCCATCTGATGGCAAGCACAAAGGCAAAATTGATAGACAATTCGTCAGAACCTAAAGCGAAGCGTGCGAATTTGACGAGAGCCTTAAAATATATCAAAACACATCAAAGAGGCATTGTATAGGGCATTGATCTTTTGTTAAAAAAACATAGGTGAAAAAGAACATAAAGTGTATATTTTGGCCCAAAGGTATATTTAACAAATATATATTCATTCTAGCTTGGTGCATTAACTGAAAGGCAGCGTCTAACAGGAGATTTTATGGGGAGTTAAAAGGATTAGCATGACTTATGTAATTTTTCTTTTACTTTGCTATCATTCCAAGAATAGGACCCTACAGGATATTCCTTATAGAAAAGATATGTATGGAAATTTCTACCCAAAATAGAATTCTCTTCAATCAAATCTCCAATCAAGGAATATTCCATCCCGTAACTTTCTGATGTCCTGCCGAGCTGAGGTCAATGCTATGACGTTCAGCTCTGCTTGGTGTGCTCCTGTCCAGCTTGACACTACTCAACTCTGCTCGGCAATAGCTCAAAACGCCAAGTCCTTTGAGCTCGGCCTTACTTCAGCTCGGCTGACTTCAGTTCCATCAATCTTAACAAAATCTCCCACTTGGAATTGACCTTAACTTTGACGCATCGTGAATTTCTAATTCTTCGAACTGCCGTCCTTTCAGCACTTTCATCAAGTAACAAGACCCTGAGAAGCTCTGCAGAGCTCAAGCTTCTCTTTTGGAACAATCTTCGTCATCATGTCTGCTGGATTTTGGCTGGTGTGAATTTTCTCCAAGTCGAACTGTCTTCCTTCAAGCATACCCCTTATATAATGATATCTGATGTCAATATGCTTTGTTCTTGCGTGATAAGCGGAGTTTCTGGCCAAGTGAATTGCACTCTTACTGTCACTAAATAGTTTGCATTTGATCTGAGGATCCCCAAACTCATTTAGTAAACTCTTCAACCACACCAGTTCCTTGGTAGCTTCAACTGCTGCTACATATTCAGCTTCAGTTGTTGATAGTGCTACAATCTTCTACAAACTCGATACACAGGTGATTGCAGCACTGTCTAGCTTGAAAGCATACTCTGTAGTACTCTTGTGTTCATCAACATCACCGGCCATATCAGAGTCTACAAAGCCAGGTAGGTTCAGGTTAACATTGCCGAACTACAGTGTCAAGCCTTGCGTTCCGACTAAGTACCTTAGTATACACTTCACTGCAACCTAATGATCAGGACCAGAATTTGACATGAGTCTGCTCACAACTCCCACTGCCTGGGCTATGTCTGGTAGGGTGCACACCATGGCATACATCAAGCTACCCACGGCTAAGGCATAGGGTACCTTCTTCATTTGTTCAAGTTCATCCTTCGTCTTAGGACATTGCTTCTTTGATAAATTCTTGAACTGTCCTGCCAAAGGTGTAGACACCAGTTTTGCATTCTCCATATTGAATATTTTCAGAATCTTAGAAATATAATCTCTTTGGCTCAGCCTCAGCACTTGATTCTTCATGTCTATTTCAATACTGAATCCCAGTATTTTCTTTGCCAGACTGAGGTCCTTCATGGAGAATTTCTTAGCCAATTATTCATTCAGCTTCTTGATCTCATCAGTGCTTCCTCCTGCTATTAACATGTCATCTACATAAAGTAGCAGGATAACATACGAGCCTTTAGGTCTGTTGAAGAAACAACAGTAATCACCATGGCAGCGCTTGTAGCCGACCTCTGCCATGAAGTTGTCAAACTTCTTATACCACTGCCTTGGAGCTTGTTTTAAACCGTACAAGCTCTTCTACAATTTACATACCAGGTCTTCTTTACCGGGAATCTCATAGCCCTGTGGCTGCATCATGTAGATATCTTCTTCGAGATCTCTGTGAAGAAAGGCTATTTTTACATCAAGCTGTTCTAAGTGCAGATCTTCTGCGGCTGTAATGCTCAGGACGGTTCTGATGGTAGACAGCTTGACAGCAGGTGAAAAAATCTCAGTGAAGTCAACCCCATCTTTCTGCTAAAAATCTTTCACAATAAGTCTTGCCTTCCACCTTTGAGTGATGTCACCTTCTTGCTTCAACCTGTACACCCATTTGTTCTAAATAGTTTCTTCCCTGGTGGCTTCTTTACAAGATCCCAAGTGAAGTTGCTTTGCAGAGTGTTCATCTCATCCTCCATGGCTGACCTCCAGTCTTCACTTTTGTTCGAATTCATTGCTTCTTCATAGCAACTAGGCTAATCACAGTCAGTAAGAAACAAATAATAAAGTGAAGGTGAGAACCTGGTAGGCGCAGTAATGGTTCTCCTCTCTCTCTGAACAACAATAGGTGGTGTGACTTGCTCTTCCTGGGTTTCATCTCTTGAGGTCGGCACCTCGGCAATCTGATCTGCAGGTCTGCTCAACTCGGCATGACCGATGTAACTTTGCTCAAAATACTTAGACTTTACAGGTTGCTTCTCCTCTTTTACTCAATCCTTGTAAAGCTCATTTTCATTAAACACCATGTCCTTGCTTCTGATCACCTTCTTTCTTCCATGATCCCACAGTCTATATCCAAAACTGTCACCACCAAAGCCAATTAGGAAACATACCTTGGACTTGAGGTCGAGTTTTGATCTCTCATTCAGCTTCGACAGTGCAACCGAGTACTCTGACATGGGCAAGTGAGATCACCTTGGCAGTCCACTCTTCTTCAGGAAGTTTGCAATCAATTGTGGTAGATGGACCCCTGTTAATCAGATAAACAGCGGTGTTCACCACCTCGGCCTAAAACGATTTCGGTAGATCAACATGTATCCTCATACTTCTTCCTCTTTCATAGATTGTTCAGTTCATCCTTTCAGTAACACTGTTATGTTGAGGTGTCTTTGGCACTGTTCTTTCTCTTCTGATTCCGTTCTCAGTATAATAATCCTCAAACTCCTTACTGCAATACACCCCACCATTGTTTGACCTCAAGCGCTTCGGCTTCAGCCCAGTTTCGTTCTCAACAAGACTCCTCCGTCTTTTAAAGACTTTGAATACATCAAACTTGTGTTTCATAAAGTATACTCACAGCTTCCTCGTTGAGTCATCAATGGAAGTCACATAATAGCAAGAACCATTCAGTGAAGGCACATCTGAAGGCCCCCAAACATCTGTGTGTACAAGCTCTAACTTCTCAGTTCTGAGACTTCTCTTATGCTTTGAAAAACTGACTGCTTTCTGTTCCCCCAGTACACAGGACTCGCACAGTGGTATATCAATGTTGAACAGACCTTCCAGCTTCCCTTTAGACATCATTACCTTCATCCCCTTGACACTCATGTGTCCAAGTCTTTGGTGCAAGAGCTCGGCGTCACTTGGCGAACTGACTACATTTGCCGAGCTTTTGTTTGAGAACTTGTAAAGGGTTCCTGTTCTCAAACCATGTGCCACAATTAAGGATCTTTTGACCAACTTCCAGTGCGTCTTGCTGAACCTCCCTTCTAGGACAGCATCATCTGCCAATTGCGATATTGAAATCAAGTTCTTGGTCAGCCGAGGTACATGTCTTGCTTGCAGCAACTTTAGCTGCCTTCCGTCTTGTAGAGTCAATATGATCCCCCTTACCAATGATATCGCATGATTCATCATCTCCGAGATATACTTTCTCAAAATTTCCACTTCTATATTTTGTGAAGTATTCTCTATTGGATGTGGTATGAAAAGAGTCCCTAGTGTCGAAGATCCAAAGAGCATCAGCTTAGCTTTCACAACTTAAGATCAGGCCATCACTGTCAGACCCGGACGCTTGAGAGACATGAATTTTGCTTCCATTCTTGTCAATCTGATCAGCCTTCTTCTTGACTCTGCAATTGCGTTCAGGGTGACCCTTCTTCTTGCAATTCCAGCAGGTCAGATTTGATCCCTTAGACTTGCTCTTCCTGGACTGCGATCTCTCACCTCTGTCATTGCTCCTCTCGGCAGGTCTGCCGCGTTTCTCTGTATTCAGTGCGGCTCCAGAACTTTCAGGGTTGCCACTATTTCTCCTTCTCGAATCTTCATCAAGCAGCACATCTACCTTGTTTTCAAATTTTAACGTACCTTCTTCGGATGAGTTGCTCACATCCATAATAACTCCATCCCAACTGTCAGGAAGATTTGACAGTATTACCCAAGCCAGAACCCAACCGACTCAAGTTGGCTAGTAATTGTGTTGAACTCACTCAAGTTTTCCTGCATCGTTTTACTTTCACTTTTCTTCATGTTGAAAAGCCTCTTCATCAGATGCACTTTGTTAGAGGCAGATGGCTTTTCATACATCCTTGTCAAAGCATTTCATCACGTCCTTTGTGGTCTTCTCTTTTGAGATATTGAATGCTACGGTTTGGGTCAGGGACAGCCTAATGGCACCAAGAGCTTTACGATCCAGAATTTCCTTTTCTCGATTCGTCATGTCAGTAGGCTTCACCTCTTTCCCTTCAAGAGGCAAATACATATCTCTCTGATATAGATAATCTTTAACCTGCACCTTCCAGAAACAAAAGTTTGACCCATCAAATCTCTCAATTCTTGATTTACTATCATCAAGCCATTGCTCCCACTCGAACAAAGAACATGGCTGCTGTGATACCAATTGTTGGGGATTATTTGCGGAACAGTGGAGACAACCACAATGATAATTGCAAGAACGCACAAAAGTAATGAACAATGAACAAAGAAAACAATAAACGAAGAACATAAGATTTAATATGGAAAAACCCTCAAGGGAAGAAAAACCCACGCAGCAAGCCAAGAAAATTCACTATCACCAATTGAGATTTTGATTACAACAAGGCAGCATCTAACAGGAGATTTTATGGGGAGTAAAAGGATCAGCATGACTTATGAAATTTTTGTTGGACTGTGCACCTGCAATAAACACCACTAGAGGGGGAGTGAATAGTGGTTAACGGAAATTATACTACAACCTTTTTTTAAAATCCCCTTTGAAAACAGAATCTGAGACCACCTCAGATTCAGAACCCGTTTTTGAAAAATTCAACACTAATTGTACACAACTCCAAAATTTATGCAACTTTCCAGAATATAACTTCAATGTGTTGACAATACACTGTCCAAAAATCAGACAAAAATAAGATCGTTGGCCCTTCAAACAAATAAAAAGATTCAGATGGTCAATCTGGACAGAATGTTGCTGATTTGGCAAAACGTGTTTCTCTTTGAATACTAAACCAAAAAGGTTGATCTGTATATCAAAACACTCCTTAGGATGTGTAGATGAAGTTTCCAAAAGGCCCTGACCTTAAACAATTCTTGAAAAATACAAAATTTAAGTTTTCTCAAAACTGGTCAGATTGCAGCCAGATTGGAGCAGTTATCTTGCAAAGACTTAAAGACTAACTTTCCCTTGCTCAAATCAAGTGATTCTTGTTGCAAATGAAAGATAACAGTCTGAACTATAACTACACCAAAAATCACGAATTTTGAAAATGTTTAGCGATTTTTACAAATTGTGAGAATTTGTATGAAAACTGCAGTCAAAAACGGGCAAAAAACAGAAATGAAGAAATAAGACAAGTACACCGAGGATTTATCCTGGTTCGGTCAATGTGACCTACTCCAGTCCCAAGAACACCTTTCCTTGGATTTTACTATGAAATGAACACCTTACAACAAGATCCAAGCTTGATCCTTGGGTTATACACCAACCCTACTCAAGACTTGGATAATCACCTTCTAAGCAACACTTAGTTGCAACTCCTCTAACACCTATTGATGTAGCCTTATAAAGATGGCTAATCAATCTTACAAATGAAGCGCAAGAGGCTTGTAGCTCACCACAATACAACAAGAACACCTTTGCTATAATGAATAAAACAATAACAACAAGAAGATGAAGATGAAAGCTAGACAATTCAACAAATGCTTGTGAGCTTCAAGTGTGTTTCATCTTCTTCACCATTGCCTCTATTTATAGTGTGAAATGAGCCTTGAAGATAAGATTTCCAATGTGTCACTGTCTTCATCATCAAGTCCAAATGTCTTCTCATCATTGGTTGGCCTTGTACACTTGGCAAAATAAAACACAATGATTGGTCCACCTTGGCAACTCCATGTAGCCGAAATTTTCAACTAAAAAGTGACTTGGAATTGTCTTGAAAATGTGAAGATAAAAGAAAAGGATAATACTCCACTATCCCCTCAACTTCTTGGCACAAGAATAGGCATGTGGACTTTGAAGAAATCAAATTCAAAACAGCTCAAAACCAGCCAATTCAGCCGTTGATTTAAGGCTGAAAATTCCAAAATTAATATTGATTTATCCTTTGTAAAATGAAGAAAATAAGAAAGGATAATACCACCAAAATATCCTCAACTCCAAGCACAACAATAGGACATGTGAAGTCTTCATCTGACTTCAACAAATCTGCTAAGAAAACCAATAATGACCATATAGCCGTTGGCAATATTTTTGAAATTTCCATGTTGGAAATTTTGCCAACTAGCTCCTTTTTGGTTGGTCCACTTGTCTCCAACTCACAAAATGAATACACCATCATATACATCTGAATATACACGTTTTCAACATATATATATTTGTCGCAACTCAGATTTTTGAAGAAGAAATAAATAGATAACAGTTGACAAGATTATGTCAACGTGTAACACTGAAATTCTCCAATATTTCTTCTTATATGTCAAGAACATTTCCACACCTTTGACACCTTTAATATATCTGAATAATGATAATGAATATTCTCTTATAACATATATAAGAGGTTTTTCAAGAAAAAATAGAATGTGACATCTCAAATCGTCACATATCCAGCTATAGTCAATAATACCATCGGTTGAGAGAATAAGATAAGAAATCACCAAATAATCTTTAAGATAATAATAACTCAACTCCATAATGAAGATAATAATATGCTCAAGAGATTCCTTGAGTGAAAAAACCAAAAATACCCTCGGCGGTAAAATGACCAAAATACCCCTGGTATATGAAAACTCCAGAAATGACCCGGATGGTCATAAATACTCATGATATCACCTTTGCCTTGATAAATAGTATAAGAATACACCCTTGAAATATTTTCACCATGTAATGTTCCTACAAAACTCAAAATACCAATTTTGCCCTTTTTGGTAAGTTGTAGAAACTTCCAAGGCACGTTAGTCACAAGGCAATAATAATCACCAAAAACACATAATAATCACATAATGAACATGTATAATTCATATACAAATGAAAACAATCATTTTAACACATTTTAGAAAATTATTTCTAAAAACCCTAGACATCGATTGATCGAAGTGCCTCAGCTTCAGAGATCGATGTCTCACAGAAAGGTTCAAGTTTTGTCTCTGACCTACATACATCGATCGATCGGAGTGAGGGTTCCATGTACATCGATCGATCGATGTGTATCAAGTTTAGCGATCGATGTCTCACAGAAAGGTCTTAAACTTTTCTGCCTTACATAGATCGATCGATGTGAGAGATCTATGTACATAGATCGATCAATGTGCAACAACCTGAGAGATCAATGTCAAATTTTTCAACTTTTTCAACTTAGTCACATATAACACCATGTGTGACATTTTTAAGTATTCACCACTTAAAATCATGACTTTGAAAATTATCCTAACATATTTCTTAACATTCTCTCCCTTTTGGATGATTTTCAAAATAACCTCACATGATTTTAATGTCACAACTTATAACCAAAAATTTAACCAAATGTTTTCAACTTTTAAATAGTATGCTGCTCTAGTATGCTGCTCCCCCTCAACTCATACTCTCCCCCTTAATCTATGCTCCAAAATTTATACCAATTAAATTTAAAACTTAGCATATGATTCATCATGATAGCATATGATTCATCATGACTTACCAACTAAAATCATGTTCTTATTCTATCTCCCCCTTTATTTCGCAAATCCTGCAAAAGATAGAACTATACAATGGTGTCGTAAGTCATCATTCCTAATTTCGCTTGTAAGTTTTCAAAAGTGGCTTGATTAAGGGGTTTGGTGAAGATGTCAGCGATTTGGTGATCAGTTCTTATATGATTTATCACTATATCTTCATTTTGAACATGATCGCGAAGAAAGTGGTATCGCACCTCAATGTGTTTGGCCTTAGAATGAAGCAACGGATTCCGTAAAAGATTGATTGCACTTGCGCTATCGCAGAAAATTGAAATCTTATTCATTTTAATGCCAAAATCACTAAGTTGCTGTTTAAGCCAAAGTATTTGGGTAGTACATAAACTCAAAGCAATATACTCAGCTTCAGTGGTAGAAAGAGCTACACTAGCTTGCTTTTTAGAAAACCAAGAGATCAAGTTGGTTCTTATGAATTGACATGTACCGCTAGTGGATTTTCTATCTAATTTGAAACCACCATAATCAGCATCACTATATGCGTGTAATTCCAACTTAGCATTTTTATCATACCACAGTCCTAAGTGAGGTGTATGCTTAAGATATGTAAAGATCTTTTTCACTGCATTGTAATGTGATACCTTAGGACAAGATTGAAACCTAGCACACATACACACACTAAACATGATATCAGGTCTTGATGCAGTTAAGTATAACAATGATCCAATCATAGACCTATATAGTGTGTCATCAAAAGGTTTACCATTTTCATCCTTATCAAGTTTGGTGCTAACACTCATGGGGGTAGTTGTAGGTTTCAACTCTTCAAATCCAAACTTCTTAATCATATAATTGACATACTTAAGTTGGCTAATGTGAATTCCTTGAGGGGTTTGTTTGATTTGAAGCCCTAAGAAGTAATTCAATTCTCCTACCATTGACATTTCAAATTCTGACTTCATACACTCTTCGAAGTCTTTTACTAAGGTAGGGTTGGTTGAACCAAAGATTATATCATCTACATAGATTTGAACTATTAACAAATAATTATCTTTTCTTCTTAGGAATAATGTGTTGTCTATGGTTCCCCTTTGATAATTATTTGCAATAAGAAAGTTTGCAAATCTATCATACCAAGCTCTTGGAGCTTGTTTTAAACCATATAAAGCTTTCTTAAGCTTGTAAACATGGTTAGGATTCTTTGGATCTTTGAATCCAGGAGGTTGTTTGACAAACACCTCTTCTTGGATGTATCCATTCAAGAATGCACTCTTGACCTCCATTTGGAAGAGCTTAATATTGCTTAGACTTGCAATCGCAAGTAACAATCTAATTGCTTCTAGTCGTGCAACGGGTGCAAAGGTTTCTTCATAATCTATACCTTCTTTTTTATTATAACCTTGTGCGACTAGTCTAGCCTTATTTCTTGCAATTTTTCCTTGTTCGTCCATTTTATTACTAAACACCCATTTCGTTCCTATTATTGACTTGTTTTCGGGTTTAGGTACTAAGTCCCACACATTGTTCCTTGTGAATTGATTTAATTCCTCATGCATAGCATCTATCCAAGATATATCACCTAAGGCTTGCTTAACATTCTTAGGTTCTATGTGTGAGACTAAGCTATGTCCTTCAAGTTGACTTATGTTTCTACGTGTTCTAACCCCAACACTTGGATCCCCAATGATTAATTCTCTAGGGTACCACCAATTCCTTGATTGACTAGGTTCACCATCATCTTGTTCAAATGTTTCATTCGTATGAACGTTATCATATGTAATTGGATGATTAGTTGTATCCTCCAATTGCAAAGTCTCTTGATTTATTTCATCTAAGGGTTCATGCATGTCTTGTTCAGGGGGAGTTGGTTCTAGATGATCAAGTACAGGCTCAAGTAATACATCATCATCAAACATATTTTCAACATTTGTTTCTTGTTTATGTTGATGTTTATCACTAACTTCAAAGCATGCATTTTTATTGAAATTTACATGTATGGATTCAATTATCTTTCTAGATGTCGGATTATAGCACCTATATGCTCTTGAGTTAGTAGAATACCCAACAAATATGCATTCAATAGACTTTTGTTCAAATTTATCTAGATTATCCTTAGTGTTTAGCACAAAACCAAATACTTTAAGATAATCTATTTTAGGTTGTCTATTGTTTAGCAATTCATAAGGCGTTTTATTTAATTTCTTTCTAATAGTAAACCTATTTATAATATAGCATGCACAACTAACAGCTTCAACCCATAAATATTTTGGTAATTTATTTTCACAAAGCATTGTCCTAGCAACTTCTTGAATCGTTCTATTTTTACGTTCAACAACTCTATTGAGTTGTGGTGTTCTAGGTGGTGAGAATTCATGTTTTATTCCATGTAGTTCACAAAATTTGATTACGTCTTTATTTTTAAATTCTCCACCGCTATCACTTCTAATTCTTTTGACATTTTCTTCGTAAATGTTTTCAAGTTTCTTGATAAGGGTTTCGATTGCTAATGGAGCATCGACTTTGTGTGTTAAGAATAATGTCCATGTGTAGCGTGAGTAATCATCTACTATGACACACACATAGTAGTGTCCACCTAGACTTCTTGTCCCACTTGGACCAAATAAGTCTAAGTGAAGCAATTCTAGTACATGACTAGTACTCACTTCATGTTTCGGTTTCAAAGTTTCTTTAATGTGTTTTCCCTTAATACATGTTTCACACATTTGAAAATTATCTAAGTCTAACTTAGGCATTCTTCTAATTAAATTCTTCTTAGACAATTTCTTAATGGTTGAAATTCCTATATGGCCTAATCTTCTATGCCATAAATTCACATCTAAGTCATGTGATATTAGACACTTAACCTTAGCATCTAACATGTTTTCTAAGGTAAGAGTATAAATATTACCATCTCTATTTCCTTTTAAAACTATTTCTCCTTTTTCATTTATTATATCACAAGAAGTGGGAAGAAAAGAGACATTATAACCACAATCTATAAGTTGAGAAATACTAAGTAAATTATAAGAGAGATTGCTTACTAACAACACATTTCGTATTTGAAATGTGTTAATGTCCCCAATTGTTCCTTTTCCAACAACTTGTCCTTTGATGTCGTAACCGAATGTTACTTTTCCTCCATTCTTGATATATTCTAATTCGATGAATAGTTTGGGGTTCCCCGTCATATGCCTCGAACATCCACTATCTAAAAACCATTTGATTTTTAGATTCTTTGACTTTGCCTCCTTCTTGCATTCCTCGCGTTTATCCTACAATGGAGACAAAGTTTTAGGTACCCTTTATTTGGGTCATTGAATTTTAGGGGCATTATTCTTGTTTAGATAACACTTAGGTATCAAAACTTGAACATACCTTTTAGGCACATTTTTAGCATGGTTAAAATAAGAAGGATAAGCATATAGATGATTATTCCACATAAGTGAAGATGCATTGTTATACATGTTGCGCCATGGTTGATCACTGCTATGTCTTGGCCGATTTTGGTAGTGTGTATAAGACATGTAATTTTGTTTCTTGAATAGCGCTATGTATGTATGTTCATATGCATTTCTATAAGATTTATATGAGTGTTGTCTATATTTAGGTTCATAATAAGTTGTATGCATTTTATTCGGTCTAGTTTCATTTGTATACATATAGGCATAATTTCTAGGTTGTCTAGATGCAAATTTTAGCCTAGATGTATGTTTATGCGTGTGTATATTGGTGGGTGTGTGTTGTATTTTTGCCTTAATATAAGTAGAAGAAGGTGTAGAAGAAGATGTAGCAGGCAAAGTTGATTTTGTATTATATGGCAACTTTGTACTAAATGAAACAAACTTAGTCTTTTTATTTACTTTTTCATTTTCTTCTGTATAGCCTAAGCCGGTTTTATCATTACCATACTTTTATCATGAGATAAGTGTATCTAACATATTTGCATCCGATTTAAATTGTTCTAACATTTTTTCTAAGTTAAGTTTAGAAGACTTAAGTTGTACTATCTCATATTCACAATTTACCTACTTAGACTTTAACATATTATTTTCCATTTTTAAATTTTGTTCATCTTTCCTATATAATTCAATTTTATTCTGTAAAGAATCAAGAGTATTAGAAGAATCTTGTTTAAGAGATTCTAATTGATCAGAAAATTCCAAGTTGGACGTCTTCAACTTGTCATTTTCTTCAACTAGTTTCTTCTTTTCTTTAGATAGCCTCTTGCAGTGAGCATGCATTCTTAAAAAATCTTCATACATTTCATCAAATGTCATGTCACTATCAGAATCACTATCAGATGAAGAACATACCTTGTTGGATACGAAGCAGATTTGAGCTTCCTCAGTTTCGGATTCTGAGTCGGATGAGTCGCTCCATGTGCTCACCTTCATTGCTTGTTTCCCTTTCCTTGCCTTAAACTCCTTTGGCTTTGTCATTTGTGCCTCCTTGTCCTTGTCTTGTTTATTATTGTTGTTATTATTATTATTTTTCTTTGTTGGACAATCGTATGAAATTATCCTTTTTGACCGCATTCATAACACTTTAACTCTTTATTATACCATTTGTTTGTGTTATTTTCCTTAGATTGAGAATAAAAAGAAGAAGAATAATTATGTTGTCTATTCCTATTTGGACGTTTGAAAAACTTTCTAAGTTTTCTAGCTATCAATATCAAGTCATCGTCTAATTCAGTGTCACTATTCCTATCATCGTTACTAGCATGTGTTTCGGTGGTTTTGAAAGCTATTGACTTACCGGATGACTTAGACGATTAAGACTTTCGTTGGTTTAATTTAACCTCGTAAACTTTAAGAGACCCGATCAATTCATCCATCTTGGTGATTGACTTTGTCTCCTCGATTGTAGTCATCTTTGGATCCCATTCAGCAGGAAGGCTTCATAGCACCTTTTGAACATTTTCACTGTTCGAAAATAATTTCCCGAAAGCTTCAAGGGCATTGAAAATATTAGTAATCCTCAAATCCATAGATGTTATGGATTTATTCGGCAACATTTTGAAAGTCTCTAATTCAGTCATAAGCATGTTTATTTTTGACTCTTTAACACCACTAGTACCTTCATGCTTTAATACAAGTGATTTCCATATGTCGTGTGCTCTTGTGCAATTTGACACATATCCTGCTTCAGAAGTTGTAAGTCCATTCAAAAGTAATTGCATAGCTTTAGCATTCATGGACCCTTTTTTATCTTCCGATGACCATTCACTTTTATAATTTTCAACCTCCTGTGTGACTCCACTAACTTGTACAACTTTCATTGGAATGTACAGCTCATCTTCAACTATAGACCATAAATCGATGTATATAGCCATTAAGAATAGCCTCATTCTTAGTTTCCAATGAACAAAATTATTGCCATCAAAAAGAGGAGGGTGTTGTGTAGACATACCTTCCAACTCACCTTTGTGAGAAACAATAGCCATATTATGTACCTTGGATTTGAGACAAGCAGTATATAATGAATTGTTGTTTCTTGGCCTTGTATTGTTCGTATGGTGTTGAATCTTGCTTCTTTTGAGTAATGTTGGCCTGGCTCTGATACCAATTGTTGGACCGTGCACCTGCAATAAACACCACTAGATGGGGAGTGAATAGTGGTTAGCGGAAATTATACTACAACCCTTTTTTAAAATCCCCTTTGAAAACAGAATCGGAGACCACCTCAGATTCAGAACCCGTTTTTGAAAACTTCAACACTAATTGTACACAACTCCAAAAATTATGCAACTTTCCAGAATATAACTTCAATGTGTTGAAAATACTCAGTCCAAAAATCAGACAAAAATAAGATCGTTTGACCCTTCAAACAAATAAAAAGATTCAGATGGTCAATCTGGACAGAATTGGACAGAATGTTGATGATTTTGCAAAACGTGTTTCTCTTTGAATAATAAACCAAAAAGGTTGATCTTTATATCAAAACACTCCTTAGGATGTATAGATGAAGTTTCCAAAAGGCCCTGACCTTAAACAATTCTTGAAAAATACAGAATTTAAGTTTTCTCAAAACTGGTCAGATTGCAGCCAGATTGGAGCAGTTATCTTGAAAAGACTGAAAGACTAACTTTCCCTTGCTCAAATCAAGTGATTCTTGTTGCAAATGAAAGCTAACAGTCTGAATTATAACTCCACCAAAAATCACGAATTTGGAAAATGTTTAGCTATTTTTTCAAATTGTGAGAAGTTGTGTGAAAACTGCAGTCGAAAACGGGCAGACAACATAAATGAAGAAACAAGACAAGTACACCGAGGATTTATCCTGGTTCGGTCAATGTGACCTACTCCAGTCCCAAGGAACACCTTTCCTTGGATTTTACTATGAAATCAACACCTTACAACAAGAGCCAAGCTTGATCCTTGGGTTATACACCAACCCTACTCAAGACTTGGATAATCACTTTCTAAGTAGCCTTATAAAGATGGCTAATCAATCTTACAAATGAAGCGCAAGAGGCTTGTAGCTTACCACAATACAACAAGATCACCTTTGCTACAATGAATAAAACAATAACAACAAGAAGATGAAGATGAAAGCTAGACAATTCAACAAATGCTTGTGAGCTTTAAGTGTGTTTCATCTTCTTCACCATTGCCTTTATTTATAGTGTGAAATGAGCCTTGAAGATAAGATTTCCAACGTGTCACCATCTTCATCATCAAGTCCAAATGTCTTCTCATCATTGGTTGGCCTTGTACACTTGGCAAAATAAAACACAATGATTGGTCCACCTTGGCAACTCCATGTAGTCGAAATTTTCAACTAAAAAGTGACTTGGAATTGTCTTGAAAATGTGAAGATAAAAGCAAGGGATAATACTCCACTATCCCCTCAACCTCTTGGCACAAGAATAGGCATGTGGACTTTGAAAAATTCAAATTCAAAACAGCTCAAAACCAGCCAATCCAGCCGTTGATTTAAGGCTGAAAATTCCAAAATTAATATTGATTTATCCTTTGTAAAATGAAGAAAATAAGAAAGGATAATACCACCAAAATATCTTCAACTTCAAGCACAACAATAGGACATGTGAAGTCTTCATTTGACTTCAAAAAATCTGATAAGAAACCCCATAATGACCATATAGCCGTTGTCTATATTTTAAAATTTCCAAGTTGGCAATTTTGCCAACTAGCTCCTTTTTGGTTGGTCCACTTGTCTCCAACTCACAAAATGAATACACCATCATATACATCTGAATATACACGTTTTCAACATATATATATATGTGTAGCAACTCCGATTTTTGAAGAAGAAATAAATAGATAACAGTTGACAAGATTATGTCAACGTGTAACACCGAAATTCCCCAATATTTCTTCTTATATATCAAGAACATTTCCACACCTTTGACACCTTTAATATCTCTGAATAATGATAATAAATATTCTCTTATAACATATATAAGAGGTTCTTCAAGAAAAAATAGAATGTGACATCTCAAATCGTCACATATCCAGCTATAGTCAATAATACCATCGGTTGAGAGAATAAGATAAGAAATCACCAAATAATCTTTAAGATAATAATAACTCAACTCCAGAATAAAGATAATAATATGCTCAAGAGATTCCTTGAGTGAAAATACCAAAAATTCCCTCAGGGGTAAAATGACCAAAATACCCCTGGTATATGAAAACTCCAGAAATGACCCGGATGGTCATAAATACTCATGATATCACCTTTGCCTTGATAAATAGTATAAGAATACACCCTTGAAATATTTTCACCATGTGATGTTCCTACAAAACTCAAAATACCAATTTTGCCCTTTTTGGTAAGTTGTAGAAACTTCCAAGGCACGTTAGTCACAATGCAATAATAATCACCAAAAACATATAATAATCACATAATGAACATGTATAATTCATATACAAATGAAAACAATCATTTTAACACATTTTAGAAAATTATTTCTAAAAACCCTAGACATCGATCGATCGAAGTGCCTCAGCTTCAGAGATCGATGTCTCACAGAAAGGTTCAGGTTTTGTCTCTGACCTACATACATCGATCGATCGGAGTGAGGGTTTTATGTACATCGATCGATCGATGTGTATCAAGTTTAGAGATCGATGTCTCACAAAAAGGTCTTAAACTTTTCTGCCTTACATAGATCGATCGATGTGAGAGATCTATGTACATAGATCGATCAATGTGCAACAACCTGAGAGATCAATGTCAACTTTTTCAACTTTTTCAACTTTTAATCACATATAACACCATGTGTGACATTTTTAAATATTCACCACTTAAAATCATGACTTTGAAAATTATCCAAACATATTTCTCAACATTCTCCCCCTTTTGGATGATTTTCAAAGTAACCTCACATGATTTTAATGTCACAACTTATAACCAAAAATTTAACCAAATGTTTTCCACTTTTAAATAGTATGTTGCTCTAGTATGCTGCTCCCCCTTAACTCATACTCTCCCCTTTAACCTATGCTCCAAAATTTATACCAATTAAAATTAAAACTTAGCATATGATTCGTCATGATAGCATATGATTCATCATGACTTACCAACTAAAATCATGTTCTTATTCTATCTCCCCCTTTATTTCGCAAATCATACAAAAGATAGAACTATACAATGGTGTCGTAAGTCATCATTCCTAATTTGGCTCGTAAGTTTTCAAAAGTGGCTTGATTAAGGGGTTTGGTGAAGATGTCAGCGATTTGGTAATCAGTTCTTATATGGTTTATCACAATGTCCTCATTTTGAACATGATTGCGAGGTCTTATATGAGGCAAAATATGAGGCCTCCAATCACGCGACTACACGTGTACAAAAGAGCCTTTTTTTAAAAAAAAGTAAACAGCAGGCCTTTTGTACACGTGGCGTCGCGTGATTGGAGGCCTCATATTTTGCCTCATGTGAGGCCTTCTCAGATCTCATCCGCTCGACTCGTTTAGTGTTTCAAAACAAAAATCAAACTTTGATGACAGTGATTTCAATGCCAAAATCACAAAGTTGCTGTTTCAGCCTCGCACAACAATCAAGGCTCAAACCTTTGATGACTTTATGGCGGAGCGAATCTCTCTGGCTGACAATTTACCTGAGGAAAATCAGTGGACCGTTTGCTTTGATGGATCTTCATCACATGATGGAAGCATAGTTACGCTATTTTTAATTAGTTCTACCGGAAAAGAATTTGAATATGCCTTATGTTTTGATTTTCTTGAATATGCCTTGTGTTTTGATTTTCAAAGAACTACCAATGAAGTTCAATATGATGCATTGATCATAGGTCTCAACCTTTCTAAGAAGCTCAGATCCAGAGATCAAGTTTACAATGATTCATAGTTGATAGCCGCACAGGTCTGTGGTGAGTATGATGTTATAATAGTTTGTAAAGGCAATGGAAAGAATAATGGAGGTGAATTCGTGCTTAAGAAAACAAGAATAACTTGGTGCAAGACCACATAGATTGATCGATGTACAATTCGATCGATCAATGTAGTTGATAGAAGTAACATGAATTGATCCAAGTGGCCTAGAAATGAAGTTGAGTATTCTGTTAGACATAGATCGATCACATCAATTGATCGATGTGACATAGAGATTGATGACTTCGATCGATCGATGTATCCTGGATGCAAAGTTGGAGCTCACTGTGAGACATAGATCGATCGATGTGACTTCGATCAATACAAAGTAGTTTAGATGAAACTTTAGAGCTCTCTGTGAGACATTGATCGATGACATCGATCGATGTCACAGCGATCGATCGATGTGCCCAACAAAAGTGACTCTTCATCTAAAGTTGCAACTTTTGCACCAAGAGACATATTCCAACCACCCAAAGATGGTCTGAACGCCTGAGATGAAGTTAAAATGCCTATAAAAATGCATGTTTAACACATTTCAAAAGGATCCACTCCTTTGCTCAAGCTCAAGCATCTTAAATTCTTCTTCCTACTCCAAACCATTCTCAATTGAAAGTTTATTGGATTTCTATCCTTATTGCTGAGGATAAGAGATTGTTTGGTTGTTCTATCCTAGGAAGAAATTTGTCTATTCTTGCGACGGGATGTTTAAGTTGAGTATAAATAAATATCCTGCAGCTTGTGTTTTAGTTGATTCTCCTTTTTCATTATGGCATGATAGACTTGCGCATATTAGCAGTGCAACTATTAAATTTATGTCTAAGCATGCCTTAATTTCTTGGAAATATGAAAATGAAAGAACATGTGAGATATGCATACATGCTAAAATGACAAAGAAATCATTTCCAAAAGTAGAAAGGAAAACTGAACTCTTAGAACTTGTTCATTCGGATATTTAAAAATTGAACGGTGTTCTAACCCTAGGTAGAAATCGATATTTCATAACTTTCATTGATGATGCCTCCAGATATACATATGTATATTTGCTAAGGCATAAAGATGAAGCCTTTAACGTGTTCAAAGTCTATAAAATGGAAGTTGAAAATCAATCGGGATTGAAATCAAAATTCTAAGAAGTGATCATAGTGGTGAATACTTTCCTCTTGAATTCAATCAATTCTGTGAGGAAAATAGTATCATACACCAGAAAAGTGCACCGTATACACCCCAACAAAATGTTTTGGCTAAAAGAAAGAATAGAAGTTTAGTTGAAATGCTAAATGCAATGTTAATAAACTCAGGCTTGCCAAAGAATTTGCGGGGAGAAGCCTTGTCAACGGCTTGTCATATTCATAATAGAATTCTTTCTAAGAAGTTTAAGGTTTCTTCATATGAAATATGGAAGAAACAAAGACAAAATCTGAGTTATCTTAGAGTTTTGGGCTGTCTAGCCTATTATAAAGTTCCGGATCCAAATAGGACTAAGTTGGGGCCAAGAGCTCTTAAAGGTGTCTTTATTGGATATGCTGAAAACTCTAAAGCGTATAAGATTCTAGATATAGAATCCAATGTGGTTGTTGAATCTAGAGATGTTGAATTTCTTGAAAATAAATTCTTAAGAACATATTCAAATTAAGGTTCTACAAGTGAAAATTTTAATGAGCCTGTAATTGGAGATTTCTCTAATAATCCTTCTGTTGAACAAAATTCTCCAACTGAAGTTAGGAGAAGTCAACAAACTAGAAAAGAGAAGCATTTACATCCGATTTCATTTCTTCACAGTCCATTACTTTCTTAGTTGAAGGTAATAGGACAAAGGTATTTAATCAAATACATATTATAATAAGTGTAGAAGATGATCCTAAATCCTATAAGGAGGCAATGCAATCGAGGATGCATCGTTTTGGAAGGAAGCGATTGAAGATGAGATGAATTCGTTATTGTCAAACAATACGTGGATTCTCACTGATTTGCCTCCAAGTTCCGAAGAAATTGGATGTAAATGGGTATTTAGAAGAAAGTATAATTCCAATGGTTCAATTCAAACTTTCAAGGCTAGATTAGTATCCAAAAGCTTTTGACAAAGAGAAGGGATAGTCTATTTTGATACATATGCTCCGGTTGTGAGAATAACGTTCATTAGAGTGTTGATAGCTTTAGCATCCATAAATAATCTGTTTATTCATCAAATAGATGTTAAGGCTGTATTTCTCAATGGTGATTTAGATGAGGAAGTCTTTATGGAACAACCTGAAGGTTTTATTCTACTGGGTATTGAGCATAAAGTGTGCAAATTGGTAAGGCCATTTTATGGACTGAAACAAGCACCAAAAAGTGGCATGAAAAGTTTGACACTACCATTTTAAAGAATGGTTTCAAGCATAATAGTGTTGATAAGTGTGTATATTCCAAGTTCACGAACAAATTTGGTGTCATTATCTGTTTGTACGTGGATGACATGCTGATTTTTAGCACTAATATGGAAGGAGTAAATAAAACTAAGAAGTATTTAACTTCACAATTCCAAATGAATGATTTGGGTGAGGTAGATACCATCTTAGGGATTAAAGTGTCCAAACATAGTGGGGGTATTGCTCTTTGTCAATCTCATTATATAAGTAAAGTGTTGAGTAAGTTCAATCACTTAGAGATCAAAGAAGCAAACAATCATTTGATGTCTCATACAAATTGGCTGGACATACTGGTAGAGCGGTTGCACAACTAGAATATGCTAGTGTAATTGGTAGTTTAATGTATAATACGTATTGCACGATACCTGATATTGCCTTTGCGGTGTGCAAATTATCAAGGTATACTAGTAATCCTAGTATAGACCATTAGAAGGCAATCGGGAGAGTACTTGGGTACTTGAAAAGAACTATGAATTACGGATTGTATTACAATAACTTTCCCTCCGTATTAGAAGGTTATACCGGTGCTAGTTGGATAACTAGTGCAGGTGATAACAAGTCTACTAAGGGATTGGTGTTCACTTTGGGAGGTGGTGCAGTTTCTGGGCATCAAAGAAACAGACATGTATAACACACTTTACAATGAAATCCGAATTCATGGCATTAGGATCAGCAGGTAAGGAAGCGGAATGGTTGAGAAATTTATTATTGGATATAGAGTTATGACCACGACCGATGCCAGCCATTTCCTTACATTTTGATAGCCAAGCAACGATGTCTAGAGCTCATAGTAAAATCTATAACGGGAAATCTAGACATGTCAGCCTTAGGCATGATTATGTAAGGCAATTAATAACAGATGGAGTGACAGCTGTTGCATACGTTAGATCCTGCAATAACCTAGCGGATCCATTGACAAAGAGTCTTTCAAAAGACTTGGTACAAAGTACATCTTTAGGGATGGGATTGAGACGTATGGTATAAGTTCACTTATGATTCTAGCATACCACTAGTCAAAGGTTCAATGGGTAACAAAAAATCACAAAGTGAGGGATTAAAGCACTAAGATTGATCTTTGAAGAATCAATCCGCACTGTATTGATCTTTAAAGAATTGGAATATTAGTGTTAAAGGAGGGTGAGTGTTAAAGCCTCTTAATGAAAGATTAAGAGGACATATCTTAATCTTCACATGTATAAACATGGGAAGTGGTGCCGCTTTGACAAGCAAAAATCATGAAATGTTCATGAATACTAGGAGAAGCACAAAGTCATAAAGTGCGGTTTAAGATGAACTTCTAAGGAGAGTGTGGTTTCATGTATATGATATTTCCGATTCTAACACATAGGAATCTTATTCAAGGCTTTTAAGCTATCAAGATTTCGTTAGAACTTTGAAATATTATACTACTAACAGGTTCAAATAGGAAGATACTTCATAGATGCATGAAATGTCATAAATTATTTTACAAGCTAAGTGGAGGATTGTTATAATAGTTTGTAAAGGCAATGGAAAGAAGAATGGAGGTGAATTGTACCTTAAGGAAACAAGAATAACTTGGCGCAGGACCATATAGATCGATCGATGTACACTTCGATCGATCGATGAGTTGATAGAAGTAACATGGATTGATCCAAGTGGTCTGCAAATGAAGCTGAGTATTCTGTTGGACATAGATCGATCACATCGATCGATCGATGTCACATAGATTGATGACTTCGATCGATCGATGTACCCTGGATGCAAAGTTGGAGCTCACTGCGAGACATAGATCGATCACGTAGATCGATCGATGTGACTTCGATCGATACCTAGATCGGTTGAAGTAGTTTGGATGAAAAGTTGGAGCTCTCTGTGAGACATCGATCGATCGATGTCGTGTGCCGGACAGAAGTGACTCCCCATCTAAATTTGCAACTTTTGCGCCAAGGGACATATTCCAACCACCCAAGGACGGTCTGAACGTCTGAGATGAAGTTAAAATGCCTATAAAAAGGCATGTTTAACACATTTCTAAAGGATCCAATCCTTTGCTCAAGCTCAAGCATCTTAAATTCTTATTCCTACTCCAAAGCATTCTCAATTCAAAGTTTGTTGGATTTCTATCCTTATTGCTGAGGATAAGAGATTGTTGGTTGTTGTATCCTAGGAAGAAATTTGTTTACAACTCTTCAACAACTAGTGGGGGCAAATATTCCTGACAGAAAGTATAATATACGCCTCAAGCCTAACTATCTACTACTTCTACTCCTATCTTGTATCCATTTTCCTAACACATGAAGCTAAGGAAGAGTCGTTGAAGATATACCTGAGCGAAGTTTAATCGATAATCTCAACTACTTAAAGGTGGATTTGGATCAAATTCCCAGAACAAGAAACTAGATGTGTTTTCCAAAAGTCGCCCCTATACACCTTCAGCTCTGGAAAAGAAATTCAATGTTGAAACAGATACGCAACGAGCCTATGATCAAGAAGAGGTCTTACCTATTGGCTATCAATCAACCTGAATGAATGAAATTGTCAATTACTTGCATCACGGGTTCCTCCCCAAGGAGAGGAATGGAACTAGGCTTTTGCGGATCAAGGCAACTAGGTATACTTTATTGAATAGAGTTTTTTTTTTTTTTTTTGTTATCGAAGATCATTTTCATCACCATGGCTCAAATGCGTTTCTAAGGAAAAAAAGTATTATATTCTGAGGAAGATTCGTCATGGTATTTGCGGCAATCATTCTAGTTTGCAAACCTTGGTACGAATATGCCTCCTCATAGGTTATTATTTGCCAACTATACAAAGGGATGCGAAAGAACTGGTCACCAAGTGCTCACCATGTCAAATGCATTGTCTTCCAAGGAGGGATTGACTTGATCGGGCATCTACCCAAAGCTAGGGGCTCTGTAATTCTTGGCTGTGGCTACATTTTACTTTGCGAAGCAGGTTGAAGCTGAGCCATTGGCTTTGATTACAAGTCTAAACATCAAGAAATTTATGTTGAAAAACATAGTATGTACATTTGGGCTTCCAAAAGTCCTAGTTTCAGGCAATGGCAGGCAGTTTGCCGAGTATTATTTGAAAAATTGGTGTGCAGAGCTGCAAATTAAGCAGCACACATCTTCAGTGGTGCATCCGCTCGCCAACAGACAAGTGTAGCAGGATAATTGAACTTTGAAATAAGGCATCAAAAAGAGGTTGGAAAAAGCCGAAGTTCCACCGTTCAAGCGTTCCTAGGCTCGGCAAACACCTCCGACTCAGTCAGATTGGCTTGTGGATTTGAGATGCATGCAGTTACCTTCGAAGGTTTTTCGTCTAATTAATCTGCATTATCTCCGTCGCCTTTGTTTTCAATATCCTCAGTTTCAACATCAACATCATTCCTCTCTATCTCCTTGCCCCGTCGGAATCGTATTCTTCAATCTGGCACTGATGTTGACCCTGGCACGGAGCTCAGCAAACTATGATCGAATTTCGCCTTATCCTCTCGGCGATATCCAACAACTATTTCTTCGACATCAAGAGGGTCATTGCATCTTGTCTTCTGACAGAGACACAAGGAGGCCAAAACAGAAAGTATGCAATAATAAATTGAAGGGCAGGATGTACATGTCTTAGCTTCCTCTCAGCCTGCTTTCCTTTTTCTTGCGAATCTTGATTCGTTATGAACGCTTCTTTTTGGCCTTCTTCTTCCTTCTCCTCAATCACGTTTTCTAATACTTGGTTTGATAAAGTTTCTTTAAAGTAACTTATTGTTTGCTTGAGTTCTCCATTTTCCTTGATGGCTTCTTTGTTCTCCTTGAACATTTGATCTTGTTTTTCTGTTGTTTGATCAAGAGATCCATTTATATCCTTGGACACAATGGAGGACTCGTCCATCTTGACTTCTTTCTCCTCAATATCTCGCTGATGTGCTTATAATTATCTTCCGCAACTATCACTTCTTTCCCCTTGTGGTTTCGTCGTTTGGTTCTTCTTGGATTTGAGTAACCGATGAATCAAATTCATCTTCCATCACTTCTATTTGCTCAAATTCATCAAATTCTCTTCCTCTTTCGGTATTTGCCTCGCTTGAAGAATCTCCAGCTTCTAGTCTTCCCCCTCTCCCAGTCGAACCATTTTTACACATACCCCTGTGCCTAGTTTTAGTGAGTCTCTGTAATAGCCCATATTTAAGTAAGAACACTGTGGTAACCATATTCTATTTCTTTCATATCCCCTTTCTCTCTTTATTTTTTGTTTATTTACAATCTCCGGCAAACGAGAAGCTGTAACCAGTCCGATGAAAATCCGACTGACCGGTGATCTAATTCTTAGATCTTGGTGTCTCACAGCCCAAAAAGGTGATATAATTGTATTTTTGTCTTATTACCATTGAAGTAAATGTTGTTTGTGTATATTTGGTTTCAAAATTTCGGCTTCGGTAGAATAGAATTTGGTTTTAGTTGCAATCATTGATAGAAGAAGTCATGAGTTTTCCGTGAGACCATGTTTAGGGAAGAAGGGTGTAGGTAAGGGGAAGGAAAAGGAGGATAGTTTACATATAGCCTCTTGGAATATAGGAACCTTAAGTCGTAAATTTTTAGAGGTTGTAGATACAGTTAAGAGGCGTAGGATAGATGTAGCATGTCTCCAAGAGACTAGATGGAAGGGAAATAAAAGTAAAGAGTGTAATGGGTATAAGTTACTGTATTCGGGGTCTGATAGGACCGAGAATGGGGCAGGATTCCTAGTGAAGTTAGAATTACACACGAACGTGATCGATGTGATAAGATATAATGATAGAATTATGGTTATGAAGTTAGTACTAAACAAGGAGGTATTGGCAGTAATTTGTGCCTACGCACCCCAAGTGGGACTGGGAGAACAGGAGAAGAAAGGACTTTGGGATTGCTTAGATGTATTGTTGAAGTCAATACCTAGGGAGGAACGAATTTGTATAGGAGATGATTTTAATGGCCACACTAGAAAGGATACCGATGGTTTCCAATCGGCACGTGGCAAATTTGGTTATGGAGATAGAAACAAACAGGGTAGGGATCTGCTAGACCTCGCAGTGGCCCATGACCTAGGTATCATAAACTCGCTATTTAAGAAAAAAGAATCGCATTTGATCACTTTTAGCAGTGGAGGACGTAACACGTAGATCGAATATTTTCTGATAATGCGTAAAGATCGACGGTTGTGGAGGGACTACAAGGTTATACCAGGAGAGGCAGCAGTGACGCAACACCGTTTACTAGTGATAGTTATAGCATTGAGCCAAAAGCTGAGTAAGGGAGCTGGAAAATTCCCACCCATGATTCGATGGGGAAGTTTGAAGGACGAAAAAATTAATATATTTAGAGACAAGGTCATCTCGCGACATTAGATCGACTGCATAATAACTGCGACTGTCAGAGCATCGCACAAGGAGAAGTGATGAGTGCACTTAGGAAGATGGGAAAAGGTAAAGCAGTTGGCCCGGATAGCATATCCATTGAGGCGTGGAAGTATTTGAGAGAGGAAGGGGTTCAACGGCTAACTACTCTGTTCAACCTTATTTTCAAAAAAGGAAAAATGCCAGATGAGTGTAGAGAGAGTGTCGTGATCCCCCTATATAAAAACAAAGGAGAGGCACAGTGTTGTGGGAATTATAGGGGGATTAAGTTGCTAAGCCATACTATGAAGTTATGGGGGATAGAATCGACATTAGAATTAAAGGAGAAACTCAAGTTACGGCAAACCAATTTTGTTTTATGCCAGGACGGTCAACTACAGAAGCAACACACATTCTTTAAGAAACAATTCTGAGGAGATTGATGGAGAAGTATAGGGAGAAGATTGATGGAGAAGTATAGGGAAAAGAAACACGATCTACATATGGTTTTCATCGATCTTGAAAAAACGTATGATAGTGTCACGTAGCCTGATCTAGGATAGTCTTGATGTGAGAGGTGCTCCTATGAAGTATATAGATATAATTAGGGATATGTATGCTAGGACGAAAACAACTATTCGTACATCTGTGGGGGATACGGACTTCTTTTCGGTAGGTATGTTGAGAAATATGTTTGGATAATTTTCAAAGTCATGATTTTAAGTGTTACATGTCATAAAAATATCACACATGAAGTCACAAATAATTAAGAGTTGAAATATATCAATTAAATGAAGAAAAATGATATCGACCTCTCTGGTTATTGCACTTCGATCAATCGATGTACATCGATCCCTCACATCGATCGATCCATGTAAGGTAGAGAAAAACCAAGACCTTACTATGAGACATTGATCTCTAAACGTGAGACACATCGATCGATCGATGTACATCGAACCCTCACTTCGATCGATCAATGTAGGTCAGAGACAAAATCTGAACCTCACTATGAGACGATCTCTCAAGCAGAGGCACTTCGATCAATCGATGTCTAGGGTTTTTAGAAATATTTTTCTAAAATGTGATAAAATAGTTGTTTTCATTTGTACATGATTTATATATGTTCATTATTTTGTTATTATGTGATTTTGATAAATATATGCATTGTGACTAACATGCCTTGAAAGTTTCTACAACTGGGCAAAATTGGCATTTTGAGTTTGTGTAGGTACTTGACATGGTGAAAATGTTTCAAGGACACATTTATCTCTTATTTATCATCACTAAGGTGCTATTATATCTATTTCTAAAAAGCAAGCTAGTGTAGCACTATCTACCACTGAAGCTGAGTATATAGCCTTGAGCTTATGTACTACCCAAATACTTTGGATTAAACAACAACTTAGTGATCTTGGCATTAAAATGAATAAGATTCCAATTTTCTGTGATAGCACAAGTGGGATCAATCTTTCTCGGAATCCGGTACTTCATTCCAAATCCAAACACATTGAGGTTAGATATCATTTCCTTCGAGACAATGTTCAAAATGGGGACATAACCATAGATCATGTAAGAACTGATCATCAAATAGCTGACATCTTCACCAAACCCTTTAATCAAGCCATTTTTGAAAAGTTACGAGCCAAGTTAGGAATAATGACTTACGATACAATTAAGTAATTCTATCTTTTGCATGATTTGCAAAATAAAGAGGGAGATTGAATAAGAACATGATTTTAGATTTTAAGTCATGATTTTGAATAATAAGTTAAGTTCAATTGGTATAAGTTTGAATCGGTGTTAAATTGTCTTAGAGTATAGGTTAAGGGGAGAGTATAAGTTAAGGGGGGCACATATGTTAAAACCGTAAAAGAGTTTGAAAGTTTGAAAACAATTAGTATAGAATTGGTGAGGTTTTCAAAACAATTCAATCGGTATAAAATGGTATATATGCGATAAACAATTGATAAAGAGTTGTGACATTAAAATCATGTTGAGTTATTTTGAAAATCATCCAAAAGGAGGAGAATGTTGAGAAATATGTTTGGATAATCTTTGAAGTCATGATTTTAAGTGTTACATATCATAAAAATGTCACACATGTTGTTACAAATAATTAAGAGTTGAAATATATCAATTAAATGAAGAAAAATGATATCAACCTCTCAGGTTATTGCACTTTGACCGATCGATATACATCGATCCCTCACATCGATCGATCCATGTAAGGTAGTGAAAAATCAAGACCTTACTGTGAGACATCGATCTCTAAACCTGAGACACATCGATCGATCGATGTACATCAAACCCTCACTTCGATCGATCGATGACCTCACTATGAGACATCGATCTCTCAAGCAGAGGCACTTCAATCGATCGATGTCTAGGGTTTTTAGAAATATTTTTTCTAAAATATGATAAAATGATTACTTTCATTTTCACATGATTTATATATGTCCGTTATGTTGTTATTATATGATTTTGATATATATTATGCATTATGATTAACATGTCTTGGAAGTTTCTACAACTTACCAAAAAGGGCAAAATTGGCATTTTGATTTTGTGTAGGTACTTGACATGGTGAAAATGTTTCAAGGACACATTTGTCTCTATTTATCATCACAAAGGTGCTATTATATCTATTTCTGACCATCGGGGTTAATTCTGGAGTTTTCTCACCATGGGTATTTTGGTCATCTTACTCCTGAGGCAGTTTTGGTATTTTTTTTTCTTGAGAAATCTCTTGAGTATCTTATTATATTCATTCTATTGTCGATTTACAATTATCTTTAAGATTATTTGGTGGTTTTTTATTATATTCTCTCATTCGATGATTTTATCGACGGTAGCAGGATATGTGACGGTATTCGATGTCATATTCTATTTTTTCTTGAAGACTTCTTGTTTATGTTATTGGAGGCTCTCAATCATCATTTTTCAGATTTTATAAGGTGTTCGTGCAAAATTTATTGCAACATACAAAGGAGAAAAGTGGGAATTTTGGTGTTATATGTTGACATAATCTTGTCAACTATTATGTATCCTTTTTTCTTCAAAAATCTGAGTTGATATTTATATATACAGCCCTCCAAACGTGTATTTACAGGTAAAATTGATGGTTTATTCATTTTATGACTTTGTTCCAAGTGGACCAACAAAACACGAGCCAGTTGGCAAAGTTGCCAACTTGGAAAAGTTTGAATTGTAGCCAACGGCTACTAGGTTGTTGTTGACAGATTTTTGAGTCAAAATTCAGCATCACATGCCCTATTATTTTGTCAAGGAGTTGAGGCAATCTTGGAGGAGTTATATCATCTTATCCTTGCATATTATCTTCAACATTTTCAAGACAAAATGATGTGTAAATTTCGGTCATGCTGAATATTAAGGTACACCAATCATTCTTCTTTGGAAAGGTGTTCCTTGAGACTGGAGTGGGTCACACCGAACCAGGATAAATCTTCGGTGTTCGTCTTCTTTTCACTTTTCTGTTTTTCTACCTGTTTTCACTCCATTTTGCATCCAACTTCACACGTCTTGAAAAAATAGCAAAACACTTTCAAAATTCGTGACTGTTTGTGGAGTATTACTTCAGACTGTTATCTTTCATTTGCAACAAGAATCACTTGATTTAAACAAATGAAAGTTAGTCTGGCAGTCATTGCAAGATAACTGCTTCAATCTGGCTGCAATCTGACCAGTTTCAAGAAAACTTGAATTTTGTTTTCATCAAGAATAGGTTAAGCTCAGGGACTTTCGGAAACATAAACTAGACATCCTAAGGAGTGTTCTGATATAAATATTTACCTTTTTGGTTGAGTAATCAAAGAGCAACACATTTTCAAAGTTCAGCACTATTCTGTCCAATTCTGTCTAGATTGACCAATTGGATCTTTTTATTTGGTTTAAGGGACAAAAGGTCTTATTTTTGTATCATGTTTGGAAAGAGTCTAGTCAAGACATTAAAGTTAATTTTTGAAAAGTTACATAATTTTTGGAGTTGTGTACAATGAGTTTTGAATTTTTCAAAAACGGATACTGAATCTGAGGAGGTCTCAAATTCTGTTTTCAAAGGGGATTTTAACCAAGGTTAGTAGCGTAATTTCTGCTAACCACTATTCACCCCCTCTAGTGGTGTTTACTGCAGGTGTACAGTCCAACAATTGGTATCAGAGCCAGGACAACACCACTCAAAGAAGCAAGATTCAATACCATACGAACAATACAAGGCCAAGAAACAACAATTCATTGTAGCCTGCTTATCCCAAAACAAAGGTACATACAATGGCTATTGTTTCTCACAAAGGTGAGTTGGAAGGTATGTCTACACAACGCCCTCCTCTTTTCGATGGTAATAAATTCGCACATTGGAAACTTAAGATAAGGCTATTCTTGATGGCTATAGACATCGATTTATGGCTATAGTTGAAGATGGGCCATAGATTCTAATGAAAGTTGTTCAAGTAAACGGTGTAACACAAGAAGTAGAAAAATATAAAAGTGAATGGTCAACCAAAGATAAAAAGAAAATGTTCATGAATGCTAAAGATATGCAATTACTTTTGAATGGACTAACGACTTCTGAAGCAGGATATATTTCAAATTGCACAAGTGCACACGACATGTGGAAATCTTTAGAATTAAAGCATGAAGGTACTAGCGGTGTAAAAGAAACAAAAATAAACATGCTTATGTCTGAACTTGAATCTTTTAAAATGTTGCTGAACGAATCCATCACATCTATGGATGTGATGATTACTAACATGTTCAAGGCATTTAAAGCTTTAGGAAAACCATTTACCAACAACGAGAAAGTTCAGAAAGTGCTACAGAGTCTTCCTACTGAATGGGATCTTAAAGTCACGGAAATTGAAGAAACAAAATCAATCACAAAAATGGACGAATTGATATGCTCGCTTAGAGTATACGAGGTAAAACTAAATAACGGAAGTCTGAGTCATCAAATCAACCGGTAAGTCTATTGCTTTCAAAACAACTGAGACACATAATAATAGTGAAAGTAATAGTGATTGAAAATTAGATGATGACTTAATCTTAGTGGCTAGAAAACTTAGAAAGTTTTTTAAACAGCCTAATAGGAATGGACAACAGTATTCTTCTTCTTTTTCTCAATCTAAGAAAAATAACTCAAATAACAACAAGTGGTAGAATAAGGAATTAAAGTGCTATGAATATGGACAAAAAGGCCATATCTCTTATGATTGTCCAACAAAGAAAAATAACAACAACAAGAATAATAATAAACAAGACAAGGAGGAGCAAAATCCTAAGGCAAATAAGTCCAGGTCAAGAAGAGGCAAACAAGCAATGAAGGCGAGCACGTGGAGCGACTCGTCCGACTCAGAATCTGACGCTGAGGAAGCTCAAATCTGCTTCGTATCTAACGAGGTAAGTTCTTCGTCTGATGTGGATTCTGATAATGAAATGTTGTTTGATGAGATATACGAAGAATTTCTAAAAATGCATGCACACTGTAAATGGTTATCAAAAGAGAAAAAGAAACCAATTGAAGAAAATGACAAGTTGAAGACGTCCAACTTGGAATTTTGCGTTCAATTAGAATCTTTTAAACACGATTCTACTAATACTTTTGATTCACTTAAAATTAAAATTGAATCATATAGGAAAAATGGACCAACATTACAAATTGAAAATAGCCTATTAAAAGCTAAGGTAGATAGTTGTAAAAATGAGATAGTGCAACTTAAATCTTCTAAACTAAACTTAGAAAAAATGTTGGAACAATTTAAGTCAGGAACCAGCATGTTAAATAATATCGTCACAAATATGGAAACGATAAAACTGCATTAGGATATAAAGAAGAAAATGGCAAAGTAGATAAAAAGACTAATTTTGTTTCATCAAATAATAAACAACCTTATAAGCAACTAAAAAAATTCAACTTTGCCTGCTACTTCTTTTTCTACTCCTTCTTCTGTTTACTCCAAGGTAAAAATGCAACATGCACCCACAAAAGCACATACAAAAAAACGTGCAACTAGGCAAAACTTTGTATCTAGACCGCCTAGAAATTATGTCTATATGTATACAAATATATCTAGACAAAATCAAATGCATCCAATTTATTATGAACCTAAATGTAGGCAACATTCATATATACATAGCGCCATTCAAGAAACAAAATCACATGCCTTTCACTAGCTATCAAAATCGGCCACAGCATAGTACTTATAAACCAAGATATAACAATTGCATGCATACACCTTCATTTAAATGGAATGGTCAAGTACGTGTAAATCCTCTTTATTCTTTCAACTATAAATGCCAAATATGTGCCCAAAAGATACATCCAAGTTTGGATACCTAAGGGATATTTAAACAAGGATAGTGCCCCTGACATTCAAGGACCCAAGTAAAGGGCACCTAAAACTTTGTCCTCATTGTAGCAGAATTGCAAAGAAAACAAACAGGAGACAAAGCCAAAGAATCTAAAAACCAAATGTTTTTTAGATAGCGGGTGTTCAAGGCACATGACTGGCAACCCCAAGTTATTCACCGAACTGGAGCAAATCGAGAATGGAGAAAAGGTGACATTCGGTGACAACAACAAAGGACATTTGTTGGAAAAGGAACAATTGGGGATCCTAACACATTTCAAATACGAAATGTGTTGTTAGTAAGCAATCTTTCATACAACTTATTAAGTATTTCACAACTTATAGATTCCGGTTATCATGATTCTTTTCTCTCTAATTCTTGTAATGTAATAAATGATAATGGAGAAATTGTATTAAAAGGAAATAGGGACAGTAACATTTATACCCTTTCCTTAGATAACATGTTAGATGCTAAGGTTAAGTGTAATTTATGGCATAGACGACTAGGCCATATAGGAATTTTAACTATTGAGAAGTTATCTAACAAGAATCTAATCAGAGGTATGCCTAAGTTAGACTTAGATAATTTTCAAATGTGTGAAACATGTATTAAAGGAAAACATATTAAAGAAACATTAAAACCAAAACATGAAGTGAGTACTAGTCAATAGTCATGTACTAGAATTGCTTCACTTAGACTTATTTGGTCCAAGTATGGTTCTTAACACACAAAGACAATACTCGATTGGCAATCGAAACTCTTATCAAGCAACTCGAGAATCTTTATGAAAAAATGTTAAAAGAATTAGAAGTGATAGAGGTGGAGAATTTAAAAACAAATATGTAGTCAAGTTTTGTGAATTACATGGAATAAAACATGAATTCTCACCACCTAGAACACCATAACTCAATGGAGTTGTTGAACGTAAAAATAGAACAATTTAAGAAATTGCTAGGACAATGTTATGTGAAAATAAAGTACCAAAAAATTTATGGGCTGAAGCTGTTAGTTGTGCTTGTTATATTATAAATAGGCTTTCAATTAGAAAGTAGTTAAATAAAACACCTTACAAATTGCTAAACAATAGACAACCTAAAGCAAATTATCTTAGAGTTTTTAGTTGTAAGTGTTTTGTGTTGAACATAAGGATTATCTAGACAAGTTTGAACAAAAGTCTATTTAATGCATATGTGTTGGTTATTCAACTAATTCTAGAGCATATAGGTGTTATAATCCTGCATCTAGAAAGATAATTGAATCCATACATGTGAAATTCAGTGAGAATGCATGTTTTGAAGTTAGTGATAAAACTCAACATAAACATGTGAATAATGTTGAAAATAGTTTGATGATGATGATATATTACTTGAGCATGTTCATGATCATCTAGAACCAACTCCCCCTGAACAAGACATCCATGAACCCTTAGGTGAAATAAATGAAAGAATTTTGCAGTTAAAAGATAATCCATCTAATTTACAAGATGCTCCAATCATATATGATAATGTTCACACTAATGAAACATTTGAATAGGATGAAGGTGAATCTAGTCAACCTATAAATTGGTGGCTTATAAAAGATAAACATAAACACCCTAAAGAGTTAATCATTAGAGATCCAAGTGTTGGAGTTAGAACATGTAGAAACATAGGTCAAGCTGAAGGACATAGCTTAATCTCACACTTAGAACCTAAGAATGTTAAAGAAGCCTTAGATGATATATATGGATAGATTCAATGCATGAGGAGTTGAACCAATTCATCAGGAACAACGTGTGAGACTTAGTACCTAAACCCGAAAATAAGTCTATAATAGGAATGAAATGGGTATTTAGGAATAAAATGGATGAACAAGGTAAGATTACAAGAAATAAGGCTAGATTAGTCGCACAAGGTTATAATCAACAAGAAGGAATAGATTATGAAGAAACCTTTGCATTCGTTGCACGACTAGAAGCAATAAGATTGTTACTTGCTATCGCAACTCTAAGTAACATCAAACTCTTTCAAATGGATGTCAAGAGTGCGTTCTAGCATGGATACATCCAAGAAGAGGTTTTGTCAAACAACCCCCTGGATTCGAAGATCCAAAGAACCCTAACCATGTATACAAGCTTAATAAAGATTTATATGGTCTGAAACAAGCTCCAAGAGCTTGGTATAATAGATTTGTAAGCTTTCGTATTGCAAATAATTATCAAATGGGAGACCATAGACAACACATTATTCTTAAAAAGAAAAGATAATAACTTGTTAATAGTCCAAATATATGTAGATGACATAATCTTTGGATCAACCAAACCTACCTTAGTTAAGGACTTCGAAGAGTGTATGAAGTCGGAATTTGAAATATCAATGGTAGGAGAATTGAACTACTTCTTAGTTATTCAAATCAAACAAACCCCTCAAAGAATACATATTAGCCAACTTAAGTATATCAATGATATAATTAAGAAGTTTGGTTTTGAAGAGTTGAAATCAACCCCTACTCCCATGAGTGTTAGCACCAAACTAGACAAAGATGAAAATGGTAAACCTTTTCATGACACACTATATAGGTCTATGATTGTATCATTGTTATATTGAACTGCATCAAGACTTGACATAATGTTTAGTGTTTGTATGTGTGCTAGGCTTCAATCTTGTCCTAAAGTATCACATTACAATGCAGTGAAGAAGATATTTAGATATCTTAAACACACACCTCACTTAGGACTTTGGTATGATAGAAACTTTAAGTTGGAACTGTATGCTTATAGTGATGCTGATTATGGTAGTTGCAAGTTAGATAGAAAATCCACTAACGGTACATGTCAATTCATAGGAACTAACTTGACCTCTTGGTTTTCTAAAAAGCAAGCTAGTGTAGCACTATCTACCACTGAAGCTGAGTATATAGCCTTGAGCTTATGTACTACCCAAATACTTTGGATTAAACAACAACATAGTGATCTTGGCATTAAAATGAATAAGATTCCAATTTTCTGTGATAGCACAAGTAGGATCAATCTTTCTCGAAATCCGGTACTTCATTCCAAATCCAAATACATTGAGGTTAGATATCATTTCCTTCGAGACAATATTCAAAATGGGGACATAACCATAGATCATGTAAGAACTGATCATCAAATAGCTGACATCTTCACCAAACCCCTTAATCAAGCCACTTTTGAAAAGTTACGAGCCAGGTTAGGAATGATGACTTACGATACAATTAAGTAATTCTATATTTTGCATGATTTGCAAAATTAAGAGGGAGATAGAATAAGAACATGATTTTAGATTTTAAGTCTTGATTTTGAATAATAAGTTAAGTTCAATTGGTATAAGTTTTAATCGGTGTTAAATTGTCTTAGAGTATAGGTTAAGGGGAGAGAATAAGTTAAGGGGGGCACATACGTTAAAACCGTAAAAGAGTTTGAAAGTTTGAAAACAATTAATATAGAATTGGCAAGGTTTTCAAAACAATTCAATTGGTATAAATTGTGTATATATGCGATAAACAATTGATAAAGAGTTGTGACATTAAAATCATGTTATTTTGAAAATCATCCAAAATGAGGATAGTGTTGATAAATATGTTTGGATAATTTTTGAAGTCATGATTTTAAGTGCTACATGTCATAAAAATGTCACACATGTTGTTACAAATAATTCAGAGTTGAAATATATCAATTAAATGAAGAAAAATGACATCGGTCTCTAAGGTTATTGCACTTTGATCGATCGATATACATCGATCCCTCACATCGATCGATCCATGTAAGGTAGTGAAAAACCAATGCCTTACTGTGAGACATCGATCTCTAAACCTGAGACACATCGATCGATCGATGTACATCAAACCCTCACTTCGATCCATCGATGACCTCACTATGAGACATCGATCTCTCAAGTAGAGGCACTTCAATCGATCGATGTCTAGGGTTTTTAGAAATATTTTTTCTAAAATATAATAAAATGATTGCTTTCATTTGCACATGATTTATATATGTCCATTATGTTGTTATTATATGATTTTGATATATATTATACATTGTGACTAACATGTCTTGGAAGTTTCTACAACTTACCAAAAAGGGCAAAATTGGCATTTTGATTTTGTGTAGGTACTTGACATGGTGAAAATGTTTCAAGGACACATTTATCTCTATTTATCATCACAAAGGTGCTATTATATCTATTTCTGACCATCGGGGTTAATTCGGGAGTTTTCTCTCACCATGGGTATTTTGGTCATCTTACTCCTGAGGCAGTTTTGGTATTTTTTTTTCTTGAGAAATCTCTTGAGTATCTTATTATATTAATTCTAGTGTCGATTTACAATTATCTTTAAGATTATTTGGTGGTTTTTTATTATATTCTCTCATTCGATGATTTTATCGACGGTAGCAGGATATGTGACGGTATTCGATGTCATATTCTATTTTTTCTTGAAGACCTTCTTATTTATGTTATTGGAGGCTCTCAATCATCATTTTTCAGATTTTATAAGGTGTTCGTGCAAAATTTATTGCAACATACAAAGGAGAAAAGTGGGAATTTTGGTGTTATATGTTAACATAATCTTGTCAACTATTATGTATCCTTTTTTCTTCAAAAATCTGAGTTGATATTCATATATACAGCCCTCCAAACGTGTATTTACAGGTAAAATTGATGGTTTATTCATTTTATGACTTTGTTCCAAGTGGACCAACAAAACACGAGCCAGTTGGCAAAGTTGCCAACTTGGAAAAGTTTGAATTGTAGCCAACGGCTACTAGGTTATTGTTGACAGATTTTTGAGTCAAAATTCAGCATCACATGCCCTATTATTTTGTCAAGGAGTTGAGGCAATCTTGGAGGAGTTATATCATCTTATCCTTGCATATTATCTTCAACATTTTCAAGACAAAATGATGTGTAAATTTTGGTCATGCTGAATATTAAGTTGGACCAATCATTCTTCTTTGTGTTGCCAAGTATACAAGATGATTATGTGGACAACCAATGGTGTGAAGACACTTAAGAATTGATGATGAAGACATTGACACATTGGAGTTCTTGTCTTCAAGGTCCATTTCACACTATAAATAGGAGGCAAAGGTGAAGAAGAAGAACACACACTTGAAAGCAAAAAGTTGAAGCTCATTGTCTTGCTATCTTCTTCTCTTCATTCTTGTTTAATTCTTTGTGTAGCCAAGGTGTTCTTGTGATGTTAGTTGAGTAGCTACACGCCTCTTGTGTCTTATTTGTAAGACTGGTTAGCCAAATTTATAAGTCTACAGCAATAGGTGGTAAAGGTGTTGCAATCAAGAGTTGCATAGAGGTGTTCATCCAAGTCTTGAATAGGGTTGGCGTTTAACCCAAGGATCAAGCTTGGTTCTTGTTGTAATTGTTTTTATAAAATGGTGAAATCCAAGCAAAGGTGTTCCTTGGGACTGGAGTAGGTTACATTGACCGAACTAAGATAAATCTTCGGTGTTCTTGTCTTCTTTTCACTTTTCTGTTTTTCTACTTTTTCACTCTATTCTTCATCCAACTTCACACGTCTTGAAAAAATAGCAAAACACTTTCAAAATTTGTGTTTTTGGTGGAGTTATTCTTCAGTGTGTTAGCTTTCATTTGCAACAAGAATCACTTGATTTGGGCAAAGGAAAGTTTGCCTTTCAGATATTGCAAGATAACTGCTCCAATCTGGCTGCAACCTGACCAGTTTCAAGAAAACTTGAATTCTGTTTTCATCAATCATAGATTAAGGTCAGGGCCTTTCGGAAACATAAACTAGACATCCTAAGGAGTGTTTTGATATAAAGATTAACATTTTTGGTTGAGTAATCAAAGAGAAACACGTTTTCAAATTCTGCACTATTCTGTCCAATTTTGTCTAAATTGACCATCTAAATCTTTTTATTTGGTTGGAGGGTCAAAAAATCTTATTTTTGTCTCATTTTAGGACAGTCTACTCAAGATATTGAAGTTAATTTCTGAAAATTTTCATAATTTGTGGAGTTGTATACACTGAGTTTTGAATTTTTTAAAAACGGGTACTGAATCCGAAGAGGTCTCAGATAATGTTTTCAAAGGGGATTTTAACCAAGGGTAGTAGTGTAATTTCCACTAACCACTATTCATCCTCCCCCCTCTAGTGGTGTTTATTGCAGGTGCACGGTCCAACAAGGTAGGCCTCCATCAAGGGTCTGCGTTGAGCTCATTTCTTTTCGCAGTGGTCCTTTACGAGTTGTTAAAGCTGATCCAGGAATCACTTCCATGGTGTACGCTTTTTGCTGATGATATTGTATTAGTCGCAGAGAATAGACATATCCTGAGCGTGAGACTAGATAATGAAGAGGTGTTTTAGAGAGAAAAAGCTTAAGGATTAGTCGTTCTAAGACCAAGTATCTGCAGTGCGATTTCAATTATGCAGCTGAAGGAGAGAATAGCCAGCTCACCATCGAGGGTCAAGTGGTATCACAGGTAAGTAAGTTCAAGTATCTAGGATCATTTGTACAGTAGGATAGGGACATAGATAGCGATGTAGCACACCGAGTTCAGACAGTCTGGTGTAGATGGAGGGCAGCCTCAGAGGTGCTCTGTGACAAGAATTTTCCAACTAAATTGGGAAAATTTTATAGGACGACAGTGCGGCCAGCAATGTTATATGAAACAGACTGTTGATCCATCAAGAGGACACAGTCGCAGAAGATGGAACGGCAGAGATGAGGATGTTAAGGTGGATGTGTGGGCATAAAAGGCTAGAACGGATCAGAAATGAGGTGTTTTGGGAAAAGTTAGGGGTGGCTAGTATAACATATAAGATAAGGGAGGGGAGGCTGAGATGGTTTGGACATGTCAAGAGGAGACAGACAACAGCATCCGTCAGAGCAGTTGAAACCCTCATTGTAAAGGGAAAGAGGAGTAAAGGCAGGCCCAAAATGATTTGGAATGAGCGGATTAGGCATGACCTACTAGATTTGTATCTCTCTGAGGACATGATCTAAGATAGGAGTTCATGGAGACAGAAGATTAAGGTTAGCGAGGTTTAGCCAGGATATAGGGGCACCTTAGAGGATATTTATGAGCTTAGATACTATCAACGCTTTATGTTGACTTTGCACTTTTTTGTTTTTGTTTTTGTCTTTGTCTTGTATTAAGTGTGCATATACACGCTTATGGCTATCCTATTTGTATTTACTGAATTCCCTCACTAACACATTAGCACATCATACCTCTATTATCGTTTCATTTATGCAGGTGCATATAGAGCCGAGGGTCTCACTAGAAGCAAACTCTCTATCCATTGGGATAGAGATACTGTATGCTTGCCGCTCACCCTTCTCAGACCCTAACGACAGCTTTTGCTCCCGTTGGGATATACTGGGTATGATTGATTGATTGATTGATGAGTATCATTAACATCGTCTTTGGTGCTACATCATGAGCATGGTCTGTTTGATAGTATGAAATGGTCATGGTCTATACTTGAGGGCAATGTCTTGGGCATGGTCGATGTCCAAAATTTTCATTTTTGTTGCTTTTGATGCCAGAATTGTAGCGACCCATCTCGGGCTCTAATGCTCGAAACGATTCACCTATCATATTCTGCTAAGAGAAATACAAGGCGTCAGCATCAATCAAATACACGTCAACAAAGTGACGTAAAATGATGCCAGCAAAAGTCATAAAATAAAAATCATCAATAATCAGTAATATATAAAACTAGGCAAATCCCAAGTCTAATACAAATCGTAATTAAAATATAACTCTATTCTGCCAGCAGAAACCTCAAATCCATAATGTAAGTGTCTCAGCATAAATACATCAACAAATCTTCTCAGCAAATCCTTGGGTCATCAGTATCCCTACTCAGAATCGTCCTCGACATATCCTAGATTATAATCATGTCTCTCTACAAAACAATGACACGATATAGTATGAGCGACAAAACATCATTCAGTATGTAACCTAGCTACACCCACTATGGATCACACACGGAGAAAAAAGTGTAATATATAATCAAACAATATAGGAAAATATTATGTTTTCCATTCACAAATAAAATTACTATTATACCCATATAGTCAAACAACATCCAACTCAAATAAATCCAATTATCCACTCAATATCCAGTCTGAATTTAGTCACACTCAAAATACGATGGTGCAATTTGCCAAATTGATGAATGCAAAGTCAAAGTCAAAGTCAAAGTCGAAGTCCAAAACCAAATTCCAAATTTTCCAAGTTTCCAAATCCAAATCCAAATCTGGTACCAAATCCAACATACAATCCAATTCCAACTCGGTATCAAATCCAAATTTCTAAAACCAATTTCGATGCAATGGCTATAGCACTTTCCTTACAAGTGGCTTATGTTGTACGAATCGATCACCCCAACAGTTATTATGCCCACGCGCCGCCGCTGGCGCTGCCGTCTTCCCACCAAAATTCATCTTATACAATTTCTAACCTTATTCCACCGGCAAATTACGCAAAATCCCAATTTATAGCACCAGCAAATTTGTCCAAACCCAAATACATATCACATGTAACCATACACAATCTGTAGCCTATACATCATATACTTATCAAAATTATGTCATCACCTATGCCAAAAATCAGTCTTTGCCGAAAATATATCACCTCTATATCCATCTTTTTGTATTCGGGCATTATATATATACCACACAAAATTATAATTTCATACACACACACACATATCATCTACTATATACCATATACATATAAAAATTCTACATCAATCATATTCCAAAATATATATTTGGCCGAAGCCTACACCTTTAGTATACATATATACCTTTCAGCCATAAGGCCATAAAATACGAATTCAACATCTATATATGCACATATATATACACGGCCATGCACATAAATATACATCCATGTATGCAATCAAATATATACATGCATGATCCTTGAATTCATACAAAAATATACATATGTTGGTTCGCAAAATCATAACAAATACAGATACGGTACTTACATGGATATGTGTATACTATATCGAATATTAAACTAGGGTTTTTGTTAGACAAAATTTCTCCTATCTTCTTCTCCAAAGGGTCGGCTGAATGGTGTATTGGGGGTATGGGGGTGGCTGCTGATTGTTGATGTATATAGGGAGGTAGTGTTTGTTATGTATGTGTATATATATTGGCAATTAACTTCCTAGGATATATAGGAATTGTATTTAAGGTATATTATTTAGAATTTAATTCCTATCTCATATCTTCCTATTCCCATCCAGTAATCATAGGATAACCTTCATCTTATTTAATGTGTTACTTTTCCTATTATTTTGTTTTCCTTTTATTTCTCTTTTATTTCCTTTTTCTTTATTTTCTTTTTTTTAAAAAGGCATAACATTATCGCTCTGTATGATTTGTCCACTTAACTTTCACATATGCAACCCGCGTCTCTGTAAAACCTAATCCTTTCGGTTCACGATGCGTATCAACAACTCCTCATATGTCGCATCACTCCTCACTTTCAGTGGCTGAGCTTCCAATACATGACTCGAATTGAAAACATATCACCTTAAATGTGACACATGAAATACATTATGCACTTGCGATAACCCACAGGGAGCGTCAAAAGATACACCAATTTCCTAATCCGCTCGAGTACCTCGTATGGTCTAATGCATCTTGGGCTTAGCTTGCCCTTCTCTCCAAATGGCATCACTCTTCGTCGGAGAAAATTTTAGATATACTTTCTTGCCTACTGCAAACTCCAGAAGTCACAACTCTTACTGCGATCTTGAGCTACCTTGAGCCTTCCTTGAATGACCTTTACTTTCTCCAACGTCTGCTCAGCTAGCTCAGGTCCAATGATAGCTCTCTCCCCAACTTCATATCATACAATGGGGATCTATACTTTATTCCATATAGAGCTTCAAACGGCACCATGCCAATAGCGCTATGGTGACTGTTATTATAGAAAAAATCTATTAGCTTCACCATACTATCCCAAATTCCTTTGAAACCCAGCTCGCAAGCTCTCAGCATGTCTTCAAGAGTCTGAATTGTTTTCTATCCATCAGTCTGTGGATGGAATGTGGAATGTTGTGCTCATCTTAAATTCAGACCCCAATCTCTGATATGCAGTCCAGAATCGGGATGTGAATCTTGGATCTTAGTCCGACACGATACTCACTGGTACTCCCTGCAAGCTTACGATGTTATCTACATACAATGTCACTAACTTCTCCATTATAGCTTCACTTGACACTGGTAGAAAATGTGCATACTTCGTCAATCGATCCCTAATCACCCAAATAACATCATTATCGTTTCTTGTCTTAGGAAGTCCTGCTACAAAATCCATCGTAATATGCTTCCATTTCCACTCAGGTATCTCTAACGGCTGTAAAAGTCCTCCTGGTCGCTGATTTTCTGCCTTTACTTGTTGACATACTAAACACTTGGCAATATACTCACCAATCTAGCACTTCATACCACTCCATCAATAGTTCTTCTTCAAGACATTGAACATCTTAGTGGCTCCAGGGTGAATAGACAATCTCGAGTTGTGTGCTTCCTTTAATATTTGTTTTCTGAGGACTTCATCATTGGGCACACACAGTCTACCTCGAAACCAAAGGCTCTCATCATCCAGTACTTGGAAACCTTTGACCTGCTCAGTTTTCAGTCAGTCTCGCATACTTCGTAGGTTCACATTTTCCTTTTGTGTTTTCTTAATTTTGTCCACTAGAGTAGGCTTGATAACCAGCGCAGCCAAAAAATTCACCGTAGAATTCGACGATGTCCAAATCAAACTCTTCAATTTCTCTCTCTAGTGGAGTCTGCCTCGCATGATTTGATTTTTGCTCAATGCATCCGCCACACTGTTTGCCTCACCCGAATGGTAGTTGATGTCAAATCATAGTCCTTGATTAACTCCAACCATAACCTTTGCCTCATATTAAGCTCCTTATGCATGAATAAGTACTTGAGGCTCTTGTGATCGGTGTAAACCTCACACTTTTCTCCATATAAATAGTGTCACTGTATCTTCAGTGCAAACACTACTGCGGCAAGCTCCAAGTCATGAGTCAGATAATTCTGCTCATATGGCTTCAATTGCCTTGATGTGTAAGCAATTACTCTTCCACCTTGCATCAGTACGCATTCTACAATAAAAGTGTTAGGCCACAATTTATATGTACATGATCATTGAAATGAAATCAATATAAATATACCTAGACCAGTCTTATAGGCGTCATTGTATATCACGAACCTTTCAGTGCCAAAGGGTTGTGCCAAAACTGGAGCAGCGGTAAACCTCTTCTTCAATTCTGTGAAGCTCTGCTCGCACTCAGAAGTCTACTCAAACTTTGTCTTCTTCTAGGTCAACTTACTCAGTGGAACCGCAATCGTCGAAAATCCCTCAACAGACCTTCTGTAATATCCTACAAGACCTAAGAAACTTCTTACCTCAGTAACGTTGGTAGGTCTCAGCCACTCAATGATCGCTTCAATCTTCTTCAGGTCCATTGAAATACCTTCATCTAAAATTACGTGAGTCATAAATGTCACACTCTTCAGCCAGAACTCACGTTTGCTGAACTTGGCATACAACTTCTTCTTCCTCAGAATCATCAATACTTCTCTCAAGTGTTTAGCATGAGTCTCCTGGTCAGGCAAATACACCAGAATGTCGTCAATGAATACCACCACAAACTTGTCCAATTGCTCTCTGAATTTGGTGTTCATCAAGTCCATGAATGCTGCTGGGGCATTCGTAAGTCCAAAGGCATCACTAAGAATTTATAGTGCACGTATCTCATACGAAACGCCGTCTTTCCAATATCTTCCGCCTTGATCCTCAGCTGATGATAGCCTTACCTGAGGTCAATTTTGGTGAACACCCTCGCACCCTGCACATATGTTCGTAAAGTTCACAGTTATAGGCACGTTATGCACGGCTTGTCGAATTAATAAAAGATTCTGACCTTTAGTTGATCGAACAAGTCATTGATCCATGGTAGCAGATACTTGTTCTTGATCATGATCTTATTCAGCTCTCTATATTTGATACACAGCCTTATGCTACCATCTTTCTTCTTCACGAGCAGGATCGATGCTCCAAAGGCAAAACACTAGGTCGTGTGAATTTCCAGTCTAGCAGCTCTTGTAACTGCTCATTTTGCTCTTTTAGCTCCACCAGTCCCATTTTGTATGGTGCTTTCGACATCAGTTTAGCTCCCGGTATCAGATTAATTTTGAACTTCACTTCCCTGCTGGGTGGCAATCCTGGTAGCTCAGCAGGGAATACATCTTTAAATTCGTTCACCATCGGGATATCATCCATGGAGGGCACTTCTTTCTCGGCATTCATCGAAAATACCAAAAATCCTTCATCTCCTTGTCTCAGCGCTTTGTGAGCCTGTGCTTCTGTGAGATAGACGTTTTAGGGAAACTTGTTCAGTTTTGTGTTCCCCTAAAAACTGAATTCCTCCTTAGTGGGGTCTTTAAACACCACTTGTTTCTGACAGCAGTCAATGTGCGCATGGTATATGGCTAACCAATCCATTCACAGTATGATGTCAAAATCACTCATCTAGATTGGTGTTAGCGCAGCATCGAAGGGACGATCCTCCATCTCCAATTCCCAGTCCTTATATTAATAGTGTGAGACAATTACTTGATCTCCGGATGCTAAGACGCGATAACGGGTGTCTAGCCATTCAGTCTGAAGGTTCTTAACAAACTTCTTGGCAATGAATGAGTGACTCACGCCACTATCAAACAGTACATTTTTGGGACTTTGTTCACTAGTATGACACCTATGAAGTTTAGGGGTTCGAGTACACGGTTACACAGATGCAGATATAATCATTTAAGACTCAAAATTAAAGGTACATGTGACCATGTCGTTGGACCCTTGAACTTCTGTGTCACTCATCACGTGTACCCTAGCATTGGTCCATGGCCGACCTTTTTGCGTCTGCTATGGGGCAGCTTTCAGAGGCATTCTCCTCGGTTATGGGTAGTCTTTGACCATGTGGCCCATCTTTCTGCAATTGAAACACGCCCCCATCTTCCTCCAACACTTACCAATGTGGTGTCGATTGCATGCTAGATAAATAGGAATCCCAGTCTGTGGATTGCCCTAGGCTGCTGCTGTTGCGTTCGTAACTGACCTCTTGGACCTCTCCTCGGAACCTTGACCCATCTTCTGGGTCTATCACTAGTCATCTCTCGAGGCCGCTTACCTCTATTCTTCTCATCGCGATGCTGTATGTCGCTCTGAACACGGTAACAGACATCTAGCAGCTCTCTGAAGTCTCTGGCATTAGCATTTACCACTCCAGTGTGAATGCGTGTATTCAGCCTCTCTCGAAGTTCACCATCTTCAGGCGCATGTCGCGCATAATGGACGGGACAAATCTCCCCTGAGCACTAAGCTTGTTGGCATACTCCGCCACTGACATACCTGGCCCCTGTCTCAACGACTCCAAGGCCCCAATCTTCTGCAATGTCAGGGAGGGAGGGATATAGAACTTCCTGAACACCTCTCTGAATCTCGCCTAACTGAATGGTTGTAGCAGATCCATCATCTCAATTGTCCACCACATGTCAGTCTCATCAATCTGGAACGGTCAGATCACCATCGTCTTCATCTCATCCTGCACCTGTAATAATGCGAAGTTGTTCTCTACTTTGCTCAGCCACTTTTCAGTGTCGTCCGGGTTGACACCTCTGTCAAAAGTAGGGACATGGACCCGCTTTATCTCACCATAATAACACCAGGTCCCATACTGTTGCTGCGGTAGGGCAGTCCGAGTAACTGCCTAACTTATCTGATGCGGTAGAGCATTCTGGTTCTAATTCAGGGCACTGTTGTTCACAATACCGTTGGGATCTCTTCTCGGAAGCATTTTGCTATAACAACGCAATTTATACAATTTAATAACATATTATTCAATTAGGGTTACTATGATCGTATCTAAAGGAGTGTGCAAAGGGGTTTATGATCAAAACTTAACTGATACAAATAATCAAAATCGCATAATAATAATAATATCAACCTAGGTATACATGTCCCCTTAGCAGATCATACCTTAAGTCTAAAGTCATTTCTTATCTCTAAGATCATTACTAAGTGTATAATCATCGCTTATGTCTAAGATCGTCTCTTATGTTCGAGATCATCACTTGTTCAAGATCGTCACTTAAATCTAAGATCATAACTTAAATCTAAGATTTTTCCGTGGATCTAGAACCAACCTGTAGCTCTGATACCTGTAGAAACCTATCCCGAGTCCTATTACTCGAAATGGTTCACCCGCCATATTCTACTAAGAGAAATATAAGGCGTCGATATGAATCAAATACACGTCAGCAAAGTGATGTAAAATAATGTCAGTTGGAAGTGATAAAATAAATATCCTCAATAATCACTAATATATAAAACTAGGCAAATCCCAAGTCCAATACAAATCGTAAATAAAATATAACTCTAGTCCCCCGCAGAAATATCAAATCCATAACATAAATGTCTCAACATAAATAAATCAACAAACCTTCTCAGCAAATCCTCGGGTCGTCATTGTCCCCACTCAGAATCATCCTCGACATATAGTAGATCATAATCTTGTGCCTCTACAAAACAACAGCAGGGTATAGTATGAGCGACAAAACATCGATCAGTAAGTAACCTCGTTGTACTCACTATAGGATCATACACAGGGAAACAAGTCTAATATATAATTAAACAATATATGAAAATATCGAGTTTTCCATTCGCAAATGAAATTACTATTATACCCATATGGTCAAACAACATCCAAGTCAAACAAATCCAATCATCCACTCAATATCCAATCAGAAGTTAGTCAAAATCAAAATCCGATGATGTAATTTGCCAAATCGATGAATACAAAGTCAAAATCAAAAACCAAATTCCAATTTTTACAAGTTTCCAAATCCAAATTCAAAGCCTAATCCGGTTCTAAACCAGTACCAAATCAATATCCAAATTTGAGTTCAACTTGGTACCAAATCTAAATTTCCAAAACCAATTCCGATGGAATGACTATAGCACTTTTCTTACAAGTGACTTATACCGTAAGACTTATGAATTGATCACCCCCAATAATCAATATACCTAGGCGCTATATCAAAATAGCCAATATAACTGGCACCCTAATGGCGGCCAATATGTCCGTGCGTCATGTCTCAAAGTACGTAGTTACATCCGGACGCGCTGTTTGTTTGGGACCAATCCAGCTTACCTATATATTTTCCTTTTCAGGGTGAACTTTGCTATATATACACGATTTTCAAAACAATTTTCAAATACCAAATTTCTAAATTTCAAAATAGTTTCCAAATTTCCAAATATTCTCCAAAAACGATTTCGTTTTTTCCTCTGATGGTTTTGTGTAATCTCTCTACAAGATGTACCATCATATATAGATATATGTAGGCATCAAATCCGAGTCCAAATCGGATTAGTTAAACCAATCAGAATCCATATCAGATATGGATCCTATCAAGATATTCAAAATCCATATCAGATATGGATTCTCTCGTTATTATCCGATAATATATATATATATATATATATATAATCATAAAGACGATAATAGTAATAATAATAATAATAATAATAATAATAATAATAATAATAATAATAATAATAATTAATATCTAATGTTAGTATTATTAATATCATCCTATGCGTATTCTTGTGTGTAACCTGATAGGCCCATATTAATTGGCAGTCGGTTAAATCTCTATTAGACCAACAAGTCATAATTGGTCTCTAGCAAGACATTACGATTATCCAATTAATATGAGTACAGTCCAACTAGCCTAATAATAGCACATGCATTAATCCCTTTGTCACACGATATCTAGTTTGAACATAAGTCATGGTTAGCGTCATACTTATATTGTTCAAACATATGATTACTCGATCTCTAAGTAGACTGATAAAACAAATGATATTGATCACACAATCAATTCATTTGAGCATGGCCATGCATTTCACAGTCTCACTAATCAAGGGGCCCAGAGATATCTCTCTCAAAAGAGAGGGACGAATTCTATCTTGATTGTTCAATATCCTATACATAATTTTTATCATATTTAATCATGACCTTTATTATTATCCAGTTACGGATAACGTTAGATCATGTCAAAATATAGTAGTCCTTATGTTGGAAACTATGACAATCTCAAGTCTAAGAATTAAAACATGACTATCATGAGATTTACTTATGACGTTAATCCATGTAGTAATCTCATGATGGGTCTATCCAATACAATGTTCTCTAACAAGTATCTATGAGATTGATTTGTATCACCATACACATAATCATCTCATGATTATCAAATCAATACTCATACTGGTTATAAATTATTTTATCTCTATAACAATAATGAATCAGGGACATATATCATAATTGTGTAACATACTAACCAACAATAATGATAATAAAACCTCTTTATTAATAAAAATGTATAACATAAACATCCAAATCATGGCCTAGGGCACATACACTAACAATCTCCCACTTGCACTAGGCCTACAAATATCTAAGACCCATAGATCTAGTGTGTTGATCATGCTTGACCCGTGAGAGAGGCTTAGTCAATGGATCCGCTATGTTATCGTTTGTGTCAACTTTGCATATCTTGACATCTCCTCTATCAATGATGTCTCAAATGAGATGGTAGCGCATGAGTATATGTTAAGATCTCTGATGAGACCTAGGCTCTTTTGCTTGTGCTATGGCACCATTGTTGTCACAATAAATGTCCACAGGATTTGCAATGCTAGGTACCATTCCTAACTCAATGATGAACTTCTTCAACCAAACTGCTTATTTAGCTGCATCTGATGCTGCTATATACTCAGCTTCTGTTGTAGAATCAGCCACAGTGCTTTGCTTTAAACTCTTCCAACTAACAGCTCCACCATTCAATGTGAATACAAAACCGGACTGCGATCTGAAATCATCTATGTCGGTTTGGAAACTAGTATCTGTGTAACCATTTACAACTAACTCGTCATCCGAACCTACATAAACCAAGAATACATCTTTTGTCCTTCTGAGGTACTTAAGAATATTCTTGATAGTTGTCCAGTGACCTTCATCGGGGTTAGCTTGATATCTACTTATTGTGCTCAATGGATATGAGACATCTGGTCTAGTACATAACATACCATACATGATCGATCCTATAGCAGAAGCATAAGGAATTTTATTCATTCGATCTCGCTCTTCAGATGTCCGAGGACATTGATTCTTGCTAAGATGAATGCCATGAGACATAGGCAGGATTGAGAATGTGTAGCTGGAATAGCGCCAAATGATCTGCACAAAGAAACACAGATCAGAGGTCCCGGGGGGATGGCCCTGGGAAAAACCCTACGACGCTCAAGTCAGTTTGGGCCATATATCAATGAGATTGTAATGTAAAAGGGGTGAGTTAAGATTTTCTCACAGTATTTGCCGAGGAGCAGAAGGAATGAGTATTCTTTAGGATCAAAGTGTATGCCCCCCTCCTTCTTCGTTTTGGTTCCCTCGCTTTTATAGACTTTCCCACCTTTTTCTTCTGATAATAGATAATTTCGATAAGATGTTTGCTTGGGGCAGGAAATGTTAGTGTATGTGCCCTAGGCCATGTTTTGGATATCTATGTTATGCATTTATTATTAATAAAAGAGGTTTTATTATCATTATTGTTGGTTAGTATGTTACACAATTTTGATATATGTCCCTGATTCATTATTGTTATGGAGATAAAATAATTTATAACCAGTATGAGTATTGATTTGATAATCATGAGATGATTATGTGTATGGTGATACGAATCAATCTCATAGATACTTGTTAGAGAACAGTGTATTGGATAGACCCATCATGAGATTGCTACATGGATTAGCGTCATAACTAAATCTCATGATAGTCATGTTTTAATCCTTTGACTTGAGATTGTCATAGTTTCCAACATAAGGACTATTATATTTTGACATGATCAAACGTTATCCGTAACTGGATAATAATAAAGGTCATGATTGAATGTGATAGAAATTATGTAGAGGATATTGAACAATCAAGATAGAATTTGTTCCTCTCTTTTGAGAGAGATATTTTTGGGCCCCTCGATTAGTGAGACTGTGAAATGCATGGCCGTGCTCAAATGAATTGATAGTGTGATCAATATCATTTGTTTTATCAGTCTACTTAGAGATCGAGTAATCATATGTTTGAACTATATAAGTATGACGCTGACCATGACTTATGTTCAAACTAGATATCGTGTGACAAAGGGATTAATGCATGTACTATTATTAGACTAGTTGGACTTTTCTCGTATTAATTGGGTAGTTGTAATGCCTTGCTAGAGGCCAATTACGACTTGTTGGTTTAATAGAGATTTAATCAACTGCCAATTAATATGGGCCTATCGGGTCACACACAAGAATGCATAAGGCTAAGATTAATAATATTAATAATATTAATATTGGATATTAATTATTATTATTATTATTATCGTTTTAATATTAATAATATTAATATTGGATATTAATTATTATTAATATTATTATTTTTGTTTTTGTGGTTATATGTATATAGATATATATATGCTGTCAGATAATAATGAGAGAATCCATATCTGATATGGATTTTGAATATCCTGACAGAATCCATATCTGATATGGATTTTGATTGGCATCAACGAAACCGATTAGGACTCGGTTTTTAATATCCATAAATGCGTATATATATCTATGTATCTCGTACATAGAGACATACGAAATACACACGAAAACAACAGAAACCCTAGAATCGTTTTTGTGAAAAACGAGTTCTTCAGCCACGCCGTTTAAAGAGCTAGCACTCCGGGCGGAAGCGTTCGTGTGGATACCGACAGAGGGTGATCGTATTTTCGCACCTCTTCCATTTGCAGATTTCGAATCTACGGAGGTACTTTTTGATTTCTTTTGTCTAATTAAACGAACAACATGGATCCTTGGTAGGAAATCAGAGATCAAGTTTTGTTTTCCGCTGCGCGTTTTTACAGTGATCTCGGTTGATTTCCTTACAGTGGTATTAGAGCCACTTGTTGATTTCGTTTAAATCAATTATATCATGCTTATGTGATTATATGTTTACTGTTTTTCGTATGGCATGATATGTACAAAAAACCCCAACTCGGATTTCATATGATGAGAAAAGAATGGTGTTTTTCAAATCGTTTTCATGAGATGATTTGTATACGGCGGTTTTTGTTTGTCATGTGATGATCAAAACCGATTCTGTTTATATTAGATATAAACATACGCTATGTGTAAAACCCTATTCGAATCTCATCTAGTGAGAGCGGATTGATGTTTTCAATTCGTTTTCATGAGATTGTCATATGATGAGAGAAGAATGGTGTTTTTCAAATCGTTTTCATGAGATGATTTGTATACGGCGGTTATCGTTTGTCATGTGATGATCAAAACCGATTCTGTTTATATTACATATAAACATACGCTATGTGTAAAACCCTATTCGAATCTCATCTGGTGAGAGCGGATTGATGTTTTCAATTCGTTTTCATAAGACGTTATGATTCGAGATTGTTATATGTGATTCGAGATTGTTATATGTGATATCTATTCCCATGTCCGTCATCCCATTGAGCCCACTCGCCATCGTTTTCGATAAATATCATCTCATATTCCGGCTCACCTGAAAAGGAATAGAGTATATGTTCTTAGCGAAATTATCGCCAGCAAGTAACCCGTCTATACACCTTACGGGACCACACATGACGAGCCATCAGTGTATAAGTCATTGCCCAAAATAAGATGCTTGGGTTCGCAAATAGCATCTTCATAAGAATTCCTCAAACAGATAAAACACATAAATGATACACGGATACGAGAACAAACATGTACTAAAACAACATATCACATAAGCAAGTCATAAGCTAGTCACATTTCTTACATGTCAAATCTTATGCTTCGTGTAACATGATGCATGAACTTCTTTAAAACCACACACAACACCCATGCATAAGTCTTCTTTCATAAACATGTCATGCGTGTCATTTCACAAACTTTTCATAATACTTCTTATCATATTCTTCGCGTAGCAGAACTTTATACCCTGTGGGTGATCAGTCCACAGCAAACAGAACTTTATACCCCGTGCTGAAAGGTCCACGGCCTCATAACATATAACTTTATACCCCGTGCTGAAAGGTCCACGGCCCCATTACATATATCATATATCCATGCTGAAAGGTCCACGGCCCCATTACATATATCATATATCCGTACTGAAAGGTCCACGGCCCCATTATATATATCATATATCCGTGCTGAAAGGTCCACGGCCCCATAAAATAACTTTATTTTCCGTGCTGATAGGTCCACGGCCCCATAAAATAACTTTATTTTCCGTGCTGATAGGTCCACGGCCCCATAAAATACTTTATGCCCTGCTGTTGATTCACAGATCACGCTTTTATACCCTGCTTTCGCAGGCGTGACTTTTATACCCTGCGATCAACCAGCAGCCATCTTGTCTTTCGAAAACTTCAAACTTTTCTTGTAAACACATGTTCTTTCGCAAAGCAATTCTCAAATCAAATGCAAGTGCCCATGTCATGATGCAGAATGCTCATGTAACATCATATCAAACGTGTAAACATGCACACACACTTTACATATCAAGTACAAAGTCCTGAACCCCTATCACATTCTGCTCGTATCATTTCATGTCCCTTCGTATTACGAAATCATCTCGAGTTCACACTTAACCTTGCTCGTTCATACTTCCTCAAACACACCCTTTTCTTTCCATTTTGTGCTCCTTCATATTGCTAACACACTTTGGATTCATATCTAACTTTACTCATTCACACTTAACGTTTACTACTCAAATACACCTCATTCATACCACTTCATGCCCTTTCGTATCACGAGTCCACTTCGAATCCATACTTAACCCTACTCATTCCACTTAATGTTTACAACTCTAGCACACTTTCAAAACACTTCGTAATTTATGAGCAATGGAAGATAATAAAGGTATCTCACACACACATCTTACATATCAAGTATACAGTCTTGCACCTCAAACACTCCCTGTTTTTATCTTTCCAAGTCCGTTCGTCTCACTAATTCGCTTGGGATCAATCTTATTCTTACTTAGTCAATCTTACCATCTATTCCTCAATTACACCTCAAATACCCTTTGCATTTTATGTTCAAAGGAAGTGTATAAAGTTGCTACACTTACATAGGGCCCCTAAAGGGTCAAAAAGACTTTCAGTATACTTGGAACGCCACATGAGGCGCCTAAAGTGACATAGAGCGCCTATACTAGGCGTTCGAAGTGTTCGGGGATGTGCCGTAGACATTGAACGCCTACATGAAGCGCCTAATGTGACATTGAACGCTACATTAGGCGCCTAATGTGACATGAAGCGCCTAATGTAGGTGTTCGAAGTGTTCGGGGATGCTTCAGGACACATTGAACGCTACATTAGGCGCCTAATGTGACATAGAGCACCTAATGTAGGTGTTCGAAGTGTTCTGACGGTTCTAAACTGCAGTTTTTCTGCAGTAACTTCCACCCAACACCTTTCTTCTTCAACCCCTTTCATGTTCAACCCTTCAAGGTCCATCTTAACTCCTGGATTCATCATGCTTAACACACAACTAACATGATTTGACACTTAATTATGTCTAATAATATCCACTCTTAACCTTCTATCATTCACAACCTTCAAAAGATACCATCAACATTCCCAACACAACAAGTCTATAACCACACCATCATTCATCCTTCAATTCCCTGCACTTACTCTCAAACATCTAGGTGTAGACAACCAACACAAGAATGGAACAAGACAATAAACACATCAAGATTACACTTTCATGGGCATGCTTGACAAACAACAAAGCACCACATAACTATTTTCAGAAATATGGCCCAAAGAACAAGACTTTATGCAACTAGCAACAACAATTACATATAGTAAAGCATTTAACATAGACAAGTCAAAACTACTAATGTGTGATCCAAGTTTTCTCTTTGTAAGAACATAGGGCCTAAAGTAACAAAATTTGCGTAAAGCGTATAGAAAGATTACTTGCCTTTGTTTCTAGTTAGCTTACGGATTTACTGCAGAATTTCGGTAGAGGTTGCACCTAGATTGGCCTTCTTCCTTTCTCTCTTTCTCTTCTCTCTCTCTTTTCCTCTTCTCCAGGCGTTTCTTTTCTCCCCTTTTGGTGTGCTAACCAACGGTTGATAATGGGGGTTATACAATGGTTGTATAACTTCCCATAAGAAGTTGGCAAACCTTGGTATTTGACCAAGTTCCCCTCAATTTCCCCTTTGTGTCTATTTTCCCCCTTATGTTTTATTTACTTAAACTTCAGGACCTATACACTTCTTGCAACTACAAAAGTTGTTTTCTAGTCATTAAAAGCCGGACTAAAATGTATGGGGTATGACATTCCACTCCCTTACAATATGTTTCGTCCTCGAAACTTACGTACCTTAGCTGAAGAGTTGAGGATACTTCTCTCGCATTTGTTCTTCGAGTGCCCAAGTGGCTTCACGTTCCGTGTGGTTGCTCCATTGGACCTTTACATAAGGGATCACTCGCTTCCTCAACACTTGATCCTTTCGGTCCACAATTTTCACGGGTGTCTCTTCGTATGTGACATCGTCCTTAAGTTCCGAAGGTTGAGCTTCAAGTACATGACTTGGATCCGTCACGTACTTCCTTAGTTGTGACACGTGAAAGACATTGTGAACTTGCGCCAACATGGGAGGTAACGCTAACCTATATGCCAAGGCTCCCACTTTCTCCAGTATTTCATAGGGACCAATAAAGCGAGGACTTGGCTTGCCTTTGACTCCAAACCTCATAACGCCCTTCGTGGGTGATACTCTCAAATAAACCTTTTTCACCTACATTAACTCCAAAGGCCGTCGCCTGGCATCCGTCCAACGTCTGCTGCGGTCCTGAGCCGTCTTAAGTCTATCTTGAATGATTTTCACATTTTCTAACGCCTTCTCAAGTAACTCAGATCCTGTGAGGTTCCTCGCACCAACTTCATCTAATAAACGAGGGACCTACACTTCCCTCTATACAACGCTTCGAAAAGAGCCACGTCACTTGCATGGTGGTGACTTCTATTATACGAGAACTCCATTAATTTAATCATTCCATCCCAACTTCCTTTGAAGTATAGGACACAAGTCCCTAACATGTCTTCTAGGGTCTGAATAGTCCGCTCAGATTGTCTATTGGTTCGGAGATGATACACTGTACTTAACCTTAATTCCGTCCCCATGGCTCTCTAAAATATTGTCTAGAGCTTGGCAGTAAACCATTGGTCTCGGTTAGGCGTTATGCTCATGGGAACACCATGCAGGCTGACAAATGTTGACCATATCCAAATTTACCAACTTATCGAGAGATGCTTCCCTCGAGACAGGTAGATTATGTGTAGACTTGGTCAACCGATCCACAATCACTAAAATCATGTTATATCCACTTATTGTTCTCGGTAAACCAGTCACAAAGTCCATTGTGACACATTCACATTTCTACTCTGGAATCTCCGACAACATCGATAATCCACCAGGTCGTTGGTGTTCATCTCCACTTACTGACGCACCAGACATCCCTCAAATCTCCATAATATGCCTCTTCATCTTACACCACCAATAGTATTGTCATAGATCCCTGTACATTTTGGTGCTACTAGAATATATCGATAACCTTGAGCTGTGAGCCCCTTGCAATATTTCTTTCCTTAGCTCATCTAAATCAGGCATACACATATTTTTTTCTAAACATAAGCGCCCGTCCTCATTGGTCTGTAATCCATCAACCTGACTATGCCTCAGTTTCCAAGTAATATCACCCACAGTCTTATTCTTCTTTTGAGCTTCTTTCACCTAATTCATCAAACTTGAGATGACGGTCTATAATGCGAAAACATTAACCATAGAGTCAACCAAATTCAAGCCAAATTCTTCTATTTTTCTCTCAAGTGATGAGTGTCGCGCATGGTTAGATTCTCTGCTTAATACATCTACCACTTTATTAACTTTTCCGGGATGGAAATTAATGGTCAAGTCGTAGTCCTTTAGTTGTTCCCACAATCTTCGCTGCCTCATGTTTAGCTATCTCAAAGCATGCGCAATAACTCATTTGTGTTGTACCAAAACACAACCTACAAGTGAAGTATCAAACTAAACTTGATTCGGATGGAAAATCATAACTTATGTTACAGTTTACGTACCTAAGCCCTTTTTTTTGGCGCATCACTATAGGTCACAAGCCCTTCAGTTCCAGAGGGTTGAGCCAATAATGGGGATGTGGTTAATCTCTTATTGAACTCCGTGAAGCTTTTCTCACATTCCGCCGTCCACTCAAGCTTGAACTTCTTTTGAGTAAGGCAGTTGAGAAACATCGCTATTGTCGAGAATCCCTCGACAAACTTCCTATAATAACTAGCTAGACCCAAGAAACGCCGACTTCGGTGTCATTCGTAGATCTAGACCACTTGGTAATAAGTTCAACTTCCTTCAATCAACAGCAATTCCCTTGAAAGGCTATACCTTCCATCACAGAATTCTTAACTGTCACTTGTTTTAATCGATAGTCAATGTTGATGTGAAATCGTAATTTGATCTTGGAGGCTTGGACATAGTATGGAATCTCCGACTATTCTGGTGAACCACAAAGGCGCTTAACAAATCCCTTTTCCACAAAAGAGGGGTTCACGCCGCTATCAAGAGTACATTGGTGAATATCTTGTTCACTAAAATTGTACCTCATACCACATCGGCGACTTCCAATATCCATTACAATCATGACATTGACACGGACATTCGTCCTCGGCTACTGAGCGACTTCTCCCAGAGCATTCTTTCTCATCTCTGAGCAATCTCGAATAAGGTTTCCAACCTGTCCGCATCGATAACATGCTCTTTCCAACTTCCTACATTCGCCGACATGACCCTTATTGAAGTGCGACGAACTCTTTCAACCTGCTGTACAACCAAATTCTGTTGTGGGGGTCTATGAAATTTTCTCAACCGAGCTTCTCTTCAGAACCTTGATTCAACGTCCTGGCCTGCCACCAACTGAAATCTCTTCTCTTAACCTCTTACCTTTGTCGGAGTATCCTGCGTCGGCCTTTCTTGCCGCCACTCTGCGGAAATCACTCTCGACGTGAAAACATGCATCCATCATGTCCTTGTATGTTCTCATCCATGCATTTACAATTGCTGACTGAATTCTTGAGTCCAAAACTCGTTCGAACTTTGTCATCTTTAAGCGATTATCAGGCATAATCACAGGAGCGAACTTACCCAAAGCATGGGCATGGTCGGCATACTCCGACATTATCATCCGACTCTGTTTTAGCCCGTCGAACGCCCTTATCTTGTCTAAGATCGCTGTCTTGGGCACGTAATACTTCAGAAAGGCATCACAAAGTTGTATCCAAGAGATCAATGGGGTCTGACAATTTAAATTATTATAGAAATTTAAATGATATACGCGCTCGCACACACCCAACCCCGATCATACTTAGACTCTAGAAAATCATCACTTATACCTAAGGATCAAACTTAAGGGAAAATCACATCTTAATTTGCTATAAGATCATGAACCTAAGTTTCCGAGATAGATCTGAAGCCTAGGCTCTGATAGCACCTATAGCGTCCCGGCCCGACGCTGTCATCGGAACCAGTGCACCCGCCGTAGCCTACTATGAGAACTACGAAGTGTCAAAGAAGATCAAGCGAACATCATTCATGACATAAGATAAATCAGCGGAAACGTCATAAAATCTAAACCTTCATCGTCAATAATACAACCAGAAAATGCAGCAGAAATAAAAGGTCTTTGGTCATCTAGCTAACATAAGTTCCAGAACAACATAATAACATTGAGTTTCCAAAACTTAAAGAAAGTAGTCCAGCATCTATCTATTCCTATGTCCGTCATCCCATTGAGCCCACTCGCCATCGTCTTCGATAAATATCATCTCATATTCCGGCTCACCTGAAAAGGAATAGAGTATCTGTTCTTAGCGAAATTATCGCCAGCAAGTAACCCGTCTATACACCTTACGGGACCACACATGACGAGCCATCAGTGTATAAGTCATTGCCCAAAATAAGATGCTCGGGTTCGCAAATAGCATCTTCATAAGAATTCCTCAAACAGATAAAACACATAAATGATACACGGATACGAGAACAAACATGTACTAAAACAACATATCACATAAGCAAGTCATAAGCTAGTCACATTTCTTACATGTCAAATCTTATGCTTCGTGTAACATGATGCATGAACTTCTTTAAAACCACACACAACACCCATGCATAAGTCTTCTTTCATAAACATGTCATGCGTGTCATTTCACAAACTTTTCATAATACTTCTTATCATATTCTTCGCGTAGCAGAACTTTATACCCTGTGGGTGATCAGTCCACAGCAAACAGAACTTTATACCCCGTGCTGAAAGGTCCACGGCCCCATAACATATAACTTTATACCCCGTGCTGAAAGGTCCACGGCCCCATTACATATATCATATATCCGTGCTGAAAGGTCCACGGCCCCATTACATATATCATATATCCGTGCTGAAAGGTCCACGACCCCATTACATATATCATATATCCGTACTGAAAGGTACACGGCCCCATAAAATAACTTTCTTTTCCGTGCCGATAGGTCCACGGCCCCATAAAATAACTTTATTTTCCGTGCTGATAGGTCCACGGCCCCATAAAATACTTTATGCCCTGCTGTTGATTCACAGATCACGCTTTCAAACTCTGCTTTCGCAGGCGTGACTTTTATACCCTGCGATCAACCAGCAGCCATCTTGTCTTTCAAAAACTTCAAACTTTTCTTGTAAACACATGTTCTTTCGCAAAGCAATTCTCAAATCAAATGCAAGTGCCCATGTCATGATGCAGAATGCTCATGTAACATCATATCAAACGTGTAAACATGCACACACACTTTACATATCAAGTACAAAGTCTTGAACCCCTATCACATTCTGCTCGTATCATTTCATGTCCCTTCGTATTACGAAATCATCTCGAGTTCACACTTAACCTTGCTCGTTCATACTTCCTCAAACACACCCTTTTCTTACCATTTTGTGCTCTTTCATATTGCTAACACACTTTGGATTCATACCTAACTTTACTCATTCACACTTAACGTTTACTACTCAAATACACCTCATTCATACCACTTCATGCCCTTTCGTATCACGAGTCCACTTCGAATCCATGCTTAACCCTACTCATTCCACTTAATGTTTACAACTCTAGCACACTTTCAAAACACTTTGTAATTTATGAGCAATGGAAGATAATAAAGGTATCTCACACACACATCTTACATATCAAGTATACGGTCTTGCACCTCAAACACTCCCTGTTTGTATCTTTCCAAGTCCGTTCGTCTCACTAATTCGCTTGGGATTCAATCTTATTCTTACTTAGTCAATCTTACCATCTATTCCTCAATTACACCTCAAATACCCTTGCATTTTATGTTCAAAGGAAGTGTATAAAGTTGCTACACTTACATAGAGCACCTAAAGGGTCAAAAAGACTTCCAGTATACTTGGAACGCCACATGAGGCGCCTAAAGTGACATAGAGCGCCTATACTAGGCATTCGAAGTGTTCGGGGATGTGCCGTAGACATTGAACGCCTACATGAAGCCCTAATGTGACATTGAACGCTACATTAGGCGCCTAATGTGACATGAAGCGCCTAATGTAGGTGTTCGAAGTGTTCGGGGATGCTTCAGGACACATTGAACGCTACATTAGGCGCCTAATGTGACATAGAGCGCCTAATGTAGGTGTTCGAAGTGTTCTGACGGTTCTAAACTGCAGTTTTTCTGTAGTAACTTCCACCCAACACCTTTCTTCTTCAACCCCTTTCATGTTGAACCCTTCAAGGTCCATCTTAACTCCTGGATTCATCATGCTTAACACACAACTAACATGATTTGATGCTTAATTATGTCTAACAATATCCACTCTTAACCTTCTATCATTCACAACCTTCAAAAGATACCATCAACATTCCCAACACAACAAGTCTATAAGCACACCATCATTCATCCTTCAATTCCCTGCACTTACTCTCAAACATCTAGGTGTAGACAACAAACACAAGAATGGAACGAGACAATAAACACATCAAGATTACACTTTCATGGGCATGCTTGACAAACAACAAAGCACCACATAACTATTTTCAGAAATATGGCCCAAAGAACAAGACTTTATGCAACTAGCAACAACAATTACATATAGTAAAGCATTTAACATAGACAAGTCAAAACTACTAATGTGTGATCCAAGTTTTCTCTTTGTAAGAACATAGGGCCTAAAGTAACAAAATTTGTGTAAAGCGTATAGAAAGATTACTTGCCTTTGTTTCTAGTTAGCTTACGGATTTACTGCAGAATTTCGGTAGAGGTTGCACCTAGATTGGCCTTCTTCCTTTCTCTCTTTCTCTTCTCTCTCTTTTCCTCTTCTCCAGGCGTTTCTTTTCTCCCCTTTTGGTGTGCTAACCAACGGTTGATAATGGGGGTTATACAATGGTTGTATAACTTCCCATAAGAAGTTGGCAAACCTTGGTATTTGCCCAAGTTCCCCTCAATTTCCCCTTTGTGTCTATTTTCCCCCTTATGTTTTATTTACTTAAACTTCAGGACCTATACACTTCTTGCAACTACAAATTTAGTTGTTTTCTAGTCATTAAAAGCCGGACTAAAATGTACGGGGTATGACAATATCTTAGCAAGGTTCATTTGCCATGGTACACAGCCAAACCTTACTGAAGTGCATAACTTGTTGTGGTACACAGCTGACCCTTGACAAATCCCGAAGTACTCAACTTGTTGTGGTACACAGTTAAGTTTTGCTGAAGAGTATGATTAACAGTGCCTGGATGAAGTGACCCGAAGAGCAGCATTTGAGCCATATATTGAAGTTGGTACCGAAGTGAAAACCTTGGCCTATTTTTTGGTGAGGGTGTTGGGTTGTTCTACTGAAGTGCGGCTGAGACTGAACGGCCATGTTTAGGCACTGAACTGCTGAACTATAGTATTCTAAACGCCGAGCCTACTGAAGTTGACTGTTGTTGACTAACAGATGGTTCAATTATGGTTTATCAGTGGGTTTGTCAATTACACCACCACCCATGACGTGAGCTGCACTGCCCATAACTGCAAGAATCTCTACTCAAGGCGTATTGAGAGGGAGATAGGTTTTGTCCTGCAAGAGCTCTTTTCTTCCCAAGCGTTCGTTGGGTCTTTTTCGTTCGTCTTTGTTTTTTTCCTGTTTTGCCTCTTTTTTTTACTCTGATTTGGTCAGCCTCCCTTTTCAGCTTATTTGCTTCCTTTTCAGCCTATTTGCTTCCTCTTCATGTGCATGTACATATTAGTGTGCTTTTTCCACACAGTTCGCTGAGTTTTTGGTGAATCTTCAGCGAGTTGGCAATAAAGCCTTGTAGGCCTTTAACCTATTCATAAATGCAGCTAAGAAGACGTCGTCTTCTTGTCCATGTATTTCCAAAGATTCGTCATTGAACCTCATATACTGTAACATGGATACATCTTTGGCTTTTCAAATAGACAGAAGGTCCATTGAATTTTTAGTAAAAGGTCTTGAAGAGACTAATTGAGCTTTGAACATCTCAGCGAGCATCAAACGACTGCATAGATCCACTGGTTAACTCTTAGAACCATCTCTAAGCTTTTCCTTTAAGAGTTACAAGAAAAGTTTTGCAGCTCAGAGGATCAATCACATTCTTGAGTTCATTATAGTCTCAAATTGAAACAGATGGTCAACGGGTTAGATATTCCATCATTAGCGTCTAACTGAGGCACCTTAAAGTCTGATGGAGCTATGAATGTGTCATTTACTCACACAAATAGACTCCCATGTTCTGTTTTATTATCATGAAGGTGGAACGACTATTTTCTGCATAGTTTTTGTTGAATATTCAGTCCAGAAACAACTCTTCCATACACCAAATTGAGGATCAGATTGAAAGTGAAGAAGTAAACACTGCAACTATGCAGAGCAGTTGACAGGAAGAGCACCAACCGCAGTAAGTGTTGTTCCAGACATTCTGTCGAACACCTTTGCGATTGCGTCGAACACTTCAATGAGTCATTAATATCTTGCTGCTCATTATGCTTAATCTTATGTAAATTGTAAATTTAGATAGCTCAATATGTAGATTACAAACTGTATAGTGTTAAACTGGTCAAATGTACAAGAATCATAGAGTTATTCGTTGGGTAAAAGGATAGGAAATATAGCCGTTAAAACGGCTACCTTGTATACTTGTATATAAGTGCACTCTTCGTGACTTTGAATCGATAAGACTGAATTTCTCAGCCTCTTAAACAAATTCTTCTTCCTTGAATTGTCTTCTTAATATTTCTATATGGTATCAGAGCCATAATCCTCAAAATCATATCCAACAGAAGTTGAATTTTTTAAAATTTTGAAAAACTTAAACAGTCATGTTTCAGACTGTTGAATCTACTGCATCTGTTCCTGGAGCTATGCAGACGTCTAATGAAGGAGGGACTAGTGTGTCCAATACTTTAGATGATTCTTCATCTATTATTACCAATCATAAATTAAATGGTGATAATTTTCTATCTTGGTCAAGAGGTGTCAAAATGTATGTGGCTGGTAAAGGAAAAGAAGATTATCTCTATAGAACCATCGCCATACCTGATGCCTCTGATCCTAAGTATTAGACATGGAAATTTGAAAACAACATATGATCATGTCTTGGCTTATCAGATCCATGATTCCTGAAATAAGTGATGACTTCATCATGTATGAAATGACAGCTGAAATCTGAGAAGCTGTGAAAGAAATGTTTACCAAGAAAGATAACATTTCAGAATTATATGACATTGAAACTCAGCTGCATGATATTAAGCAAGGTAATCTTGCTGTGAAAAAATACTTTACTGTCAAAAGCATGGCAATAAATTGATGTATATGAGACACATATCTGGATATCAACTGCTGATGCAAAAACTTACAAAAGTATTATGGAACAAAGAAGGTTATTTACTTTTCTGAATGGACTTAATTCGGAATTTGATAGTGCTAGAGGAAGAATTGTTGCTACAAAACCTCTTCCTACTCTCAAAGCTGTATTTGCAAAAATTAAACATGAATAGAGTAGGAAGAAGGTGATGATGGGGCTACAAGTTCTAATTTGAACACTGAAATATCTGCATTACTTTCTGAAAAGCCCCAGATTGAAGATGAAGGAAATGCGTATGCTATTAAATTTGACAAATATAAAAGGCAATGTACCTATTGTAAACGAAAGGGTCACACTGTGGACTACTGTTTCTTTCTTAAGGGATTTCCTAAAGAAAGTAAGTCTAAATCTAATAGATGGAGGAACAATGGAAATAGAAATTCTCTTTTAACAGATAATTGGAGAGATAAGAACAACAACTGGAGAAGCAAAACATTTCCAAAAACAACCAGGGTTGCAAACATGGTGACCAACAGTGATCAACAACAATGTCTCACTTCATTTCCTAATGCTTTTTCCATGCCAACCAAGGAACAGGTAGAAAGATTTTTAGAAGCATGGAATCAACAGCAAACTCATTCTCTTTCAGAGCCATTAGTGAAAGCATCCATGGCCAGTATAGAAAGCCCCCAGAATTTCTCTTGGATAGTGGACTCTGGAGCCACTGATCATATGGCTTGTAATGGTACAATTCTATCTTCCTTTCAGTCATTTCTGCATCCTTTACAAGTCCATATTGCAAATAATCTACCACTCAAGGTTATAGGAAAAAGGATCAGTAAAGATAAATGAACAAATAACCTTAAGAGATGTTTTTTATGTGCCTGACTTAAGCTTTAATTTAGTATATGTTGGTAAATTAGTAAGAGAGAATAATTGTTTAGTCTGTTTCTCACCTACTCAATGTTGGTTTCAGGACCCTTCTCAGAAAGGAATTATTGACAATGCTAACTATGTGAAGGGACTGTATTTACTTGAGAATCAAGATGGAGAAAGCAAGGGGATTGCATTCAAGGCTTGAAGAGTCAAGTACAAGACTAGTTAACAGACCTAGACAAGATATTTTTATGTGGCATAGAAGATTAGGAAATCCTAACTTTGTGTATTTGAAAAAACTGATGCCACATCTTTTTGGCAAAATGAAATGGAAAATCTATTCTGTGATCATTGTCAACTAGCTAAGCATGTGAAAACGTCATACCTTGCTAAAGCATATTTAGGATCCCAACCTTTTAATCTAGTGCATGCAGATATCTGGGGACCATCAAGAGTTGCTAACATTAATGGAGCTAAATGGTTTATTACGTTTATTGATGATCATACCCGTGTTACATGGATATATCTTATGAATCGTAAAAGTGAAGTTAATACAATAACTATGCATTTCATAGCATTAGTCCAGATCAATTCAATACTAGTGTCAAGACATTCAGAACTGATAATGGTGCTGAATACCTTGACTCCTCTGTTAAAGAATACATCGCTAATAGTGGCATTCATCATCAAACTTCATGCACTTACACCCCTCAACAGAATGGAATTGCAGAAAGTAAGAACAAGCATCTATTAGAGATTGCTAGAACCCTTATGTTTACTATGCGAGTTCCAAAACAATACTGGGGAGAAGCAGTCTTAACAGCCACTTATCTAATTAATAGATTGCCTTTAGGATCTTATCCTATAGAAATCCCAAATATATGTTGTGTCATTCGTTTTCTCTAACAAGGTTATTGTCTGATTTACCTTTGAAAATTTTTGGTTGTGTGGCTTATGTGCATATACAATCTCATTTAAGAAGTAAACTTGATCCTAGGGCTATTAAATGTATATTCTTGGGATATTCTGGGACTCAAAAGGGTTAGAAGTGTTTTTGTCTTCAGACTAGAAAAGTATGTGTAACTCTTGATGTAACATTTCAAGAAAATCAATCATTCTATACTGATTTTCATAGCTCACAAAAGGGAAGTAATCGGGAAGCCTGGACTATTATTGATATTGTTAGACTAGTGATTGAATCACAGTCTAATGGTGAGGGGGATGAGTCAGTTTCATCTCAAAATAATGTATTTGGAAATGAACCTGAGGGTATTGAAACACATACAGTTGAAAGACCTCCCATTACTCAAGTGTATACCAGAAGAAATGTTGTTGTTCCTTCAGGTATAAATGAAGTACTTGAAAATAGAAATGACAATTATGATGAAAGGAGTAGCTTGGATGACATGCCTATTGCTATTAGGAAAGCAACAAGGGAATGTACAAAAAGACCATTACATGACTTTCTTGGTACTAGGGAGATTACACAACATCCTTTGCATAATTGTTTGTCATATCATAGGTTATCCCATGTGTTTAAAGCTTTTACATGTGCAGTTGAAAAGAATCATATACCAAAGAATATAAAAGAAGCCTTGTCTCTACCTCCCTGGAAAAAGGCCGTTAATGATGAAATGATAGCACTAATTCAAAACAGAACCTGGAAACTAGTTCCAAGAAGACCAGACATAAAACTTGTTGGCTGTAGATGGATCTTTACCATAAAATATAACGGTTCTACTAATAGGCATAAAGCAAGATTAGTGACAAAGGGCTACACTCAATCTTATGGCATTAATTACTTAGAAACTTTTGCTCCTGTTGCTAAAATGAACACAATAAGAGTACTGTTTTCTATATCTGTTAATCTGGGATGGGAACTATATCAATTAGATGTAAACAATGCTTTTTTGAATGGTAATCTTCAAGAGACTATATACATGGATCTTCCTTCAAGTTATACTCTAGATCAATCAGGTATAATGTGCAAATTAAACAAATCATTGTATGGTCTCAAATAGTCTCCTAGAGCCTGGTTTACTAAATTTTCTAACACCATTAAGAAATACAACTTCAAACAATGTCATAGTGATCACACTATGTTTGTTAGACATATTAAGCCTGATTCAGTTATTATCCTAATAGTATACGTTGATGATATTATTATTACTGGCAATGATATACAAGGTATCTGTCATGTTAAAAATTTGCTTGCTTCTCAATTTGAAATGAAAAATTTAGGTAGACTGAAATACTTTCTTGGTATGGAAATTGCTAGAAGTGAATCTGGTTTATGTGTCAGTCAAAGGAAATATGTATTAGATCTCTTAACTGAAATAGGATTGCTAGGTTGTAACCTGCTATCTCTCCTATGGAACAGATTTATAAGCCTACGAATCAATGGGACATGACTCTTGTAAATAAGGTTCAATATCAGAGACTTGTTGGTAGACTAATTTATTTATCTCATACTAGGCCTGACATTAGTTTTGTTGTTAGTATTGTAAGTCAGCAAATGCATAATCTTACTAACGAAAATATGCAAGCTGTGTTAAGTTTGCAGGTATCTCAAAGAAACTCCAGGTCAAGGCTTGCAGTTTAAGAAATCTGTTGACAGGTCTATTATGGTATATACTGATTCAGATTGGGGTGGCTCAAAAGGGGACATGACGTCTACTACTAGATATGCTACTTTCCTATGGGGTAATTTAGTAAGTTGGAGAAGTAAAAAAGCAACAGACAGTCTCAAGGAGTAGTGCTGAAGCCGATTTAAGAGCATTGGCCTTAGGATTATGTGAAGGCTTATGGATGAGAAGAGTCCTTACTGATATAACACAAGTTCTCTTGCTGCCTATTAGAGTGTTCTGTGATAATCAATCAGCTATCCGTATGGTTGATAATCCTATTCATCATGATAAAACCAAGCATGTAGAAATTGATAAACACTTCATAAGGGAGAAGATTGATGCGGTATTGTGCAGCTACAGTTTATTCCTACTAAAGATCAGCTTGCCGATTTGCTCACTAAACCAGTCTCCATTTAGGTATTCAACGAATTAATATCCAAGCTTAGGTGTCTAAATATTTATACTCCTAAGCTTGAGCGGGGATGTGGAAATATTCAGTCCAGAAACTGTAGAGAAAAAGGGGTTTGAGTTATTTCAAAATATGTGATTTAAATGAATGACATAAAACGTGCATGATATAAACAAACATGTGCATGATATTGCTTATTACTTGCCTTATTTAGCTCATATATAATGTTGTCGTACTAACGAGCCATGAAGCGTTAAAGCTTACATCATATGGCAAACATTTGTTGTGTTTACACTATTTTCAGGTGCCACCATTAATGAACTAAACTAGTTCATTAAGTGAAGTACTTAGTTAATTAAACTAAGTAGTTCATTAAAGGAAGCTACATTTGGAAAAGGCACAAAGGCAACAAGGCTAAGGAAGGGAAGTCTTCTCCTCCTCCCCTCATTAAATATACACGCATACACACATATAAATACATATAATTTCAGATTTTTTGAAAAAAAAGGCACATACACATGTATTCCAACGTACTATCGACACGTTATATATTACGTACATACGTTAACGTCACACCATTATACTTAATTCATAATTGTGAGTATATTCATGTCTTATATCATATGATATAAGTCATGGTGATGACAAATTAAATACGACACGTTAAAAGGTTCTAAACCAAAAATTGTCGTATCGGGCGAATACCGAAACTTCGCCAACGTGTCAAGTACTTGCCATAAATAGATGGCCAGCCCATACACCTCAAAAATCAATATTATTTTTGTGGCCTACATGATATTTTCAGCCATAAAATCATTTCATGTTGGCACACACAAATCACCCCACATTAAGGCCAAATTGTGGAGATTCCAATTTTAATTTTGTCACATGATAATGGCGCCACTTTAGACCAGCCAAGTGCTGAGAATTAAAGTTTATATTATATATATTATGTGTAACATAATATATAACACGTGCAAAAGTTGGAATTTAATTAGAGAAAAATCGGGTAATCGATAAACATCGAAAATTCAGTTTTCTACGTACACAACACATGGAACATTTTTTGGCACATCATACGACACGTATCTAGACACTTTTTATATATGTCATACATCTTAAAGTGTTCTAGAAAATTAAATTAAGGGCTGATTGGAATATAACATGTGTGTATTATTAAATGTGCACTATTTTACAAAGTTAGCAAAAATAAAATTCAACACATGCATATACACTTGTACACGCCACCTACAGCTGAGATGGAGCATATGTGGAGCCTTGTTGGCATATTGATTGGTCAAGAATCACTCATACAATGTTGGTGATTTAAAGAAAGAAGCTACAAATGGTAAGATTTCAAACTTTGTCTCATTTAAAACACATGCTGAAAATTTCAGCATGTTGAATTATAGCTGGCCGATTTCTATGTCATTATGAGACATATTTTACTTCTTGATTAAGGTGGATTGATTGGAAGATGATTTGGAAGCATTTTGAATAACTTATGGAATTAAAATTGTGATATTCTTGAATATCACACATGCTGAAAATTTCAGCATGTGTACAATATGTCTTGGCCGAATTTATGGTCTTGTGGGTGTCCAAATTTCATTTTCAATTTGATAAGGATATTTGCTATCAATTGATGATTTATTTTAAAAAGAAAAATCAGAGAAAAATAGAAGCTATTTGAATTATCTCACTAAGTAACACATGCTGAAATTACAGGATGTTAACTAGCTTTATGGCCGATTTTCTTACCTTGGTGTGGAGGAATTTTGTCTTGCTTAATTTATGTAACAATCTTGTAGATTATGGAAATTATTTTATGTTAATTTTGTTACATGTTTTGAGTGAAATATTCAGATTTTCTAAGTCATCAAATGATGACAACATTCAACCTATCATGAAGTGCCAAGTAAGCGAAGGTTAAATGATCATCCAATGAGAAGGTGCCAAGTAAGCAAGACCATGTCACAACGATGTCTTACGTTCTCCCAAGGACTTAGAAGATAATTTTCAAGAGGGGGATAGCACCATAGGGGAAGGCTGCAATGTGCTTAAAAGGAAAGAAGATGAGCAAAAACAAGAGACAAGAACAAGCATTACATTCTTGAAGATCAAAAACGTCAAAAGCCTTCTTCTCTCTACACTTCTTTCTTTCTTCTTCTTGAAAGCCTATTGTACTTATATTTCTATCCTTGAATAGGCTTGTATTATACCACCACATACTCTTTATCTTTGTAAAAGATTGATCAAGGTGTGATCAATCTTCAATCTTGCTAGGTGGTGGTGTTCGTGCGAATTGTATTCATCGTACAAGGTTTGTAAAGGGTTGGAGTTGTTGTGTAACTCCATCAACCCTATGGTAAGGTGTATTGTGTGTGTGTGACTAGTGTGAACCAAGAAAGGTGTTCCTTGAAGACTGGAGTAGGTTGTTTATAACCGAACCAGTATAAAATTCTCGGTGTCATTTACTTTCAGCATTTATATTCTGTTTCTGCACAGTTTAGTCTTTTTGTTTGCGTTCGTAAAAATAGTAAACGACTTTCAAATATTATGAAAATTTCTAGAAACAAAGACACACGTCTTAGGGTTAATTTGGTACAAGTTTCAACCTTTTGGATAAGTATAAGTCATTCAAACGTCCAAAGTTCTGAGACTAGTGCAGTCTGATTTTCAAGCTTGCAAAGGTTGAGACTTTGAGTGTATTTGACTAACTTCCCGAAAGTAATTTTCAAAACTGTTTCAACCCATTAAAATAAAAAATATAAGGGGTTAGTGGTTAAAATTTCAGAGCAATTTGAGTTAAGAACAAATAGAAATAAAAATTTCAAAACAGTCTACCGTTTCTGGCAGATTCGCGCAATTTGACCACCAACAAGGTTGAATTTAAATCTGAAATTTTTAAGGGACCCTCATAACATCTGAGGCTAAGTTCTATAAAATTTCAGAATTTTTGGAGACCTATAACCTAGTTTTAAAAATGTTTTAAAACTGGTCCTGAAAACAGAATCTGTTTTTAGAAGTTGAGTTGGTTGGTTTTAAACAAATTTTAAAAACCATACTTTCCGCACCAACTATTCAACCCCCCTCTTCTAGTGGTGCCTTGCAGATCCTACAGAAACAACTCTTCCACACACCAAATTGAGGATAAGACTGAAGGTGAAGAAGTAAACACTGCAACTATGCAGAGCAGTTGACAGGAAGAGCACCAACCGCAGCAAATGTTGTTCCTGACATTCTATCGAACACCTTTGCAATTGCGTCGAACACTTCAATGCTTCATTAATATCTTGCTGATCATTATGTTTAATCTTATGTAAATTGTAGATTCAGATAGCTTAATATGTAAATTACAGAGTGTATAGTGTTAATCAGATCACATGTACAGGAATGATAGAGTTATTCGTTGAGTAAAAGGATAGGAAATATAGCCGTTACAACGTCTATCTTGTATACTTGTATATAAGTGCACTCTTCGTGCCTTTGAATAGATAAGACTGAATCTCTCAGCCTCTTAAACAAATTCTTCTTCTTTGAATTGTCATTCTTAACATTTCTATAGTTTTATTTTGTGGTCTTTAACTCAGAGAATTGTTAGAAGGCCCTACACCGTTGAGATTCGATTCCTTGATGTTTCGACTCACAGCCTAAAATATCTCAATGTTCCCCACAAGAGGTGTTGTATCTTGAGTATTTGGCCCTGAGTGTATGGTGGTCCCTTGGAAATAACTCAAGTACATTCTCCCCACCTGTTTGGAGGGACGGGGGACGGGGGAAGGGGGAGAATGGAGAGACTACTGTCGCTGACATTTGGACCTTTCACTCTCTTAGTCTTACGTTTGACCAAGTTTTTCTCAGACGCTATGTATCTCAACCATGAATTTTGATGAACTGGACAATGAAAGTGAGGGACGAAAACTTCAACATTTAGAAGACCTTCCTGTTAGATACTGTAATCTACTGCGGTGCACTGTGTGCGATTATGTAAACTGACAAAATGCAAGCAGAACCGAGGCGAGTCTAAAGACTCTGTCCTTAAGACGATTTGCTCCGGTACGAAGTGCCCAACCGAAAATAGCAAACGTCTCCTAGGATACAACGGGTACAGTTCATACGAAATGGCACAGTAACGTAAAGAACTCGGCGAACCTGTAGGACGCTCTGATTTCTCGAACTGGAAAAGCAACAACAGTGCAGTAGTATGCAAAATCGGAAAAATCAAAGAAGCAGTGAAAACGCAGTGCAGTGTGAGTGTAATGTACAGTCAGTAGAAAGGCTAGAGAAGGAGGCGTTTTATAGGCGGGAAAAAAATGGCGGTTGATCTCCAGATTAAACCGCATCCGTCGGATCAAACGGTTTCCATCCACAGCCGTTAGATCGTCAACTGCAGCAGTTTTAAATGTAGACCGTCGGATGAAAAACTGCTTCCCAGATACGATCTCAGCCGTTGGATCATGATCCGCGTAGACAACGATCCACAACCGTTAGATCTAGATGAAGAAACCGTTCCCAGATACGATCTTAGCCGTTAGATCATAATCCGTGTAGACTACGATCTACACCGTTAGATCTTGCAACGGTTATGATCAAAAATTATTTCAACCGTTGGATCACTTGATTTATTTTTCTGGAAAATTTAAAAGAAAATTTATCCAAAAAGATAAGAACCGGGCGGACGAGCCACGAGCCACGAGCCCGAGCCGAGCCGAGCCGAGCCGAGCCGGCCGGACGGGCGGGCGGCTGCGGCGCGTGCGCGCGTGTGTGGTGAACCTTGCATGAGCTGCGTCCTGACTCCGTCAGAAAACTTCTCATGCCCAAGGGCACATTTTAGAAAGCTCCATTTTGAACTATATTTGGTGGCTTATTCATCTCAAGTGACCAATGTGGTATTCCACTTAAAGGGTGATGTGTTCACTCCTCAAGAGGCCACATCACCACTTTTTCTAATTTCCTTCCAATTTCACTCCAACTTTGAGCATTAATTTCTCATTCACCCGGTATCGAAATCGAGTGATTCAAAAGCCTAAAGTCATCTACTTGTTACTAGATAATTTAGAAATTATTAGTTTCCGTTTTTGATTAACGAACAATGATCATAATTAAGCTCAAAGTATGGTGGTTGTCAACTTTTGACAAACCCATTTGCCAAACCTCAATTTCTCCAACAATCCCCCACATGAATGAAAATTAATGCAGATGCAGATGCAGACTCTATCGAGAAATCAGACAAGGATATGTTGCATCAAAAGAGGTAGCTTCTTGCTTTGAACCTTTCTTAGTGATATACCATCGGATCCACTCAGCTGGTTAGTGACCTGATGTCTTGAACTATCAGCCTTTATTGTGAACTTAGACAATGATACTCACACAACATTTCCTTTGACACCCCTTATTGGTTCTCATGGTTGTGTTCGTTTTGGCCATGAACAACCTGGTTTCAGAAAGTGTATTAGAGAATTCTTGCCTCTCAGAATTCTCATAGAAGCGGCCCCACTTCACACTTACATAGGTGATTCCTATCAAGAGTATTCTGCCATACCCCACTTGATTTATCAAGATATAGGACATCATTAAAAGCATTAGCTTAACCTAACGGTTCTCTGCAGATAGCACTTTTGTTTAACGGAATGAGTAAGTGCTAACTGAACCCTTATAACTTAGTTTTCCCGTTGAACCAAGATTATGGGATCTCCAGTCAACAAGGTTGGGTTACCGTTACAAAGATTCATGCTTTGTAGGCTTAAGTCCCATTCCGTTTGTCAACTTTGACATTTGATCTCTAGGCAAAGCTTTTGTAAGCGGATCCGCAAGATTCTCCTTTGATTTTATGTAATCAATGGAAATCACGCCATTAGAGATCAACTGCTTAATGGTATTATATCTCCGACGTATGTGTCGTGACTTACCATTGTAGATGCTGCTTTGAGCTCGTCCTATAGCTGACTGACTATCACAGTGTATGCTAATAGGAGCAATTGGCTTAGGCCAACATGGAATGTCCTCTAGGAAATTTCGAAGCCATTCAGCTTCTTCCCCAGCTTTATCAAGTGCTATAAACTCAGCTTCCATAGTTGACCGAGCTATGCACGTTTGCTTTGTAGACTTCCATGACACAGCACCACCACCTACAGTGAATAAGTATCCACTGGTGGATTTAGAATCTTTACAATCTGATATCCAGTTTGCGTCACAGTATCCTTCCAATACTGCTGGATATCTTGTATAGTGTAATCCAAGATTCATTGTGTACTTGAGGTACCTCATTACTCTATTTAGAGCTTTCCAATGATCTTCACTTGGATTACTGGTAAACCTGCTCAATTTGTTTACTGAACAAGCTAAGTCTAGTCTTGTACAGTTCGTTATGTACATTAGACTTCCAATCACTTGTGAGTACTTCAATTGAGCTACTGGTTCACCTCGGTTCTTCATTAAGTGCATACTTAAGTCAAGTGGGGTTTTTACTGGTTTTGCATCAAACATATTGAATCGTTTGAGAACGGACTCAATATAATGACTTTGTGACATGATCAATCCTTCAGTTACCCTAGAAATCTTGATTCCTAGAATAACATTGGCAACCCTCATATCCTTCATGTCAAAATTCCGTGTTAACATCTTCTTGGTATTCAAGATGATGTCACGAGTACTGCCCATGATTAACATGTCATCTGCATAGAGACATACTATCACATAGGCATTAAGTGTGTTTTTGATGTAAACACACTTGTCGCACTCGTTGATCCTGAAGCCGTTTGTCATCATTACTTGATCAAACTTCAAGTGCCATTGTTTTGGTGCTTGTTTAAGTCCGTACAAAGACTTAACAAGTCTACAAACATTCTTCTCTTGTCCTGGCACAACAAACCCTTCTGGTTGTTCCATGTATATCTCCTCCTCCAAATCACCGTTCAGGAAAGCCGTCTTAACATCCATCTGATGGATTTCTAAGTTATAGACTGCTGCAATCGCGACTAGCACTCTGATTGATGTAATCCTTGTCACTGGTGAATAAGTGTCAAAGAAATCAAACCCTTCTTTTTGTCGATAACCTTTGGCTACCAACCGCGCTTTGTATTTGTCGATAGATCCATCTTCTTTAAACTTCTTCTTGAAAATCCACTTGCATCCGAGCGGTTTACTTCCTGGTGGAAGATTGACCAGCTCCCAAGTGTGATTTTGAACAATAGATTCTATCTCACTGTTTATTGCCTCTTTCCAGAACGAAGCTTCTGGTGTTGACATCGCCTCTGAAAAGGTTCTTGGCTCATTCTCTACCATGTAGGTTAGAAAATCTGGTCCAAATAACGTCGGTATTTTGGCTCGTTTGCTTTGACGGGGTTCGTCAATTTCTTGAGTCGTTGTATCCCGAGCTCGCTTACTCGTACTGGCTTCTTTATCATTTCTATCTTTCGTTGGAAAGATGTCTTCAAAAAACACTGCATTTCTTGACTCCATGACAACATTTTCATGTATGTCAGGGATGTCAGACTTGTGCACCAAGAATCGATATGCACTACTGTTTGTTGCATATCCTATAAATATACAATCAATTGTTTTGGGCCCTATTCTGACTTGTCTTGGTTTAGGTACTGCTACCTTAGCCAGACACCCCCCTTTTAAGTATTTGAAACTAGGTTTATAACCTTTCCAAAGTTCATAAGGGGTCTTATCCATCTTTTTAGATGGAATTCTATTTAGAATGACATTGGAGGAGAGAATTGCTTCCCCCCACAAGTTCTGAGGTAAATCCGAACTTATCAACATAGCATTCATCATCTCTTTAAGAGTTCGATTCTTGCGTTCAGCAATACCATTGGATTGAGGTGAGTATGGCGCAGTCGTTTGATGAATAATGCCATGTTCAGAACAGAATTCATTAAACGGTGCATCATATTCACCACCTCTATCACTACGAATTATCTTAATTCGTTTGCTAAGTTGATTTTCAACTTCATTCTTATAATCCTTAAACGCATTAACGGCCTCATCTTTGCTACTTAGCAAATAAACATAACAGTATCTAGTGCAATCGTCAATAAAAGTTACAAAGTACTTTTTATCACCTCTTGTTTGCACAAACTTTAAATCACACACATCTGTATGAATTAAATCTAACACTTCAGTGTTTCTTTCAATCGAAGGAAAAGGAACCTTAGTCAATTTCGCTTCAACGCAAACTTGACATTTTTTCTTAGTCAAATTCAATTTAGGAAACACATCAAGATTAATCATTCTTTGAATTGATTTGTAATTAACGTGTCCCAAACGTAAATGCCATAAACAAGAAGACTCAAGCATATAAGCAGAAGTAGATGCATTTTCATTAGCCACTACGGGCACAACTTTTTCTTTCGTAGGTACAATGGTCATAACGTTTAACTTAAACATTCTGTCTACCAAGTACCCCTTTCCCAAGTACAACCCATTCTTAGTAATGATAACTTTGTTAGACTCTAACACAAGTCTAAACCCATGCATCACCATCAAAGCGCCAGAAATCAAATTCTTCCTAATATCAGGAACATGCAGAACATTCTGCAGAGTCAGAAACTTTCCAGAAGTCAACTTCAAAACAACATTTCCTTCACCTTCAATCTTTGATGAAGCATCATTTCCCATGTAAAGCTGTGCACCATCAACGGGCTTGTATTCTGTGAACATTGCCTTGTTTGCACAAACATGTCTCGTAGCTCCAGTGTCAAGCCACCATGCGTGCGGATTTCCCACAATGTTGCATTCACTCACAACAGCACAAAGATCCAGATCTTCCATTGCGCCAACCAGATTCGCCTTCGCTTTCTCTTGCCTTTTCTTTGGCTTGCGACAGTCACTGCTCCGGTGCCCCTGAATGCCACAGTTGTAGCACTTACCTGTGAACTTTTTGGCGATCTCTTTGCCTTTGTTGTTCACACCCAACTTGCCTTTCTTTTTCTTCGTCGCCTCTGCGACATGAGCCTTTGCCTGACCAGAAAATTGAGCAAACTTCATCTCAGATCTGCGATTGTCTTCTTCGATACGCAATCGAACAATCAGATCTTCCAAGGACATCTCCTTTCGCTTATGTTTGAGATAGCTCCTGCATTCCCTCCACGAGAGAGGTAGCTTCTCAATCACAGTAGCAACAAGGAAAGATTCACTCAGGGACATACCCTCTTCTTCCATTTCAGCCACTAACATCTGAAGTTCCTCAATCTGAGAAACAACAGTTTTAGAATCAGTCATCTTAAAATCAAGAAATTTACCAATGATAAATTTCTTCGCACCAGCATCCTCTGTCCTGTATTTTTTGTCTAAAGCCTGCCATAAAGATTTTGCAGTCTTAAAGGTACTATACAGTCCATACAGAGTATTATCGAGACAACTTAAAATATGACTCAAACAGACATAATCACTATATTTCCATGCTTCAGCCATCAAGCTATTCTGCATATTCACGTTTTGATCCTCGACTGGTATCACCACTGGAGGATCCTCGGTCAGCATTTTGGCCAGCCCCAGAGTTGTCAAAAAGAACAGCATCTTCTGCTGCCAACGTTTAAAGTAACTGCCTCCAAACTTCTCCGGTTTCTCAACTTGTCCAACAACTGGAACAGGAGCAGGAATGGCAGCGGGTGCAACTGGAACAGCAGTGTTCACTTCCTCGGACGGACCAAGGTGCACGCCATTGAAGGAGTTCGAAACTTTCGTTCTCCATTTCAGATTCTATAAACGCAATACAGAAACAGAACACAAAACCGTATAGTTTCGTACAATAGAAACTGCGATCGCAAAACGAAACAGATTACAGTATATAAATGAAATCGTCTTAAGAATGTTAGATACTGTAATCTACTGCAGTGCACTGTGTGCGATTATGTAAACTGACAAAATGCAAGCAGAACCGAGGCGAGTCTAAAGACTCTGTCCTTAAGACGATTTGCTCCGGTACGAAGTGCCCAACCAAAAATAGCAAACGTCTCCCAGGATACAACGGGTACAGTTCATACGAAACGGCACAGTAACGTAAAGAACTCGGCGAACCTGCAGGATGCTCTGATTTCTCGAACTGGAAAAGCAACAACAGTGCAGTAGTATGCAAAATCGGAAAAATTGAAGAAGCAGTGAAAACGCAGTGCAGTGTGAGTGGAATGTACAGTCTGTAGAAAGGCTGGAGAAGGAGGCGTTTTATAAGCGGGAAGAAAATGGCGGTTGATCTCCAGATTAAACTGCATCCGTCGGATCAAACGGTTTCCATCCACAGCCGTTAGATCGTCAACTGCAGCAGTTTTAAATATAGACCGTCGGATGAAAAACTGCTGCCCAGATACGATCTACACCGTTAGATCTTGCAACGGTTATGATCAAAAATTATTTCAACCGTTGGATCACTTGATTTATTTTTCTAGAAAATTTAAAAGAAAATTTATCCAAAAAGATAAGAACCGGGCGGACGAGCCACGAGCCACGAGCCACGAGCACGAGCCGAGCCGGCCGGACGGGCGGGCGGCTGCGGCGCGTGCGCGCGTGTGTGGTGAACCTTGCATGAGCTGCGTCCTGACTCCGTTAGAAAACTTCTCATGCCCAAGGGCACATTTTAGAAAGCTCCATTTTGAACTATATTTGGTGGCTTATTCATCTCAAGTGACCAATGTGGTATTCCACTTAAAGGGTGATGTGTTCACTCCTCAAGAGGCCACATCACCACTTTTTCTAATTTCCTTCCAATTTCACTCCAACTTTGAGCATTAATTTCTCATTCACCCGGTATCGAAATCGAGTGATTCAAAAGCCTAAAGTCATCTACTTGTTACGTAGATAATTTAGAAATTATTAGTTTCCGTTTTTGATTAACGAACACTGATCATAATTAAGCTCAAAGTATGGTGGTTGTCAACTTTTGACAAACCCATTTGCCAAACCTCAATTTCTCCAACACTTCCTTCTAGCATCAAATGACAAATCCGATGCATGTCTTGTGGAGGATCGTTGTGATTATTTAGCTGGGCTTTTATCAATTTCAGGTCAGCATACGAACACGTGTAACTTTTAAATGAACAAACTGGAGATTAGATAGATAATGTGATTATATGAACCTCTGAATAAAACTATCACTAAGGTAAGATGTATCTAGAGGTTGATGGTAAGAAAACCTTTTGACACTTAAGTCAGTTGTGGGTAAATCAGATCTCGGAGAATCTCCTAGCACGGTAGGTCAAAGTTCAAGTCCAGAATTCCCAACCTGCATAGGGAGAGGGCACATTTATAGTGAATTGAATAGAGGACAACTTGAAGAGCACAAAATGATCCCGATGGCACCTACATGGCAAAGACCGACCGCAAGGACCACTTGACCCTCAGGTTTGCACCACGTAGCATGTGACCAAAGAGGCAAAATCTTCTATTTTCACCAGTCAACTGAAGCAACACCTGGTTGTTTTTGTCTTGGCCCTCTGTACAAAGTACATCTGTTACAATATTCTTTGGGTGTATGCATTACGGTCCCCTGTGTACGAAGGACCTCTCGGGTATGCTACCGATGTTTTCTGGAGTATAGGAGAGTTGTACACCTTTGTATTTACAATAATAAACTGTCCCATGTGAAGGCCCTTGTCGAAGGGTTGGGTAGCATGTATTTGTAGAGCTCAGAAATGTTGTTCAGGCTTTTCTAAATTTTATAGCTCCGCAGTGTAGTTGTTTCTGAGGTCCAATTTCTTGATGAAACATCCCTCATCAATGGTTGGTCTGAATTAAAATTTTATTTAGTCAATCATCGTAGGGGAGCATCCTATAAACATGACTAAGTAATTATATTGCACTGAGCTTTGCTCTTTGAGAACTCACTCTTGTAGCACTTAGTATTAATGCTTCAATGTTTTTCAGCTACTGAGCCTTGCTCATGTTAGAATATTGTTTCTGCACTTTAACATTTTTAGCTACTGAGACCTGCTTAGGTTGGCTGTTTCGTTTCGCTAAAGTTAAATAAGTCAAGACTTCCTTGATTATCGAGACCTATTTAGATTTTATTAGCTCCACTATGTACCTTTAATGTCAAGTCCTGTTTGACTTACTGAGGACTGCTCATGTTTGCGGGACTTATTCGATTAATTATGTAATATCTAGTTGTTGACTTCTGCGTTGTGTTGCCAGCGTAGTTCTGCAGCAACAATTGATACTTCGAAAATCAAATTGAGGAAAACTGGCTTTCATTTTGTTTAAAAAATATTTCACTTTACATAGGAGTCATTTTGCTTTGAGGTAAATTAAAAAACTGAAAAATGCTTCAGTTGACACATATGTCATGTCCCCTTGATTGTTTTGCCATTCAGTCTTTGCATGTTGTATGCGACACTGGTAAAAGCTTGAATAACTGTACAAGGACATTCTCATTTAGCTGTCAAGTGTATAGGACACTTCAAATAAGCCAAAATGCTAGAAACAGTTTAGCCGGTCTTTAAGTTCATATAATGAAACTGCCTTGCCTCCAAGCCTTTCCCCTTCATTCAAGACACATTTGAAGTCAACAAGGACCACCCAAGGGGAGGATAGGCCCTGGCTTTGGCTCTCTAGCAGGTCCCATAAGGGTCTTCTGTCCACAAGCTTGTTAAGACCATATACAAACGTGACATATAAAGACTGCGTAGTGACCAGGCTCTCAACTAGACAAAATATGGCATGTGCATCACTGCTAAGTATAGTTAAGCTAACAAAATTAGGATTCCATACTAGGAGGATCCTTTCACTAGGGTGGGATTCAAAGTTATGTACATGCTCCCAATGTCTAAACTTGTTATGTACAAATTATGCCAACATTGTGCTATTCAATTTTGTCTCTAGTACACCTAAGACGTGCAAGTTATGTTATGAGCAAAAGTAAGCAAACCTTGTTATCTGAGGGGCTTGTTACAGCCTCGTATGTTCCAGCATCCGATGTTCATGTTGGGGCTGAGGAGCTCGTACCCCTGGCCAACACCTTGGCCCTTTGTAGCGTGGCAACCTTTCACAAGGCTAGGGCTTTGGTTATGGTGATTACTTCTTTGAAGCCATCTAGCTGGCTTAATTCTTTCATCCTCTCAATGTGATGATCTTTGTATAATGAGGACTCAGATACTTGCTGTGTTGGTAATCCCTCCATGATTGCGCCTTCACCTGGTCTGTCATCTTCTTGTGTTTGCTCCATCAATCGGACATACCCTGGTGGAGCCAATGCCATAACCAAGGCTGGTTGGAGGTGTTGGCATAGGTTCTCCATATGCGTGTCGAGGGAGACTGCACTAGCACGCTGTGCTAAGGCTTCGTTGGCATGGCGCTCTAAGTCTTCATTAGCACGGCTTGCCAAGACTTCATTGGCACGTTGCACCTTGACTTGACAGGCCTCCTCTTCCTCTGTCCACGTTTACTTGGAGGCCTGGGAGGGATTATTTTCACCTTTTCACTTGTGTTTGCCACTGCTTCTCCTTCTTTCTTAGCTTATAGTGGTTGCTCTTCCACCTCTTCCTGCGCTCCATTATTGTGTCTAAGCTGTTTACACCTGGAGCGAAATTGTGGCAACTTCTCATATTCCACTTTTTATGTGAAGCTTACTCCGTTAGAGAGCTCAAACGCTAGCTTTGTTATGAGCATGGTGCTCAGATCAACCTCCACTAATACTCTAGCGTAGTTCCATGTGCCCCTAGAGACAATGAGCTGGTCCGCCATCAAGAGGCTACCTATTTGCGAGCGCAAGTCATACAATAATTGCGCCTGCCATAGATTCACATGCAATCCTGGGAAATTTACCCACACTGGCACATTGGCTATCTCCTCTACACCAAATCTGAAGAATCCTGGCATTCTCTTTAGGATTATTGACATTCCATACACAATGTAGGGGCCTGAGTAGAGAACTGTGTGCAGGTCCTGTACTGTGTTACATTTGAAGATAATCCAGCCAGAGTCATGAAAGTATGTGCGGTGTTTAGGCTTCCATGACTTGGCTAGGTTGTATACCGCTTGCCTCCCTACGAATTTTCCTACAAAGCACCCGACCAGGCACCTCTCCCATTCGTCGTCATATTTTAGTGTTTCAACATCGACAAGCACCTTTGCATTCTGTTTTACCTCTGTTTTCTTGAGCCTCATGCAGTGATCTGGCTTCCTGCTGTTGGCAAACAGGGAGCTCTAGGTTTTGCTCGCCTCAACGTTCATTGTGGCTCGTGGAGTTGCTTGGCCAACATAAAGGGTTGAACTGTTGTGTGGGTGGCTTGGAACGCCAAGTCTAGGGCGTGCTGTGGCCTTGGCAGGTTGAGCAATTAGTCCGCTGAGCGTGTCAATTGGAGTTGCTGGTGTGTCAACCAGTTGGCGGTATTTGGCGTGCCAGCCGATGTCTGCCTTGAAAGTGACTTGGCAGGGGCAGGAGCAGAGTTGACTTCATACACACCTGTCACATGTTTGGCTGACTTGGCGTGCCATCAAAGGGACTGGCACATGGCGCACTAGCCGAGGTCTGGCTGGTAGGGTTACCAGACTGGCTACTGGCAGGCTGACAGGGAGGGTCACATCTTGGTGGACTTTACCCGCCGAGTAACATTTTGGGCGAGAAGAAGGATTTTTCAAACCAATCATGGCCTTCGACAAAGGAGGTTTTAGGCCAATCTTACCAGGGCAATTCCGAGGAGAAGAACAGTCTGTTTCCAGTGCAACAAGTTCTTTATCTCCAGCATTCTTCTCATCATGGTTTGAAGCATTCATCGCTGTAGTTTCTCTTTCTGTGTTGCCATTGAACGAAAATATGTCGTCCTCGTCATATTCTTCAGAAGAGAGAGGAGTTCTAGCTCAGCGTCCTTGTTTCCTTGCTGAACCAAGGTGTTTTTCATCTTCTTTGCCTCAGCCTTTAAGGGAAGGCCATTTTTGCTAGAGCTTGAGGTTTCAAGGCTACCATCTTTAGTGCTTTTCTTCTTCTTCATCATGGTAGCCCTAGTAGCCCTAGACCGTGTAATTGTGACCAACAAGAGAGGAGCGTTTAACCAAAATGATGGAATGGAGGAGGAAATAACATAAGAAATACAAATCTGTAAGAAGTGTGCAAGGATGAAGAGGTCTCGGTATAAGCATCCGCCAAGAACAAGTGGGAGGTTATAAAGAGAAGTCAAAGAGTTTCTCTCCCTAACTTGTCCGTTTTTGACCGAGAGCTCTTTCTTAAAAACGGTGTTGAGTAAATTTTTTTAAGTGACTGGCTCTACCACATTATGTCCTCATACTCTTGAAATCTCCCTTCGGTCTGGCCCTACGTGTTAATACTGCTTGACCCTATGCGTATGAGGGATTTTTTTTTTTCAGAGACACAGCTCCACTAATTTACTATTAAAAAGACACGTAACCTCAGCCAACCATATCATATTCTTTTTATCACTAGGGCAAGTACTCTTGATGCGTGCCTTCATTATTTGGCTATTGGCATGTCTCGGTTAATTACTCTTTTACTTTTATTGAGGGAAAATGCAAAATGTAGTGGAAGACACCAGTGATATGCCATCTCATATAGAAAGCTATTTTTTAATGTTCTAAAAACATGTCCACTTTCTATTGTAATCTTTAAAAACTTAAGTGATAATTTAAACTTATCATTGTTAGTATAAAAGATAAACAAGATATTTAATGCTAAACCATGATACAACAGTGGGTACAAATGAAAAGACTATGTTAAAGTTTTAACTATTAAAAAAAAGCATGCACAAATAGTTCGAATGCTTTTAAGAAGCGGATGCTTTTAAACATTTCATTCTTATAGCAACCGTCACTTTATAATTTAAGCTGCTCCTCTAGTACAAACTCGTAAGTCAAGATCGGATTGGTCATAAACATCATAAGGTTTTGCTCTTCGCAAATTCCAGCATATCCTGAACCTGTTAACATTAAACCACTGCATCCCTGATCTTTTGCTTGCTGTGCAGTGAGAGTATCATGATCTACTAATCGTTGTTTCCAATACGCCCCTTAATAAGTTAAAAAATACAAATATGACTCTCAGTTTGAGGCATGTGAATATTATGGATAAAGAAAAGGATAAAGATGGCTATTACAGTTTGTATGTTTATGAAGAAAGGTTACCATAGTACATTGCAGAATAAATTGAAAAATATGTTATTTGTGTCGGAGGAAAATTGGAAAATTGGAAAAATGTGTTTGTCCAAAGTTGGTGAGAAACATATTTTGAGCTTAATTATGATTATTTTTCGTTAACCAAAAATAGAAAATAATTAGTCCTAAATTATCTACGTAATGAGTAGATGAATTTAAGCTTTTGAATTTTTCAGTTCCGATACCTGATGGATGAGAAATTAATGCTCAAAGTAGGCGTTAAAAATGGTTGAAAAATAGAAAAATAATTATGTGTCCTCATGAGAATTGAACACATCATCATTTTTCAAATATACCACATTGGTCAATTGAAGTAAAGTTGCCACCAAATATAGTGCTAGAAGAGGTACTTTAGACGTGCCCTAAGGGCAAGAGAATTTTTGATCGGAGGAAAGACGCAGATGGCTGCCATACACGCGTGCGTGCCACTGCCCGTCCGCCTAGCCGGCTGGCTCGGCTCATGCTCGTGCTCAGGCTCGGGCTCGTGGCTCGTCTAGTTCTTATCTTTTGGACAAGTTCTCTTTTAAATTTTTATAATCTAACATAAAACTGAACTAGTCTCTGATCATGGGGGGTTACTGGCGCCGATTGTGGATGGTGGGTTACTGGCAGAGATCGTGGGTTACTGGCGATTGTGTAACCTCTGTCATGTTCTACTCATCTTGTGTTCAGCTCATCCTGTGTTGAGCTCAGATCTTCCTTCGTTGAGCTCAGCTCTTCCTGCATTGAGCTCTGCTCTTCCAGTGTTTAGTCAGCTCTTCTAGTTTTGAGCTCAGCTCTTCCAGTGCTGAGATCTAATCATCCCTGTGTTGTACAGCATGTCAGTTTCTAATCTGTATAGAAACTGAATCTGATTTTCGTATATTGTTTGCCTAACAATCTTAAGACGAGTTTGTGTTCTTATCTCAGTTTTGTGCCTATTTATTTACAGTATTCTGTTTGTATACTGACTTCTTGTTTCTGCATTTGTCAGAAACTGAAACGTGATGGAGAACGAAAGCTCTTATTCGTTCAATGCTGTGCACGTTGGTTCTCAGGAACAGAAATGTGCTGTTCCAATTGTACCTATTGTTGCTGCGTCTGTTCCTGCTCCGTCCCTGAGGTTGGACAGGTTGAGAAGCCGGAAAAGTTTAGAGGCAGTTTCTTTAGACAATGGCAGCAAAAGATGCTTTTTTTCTTGACAACGATGGGTTTGGCTAAAATACTGACTGAGGATCCTCCGGAGGTGGTTCCGCAAAATCAGAATATACAAAACAGTTTGATGGCTGAAGCGTGAAATTATAGTAATTATGTTTGCTTTAGTCATATTTTAAGTTGTTTAGAAAATTCGTTGTACGGACTATATTGTACCTTTAAAACCACAAGGTCACTGTGGATGGCCTTCGATAAGAAGTACCGCACGGAGGATGCCGATACAAAGAAGTTTGTCATTGGCAAATTTCTTGATTTTAAAATGTCATGCTCCAAGACTGTTGTTTCTCAGATTGAGGAACTTCAGATGTTAGTGGCCAAAATAGAAGAAGAGGGCATGTTGCTCAGTGAATCTTTTATAGTGGCATCTGTGATTGAGAAGCTACCTCTTTCGTAGAGGGAATTTAGAAGCTATCTCAAACACAAGCGAAAGGACATGACATTGGAGGATCTGATTGTTTGACTCCGTATAGAGAAGGACAACCGCAGATCCGAAAGAAAGCCAAGTTTGAGTTCTGGTCATGCAAAGGCGCATGTCGCAGAGGCGAAGAAAAAGACAAAGGTAAATCTTTTCGGAGTGAACTCTAAAGGCTAGAAAGTTGCCAAAAAGTTCACTGGAAAATGTTATAACTGTGGAATTCAGGGGCACCACAGTGTTGACTGCCGTAAGCCCATGAAAAAGGAGGAGAAAGCGAAAGCCAACCTTGTGAGCCAGATGGATGATCTGGATTTGTACGTTGTTGTTTCTGAGTGCAACGCAGTAGGAAATCCTCGTGAATGGTGGGTGAACACTGGAGCCACTCGACACGTCTGCGCCAACAAAGCCATATTCAGAGATTATTTTTTGGCAAAGAATAATGAAAAGCTGTACATGGGGAACTCTGATAGCTCGAAGATTGAAGGTTCGGGCAATGTGATTCTGAAGATGACTTCAGGAAAGGAATTGACTCTGCGAGATGTACTGCACGTTTTTGACGTCCGCAATAACTTAGTTTCTTGAGCTTTACTAGTCAGTCATGGATTTAGACTAGTATTTGATTGTAATAAATTTATTCTGAGTAAGAATGGGGTATTTCTGGGGAAGGGGTACTTGACGCCAACATGTTCCAACTTAGTGTGATGACTGCTTTACCCAAAAAACTTTGCCCGAAGAGGCTAATAAGAATTCTTCTACTTCTACTTATATTCTTGAGTCTTCTTCTTTATGGCATTTTCGTTTGGAAAATGTTAATTACAAGTCAATACAAATGATGATTAATCTTTACTTATTACCCAAACTGAACAATAATAAAGAAAAATGTCAAGTCTGTGTTGAAGCAAAAATGACAAAGACGCCATTTCCTTCAATAGAAAGAAACACTGAACCTTTGGATTTAATTCATACAAATGTGTGTGATTTAAAATTTGTGCAAACAAGAGGTGGCAAAAAGTATTTCGTAACTTTTATCGATGATTGCACACGATACTGTTATGTCTATTTGCTAAGTAGCAAATACGAGACCCTTCATGCTTTCAAGCACTATAAAAATGAAGTTGAGAATCAGCTTAGCAAATAGATTAAGACAATTTGTAGTGATAGAGGTGGCAAATATGACACATCGTTTAATGAATTCTGTTCAGAACATGGCATTATTCGTCAAACGACTGAACCATATTCACCTCAATCGAATGGTATTGCTGAATACAAAAACCGTACTCTAAAAGAGATGATGAATGCTATGCAAATAAGTTTGTGTTTACCTCAGAACTTGTGGGGGAAGCAATTCTCTCAGCCAACGTCATTTTAAATAGATTACATCTAAGAAGATGGACGAAACCCCATACGAGCTTTGGAAAGGCCATAAGCCTAGTTACAAATACTTGAAAGTGTGGCGGTGTCTGGAGAAGGTTGCTGTACCTAAACCAAGACAAGTTAGAATTGGGCCTAAAATAATTGATTGCGTATTCATAGGATATGCAACTAACAGTAGTGCATATCGATTCTTGGTGCACAAATCAGACATTCCTGACATACATGAGAATGTTGTTATGGAATCAAGAAATATAGTGTCCTTTGACGATGTCTTTCCAAAGACAGACAAAAACGATGAAGAAACAAGCACTAGTAAGTGAGTGCGTGAGACGACCCCTCAAGAAAATGAGAAACTGTGTCAAACCAAACGAGCCAGAATACCAACATCGTTTGGACCAGATTTTTTAACATATTTGGTAGAAAACAATCCAAGAACCTTTTCTGAGGCGATATCAACTCCAGAAGCTCCCTTCTGGAAAGAGGCAGTAAATAATGAGATAGAATCGATTCTTCAAAATCACACTCGGGAGCTGGTTGATCTTCCACCAAGAAGTAAACCACTCGGATGCAAGTGGATTTTTAAGAAAAAGCTGAAAGAGGATGGGTCTATTCACAAGTACAAGGCCCAGTTGGTAGCTAAAGGTTATCGACAAAAGGAAGGCTTTGAATTTTTTGATACCTACTCACCGGTAACTAGGATCACTTCAATAAGGATGCTAGTTGCTATCGATGCAGTCTACGACTTAGAAATCCATCAGATAGATGTGAAGACTGCCTTCCAGAACGGTGAGTTAGAAGAAGAAATTTATATGGAGCAACTTGAATGGTTTGTTATACCAGGGCAAGTGAAAAAGGTGTGTAAACTTGTTAAGTCTTTATACGGACTTAAACAAGCACCCAAACAATGACATTTGAAGTTTGATGAGGCAATGTTGTTAAATGGCTTCAGGATCAACGAGTGTGACAAGTGTGTGTACATCAAAAATACACCAAACGCTTATGTGATAGTATGTCTATATGTAGACGACATGCTTATCATCGACAGTACTCGTGACATCATCTTGAATACCAAGAAGATGTTAACACGAAATTTTGATATGAAAGATATAGAGGTTGCCAATGTTATTCTAGGGATTAAAATTTCCCGGATAACTGAAGGCCTTGTTATGTCGCAAACTCATTATATTGAATTTGTTCTCAAACGATTCAATATGTTTGATACAAAACCAATAAAGACCCCATTAGACTTAAGTATACACTTAAGAAAGAATCGAGGTGAACCTGTAGCTCAATTGAAATACTCACAGGAAATTGGAAGTCTGATGTACATAACAAACTGTACAAGACCAGACTTAGCTTGTTCAGTAAAAAAATTGAGCAGGTTTACCAGTAATCCAAGTGAAAATCATTGAAAAGCTCTAAATAGAGTGATGAGGTACCTGAAGTACACAATGAACCTTGGATTACACTATACAAGATATCCAGCAGTATTGGAAGGATATTGTGATGCGAATTGGATATCAGATAGCAAGGACTCTAAGTCTACCAGTGGATACCTATTCACTGTTGGTGGTGGTGCTGTGTAATGGAAGTCTACAAAACAAACGTGCATAGCTCGGTCTACTATGGAAGCCAAGTTTATAGCACTAGATAAAGCTGGAGAAGAGGCTGAATGGCTTCGAAATTTCCTAGAAGATGTTCCATGTTGGCCTAAGCCAATCGCTCCTATCAGCATACACTGTGATAGTCAGTCTGCTATAGGACAAGCACAAAGCAGCATCTACAATGGTAAGTCACGACATATACATCGGAGACATAATACCATTAATCAATTGATCTCTAATGGCGTGATTCCATTGATTACATAAAATCAAAGAAGAATCTTGCGGATCCGCTTACAAAAGCTTGCCTAGAGATCAGATGTCAAAATTGACAAACGGAATGGGACTTAAGCCTACTACGCAAGAGTCTTTGTAACGGTAACCCAACCTTGTTGACTGGAGATCCCAGAATCTTGGTGCAATGGACCAACTAAGTTATGAAGGTTCAGTTAGCACTTACTCATTCCACTACATAAAAGTGCTGCCTGCAGAGAATATTTAGGGAAAGCTAAAGGTTTTAATGATGTCATATATCTTGATACATTAAGTGCGATATGGCAGAATGCTCTTGATAGGAATCACCTATGTATGTGTGAAGTGGGGCCGCTTCTATGAGAATTCTATGAGGCAAAGAAATCTCTAAAACAATTTCTGAAACCAGGTTGTTCATGGTCAAAACACGAACACAACCATGAGAACCAAAAGAGTGTTAAAGAAATGTTGTGTCAGTATTATTATCTAGGTTCACAGCAAAGGCTGACTAGTTCAAGACATCAAGTCACTACTTAGCCGAGTGAATCCGATGGTACATCACTACAAAAGGTTCAAAGCCAGAAGTTACCTCTTCTGATGCAACATTTTCTTGTCTGACTTCTCGTTAGAGTCTGCATCTGCATTTGCATTAATTTCCATTCATGTAGGGGATTGTTGGAGAAAAATTTGTAAATGGGTTTGTCCAAAGTTGGTGAGCAATATACTTTGAGCTTAATTAAGATTAGTTTTCGTTAATCAAAAATGAAAACTAATGAATCCTAAATTATCTACTTAATGAGTAGATGATTTTAGACTTTTGAATCACTCAATTTCGATACCGGGTGAATGAGAAATTAATGCTTAAAGTAGGAATAAAAATTGGTTGCAAATTGGAAAATTGGTGATGTGACTTCATGAGAAGAAGACACATCACCTTTTTGCAAATATACCACATTGGCAAATTGAAGGGAAGATGCCACCAAATATAGTGCTAGGAGAGGCACTTCAGATGTGCCCTAAAGACATGAGAAGTTTTTGACTAAAGGGAAGACCTAGAAAGTGCCACACCGCGCACACGCGCAGCGCCGTCGCTCGCCCGCCCGTCCGGCCAGCTCGGATTGGCTCGTGCTCGGGCTCGGCTCGTGCTCGTGCTCGAGCTCAAGCTCGTGGCACGTGGCTCGCCCGCCCGGTTCTTATCTTTTTGGACAAATTTTCTTTTAGATTTTTCCATAAAATAATTTACTTGATCATACGGTTATGATTTAATCCTACGATCTAACGGCTCAGATTAAGCTGACAGTTTCAGCTGACTGATTCCAACCAGTTGTGGGTTAATGGCCGATCAGAGGCAGTCGTGGGGTGCGTGGTGAACGTGAGGGTTACTGGCCAATCAGTGCGGTCGTGGGTTGCCGTAACCTCCAAGATTTCCCTCTATAAATGGAGGCAGTGCACTGCTTCTGAAAAACACAGAAAATTTTCCTTCTTTTCTCCTACTGCATGCGAGCATTCTGCATAAACTACTGCTGCATAATGCATACACTGCTGCTGCATTTCATCAATCCGAGAAGTCAGAACATTTGTCAGGTTCGTGAAGTTCTTACATAGTAGTGCCACTCGTTCGAACTGTTAGCCGTTGTATCCTAGGAGACGTTTGCAATTTCCGGTTGGACACAGTATACCGGAGCAATTCGTCCAATGGATAGAGTCCTGGACTCGCCTCGGTTTGCATCTTGAGCTCTTCTCTGTGTTGAGCTCTTCCCTGTGCTGAGCTCATCTCTGTGTTGAGTTCTTGAGCTCTTCTCTGTGTTGAGCTCTTTCCTGTGTTGAGCTCATCGCTGTGCTGAGTTCTTGAGCTCATCTCTGTGCTGAGCTCTTTCTGTGATGAGCTCTGTTTATCCTATGTTCAGCTCTGCTCTTCCTGCGTTGAGCTCTGCTCTTCCTGCATTGAGCTCAGCTTTTCCTATGTTGAGCTCAGATCATCCCTGTACTGTACAGAATGTCAGTTTTGTTCTCTAATAAATCTGAGTTTGTATATGAGACAACAAGTAAAGAGCAGGACATTAAAGCGTACCTTCGCTTCGTCAATGTCTAAGTATACGAAAACCTCAGCTATGGAATGTCGACTCTCAGTGATAAAATCAAGGTGCAGCACCGATCCTCCATTCAATTGCTTGTCCACCTCTAGATCCAAGCAGGATTCATTCACGGTAATGTTTCATCCAGGGGAAACCGCACTTGGGGAGAGAGAGTAGTGGATTTCTCAAAAATCTTCATCAAGGGCATCAGAGAGGCTCGATGTAGCAGCTGAACTGAGGCCTCACATTCCTGCCTGTTTGGAAAGTTGCGAAGCTAGCTGAAGGCCACCCCAATAGGCTTCTTAACTTGCTAAGTCCTCCATCATCTTCTGAAAGTGCTCACATTCCTGAGCTGTTGAGGCGTGTGCTGCAGCGGTGCCTTGTACAGGCATGGTAATCCTGGGACGCACGCCTATAACAGAGAAATAAAATTATAGCTAAGTAATGAAAAACTTAGTCAAAAGAGAAAACACAACATTACCTCCAACAGGAACAGCTGGCGAGTTCTTGGCCACATTAGCCAATTGTTCTGCAGATACCAAGGCAGCTATTGTTGTCGTGAAAATGCCATAATTGGAGCACTGGTCTCTATAGCTTTGGAAAATCTAGATGACTTTCCTGCCTTGGGAGGAAGAGAGCCGACTGCACTTGCGGATACCGCCAAGCTCATTGTCAAGATAGAAGCTAGGGGAACAGCCTCAACGTGTTAAAACCGAGCTTGAACTGAAGCGTGCACCAGCTGCTCAAACTCAAGGGAAGTGCAGCAGTAAGGATGATGTGGCAGTTTCAAAGAATGACATTGGTCAACAAGCTAATACACGGATCAAGCTCAAGCCCACACATGATTGGTGGATAACTCAGCAGAGGAGAAGCGTGCTGGCGTAGTATAGGTGGTTATCGTTGGTTAGCGGTTATAGTATAGTATAGATGATGGTTACTTAGTAGAAAATTGTTGTAACCGACAGTAAACATAATTGAAAAAGAAAGGAGAGCAATCGTGAGGAAAGAGAGAATCGGCCGAGAGAAGGAAAAAGAAGAAAAAGAGAGGAGAGAGAAAGGAAGAGAGAAAGAGGGAAGAGGAAGAAGAGGAAGAAAAGTAGGCACACCGCGTCAAATCCAACATCCATACTCCGTAAATTCTTCATTTGAAAGGTAGGTTACCCTCCCCTCTGTCGGATTGCTTTGGATTCCCTCGAATTCTGTATTGGGATTATTTGATTATCACTGTATGTCTATCCTTTATATGTTTTTATGAATTTTTTATGTTTTGGTACGCAGATTGCATGAATGGCCTTAGATATAGATCAAACAGCACGGAAATAGGCTGTAATGGGTTCAGGTTGTCAAGAAACATGCACGGAGGTGGCGCGTGTAGCAGACGCGCTGCGGCCCACGCGCGCCTCTGAGCGGCACACGCTGACGTTGTCAGTTGCGTTACGTAGAGGGCGTTAAATGGAGCACAATGGAATTTGTTTGGGGTTAATCGGAGTTAAAACGAATAAGTTATGAATTTTTGAATGAAATCTAAAATTTAAGGAAATAAAAGAAATAATAAAATAAAGAAAAAAATGGTGGAGGGCAGGCCAGCTGGTTTTCTTAGCGGGCCGTGTAGCGCCCCGGCCCGAAACTTTCATCGGAACTAGTGCACTCGCCGTAGTCTACTATGAGAATTACGAAGCATCAAAGCAGATCAAACATGCATCATCCATGATGTAAGACAAATCAGCGGAAACGTTGTAAGATTTAAAACTTCACCATCATTAATGTACCCAGAAAATACAGCGGAAATAAAAAATGTTTGATCAACTGTCTAACATAACTTCCAGTACCACATAATAAACATGGAGTTTCTAAACTTAATGAGAGTAATCCAGCATCTATCTACTTCCATGCCCGTCATCCCATTGAGCCCACTCGCCATCGTCTTCGACAAATATCATTTCATATTCAGGCTCACCTGAAATGGAATAGAGTATTTGTTCTTAGCGAAAATCTCGCCAGCAAGTAACCCGTCTATACACCTTACGGGATCACACACGACGAGTCACCAGTGTATAAGTCATTGCCCAAAATAAGGTGCTAGGGTTAGCAAATAGCATCTTTATAAAAATTCCTCAAAACTGATAAAACACATAAATGATACACGGATACGAGAACAAACATGTACTAAAACAACATATCACATAAGCAAGTCATAAGCTAGTCACGTTTCTTGCATATCCAATCTTATGCTTTGTGTATCATGATGCATGTACTTCTTTAAAACCACACACAACACCCATGCATATGTCCTCTTTCATAAAAATGTCATGCGTGTCATTTCACAAAACATTTCATAACTCTTCTTATCATATTCTTCGCGTAGCAGAACTTTATACTTTGTGGGTGATCAGTCCACAGCAAACAGAACTTTATACCCCGTGCTGAAAGGTCCACGGCCCTATAACATATAACTTTATACCTCATGCTGAAAGGTCCACGGCCCCATTACATACATCATATATCCGTGCTGATAGGTCCACAGCACCATTACATATATCATATATCTGTGCTGATAGGTCCACGGCCCCATAAAATACTTTCTTTTCCGTGCTGATAGGTCCACGGCCCCATAAAATATTTTATACCCTGCTGTTGATTCACAGGTCACTCTTTTATACCCTGCTTTCGCAGGCGTGACTTTTATACACTGAGATCAACCAGCAGCCATACTTTGCCTTTCGAAAACTTTAAACTTCTCTTGTAAACACATGTTCTTTCGCAAAGCAATTCTCAAGTCAAATGCAAGTGCCCATGTCATGATGCAGGATGCTCATGCAACTTCGTATCAAACATGTAACATACACACACATCTTACATATCAAGTATACAGTCTTACACCTCAAGCACTCCTCGTTCGTATCTTTCCAAGTCCGTTCGTCTCACAAATTCACTTGGGATTCAATCTTACCCTTACTTAGTCGAACCTACCATCTATACCTCAATTGCACTTCAAATAACCTTGCATTTTATGTTCAAATGAAGTGTATAAAGTTATTACACCTACATAGGGCGCCTAAAGGGTCAAAAAGACTTCCAGTATACTTCGAACGCCACATGAGGCGCCTAAAGTGACTTGGAGCGCCTATACTGAGCGTTCGAAGTGTTCGGGGATGTGTCATATACATCGAACGCCTACATGAAGCGCCTAATGTGACATGAAGCGCCTAATGTAGGAGTTCGAAGTGTACGGGGATGCTCTGGGACACATTGAACGCCTACGTTAGGCGCCTAATGTGACTTGAAGCGCCTAATGTAGGTGTTCGAAGTGTTCTGACGGTTCTAAACTGCATTTTTTCTACAGTAACTTCCACCCAACACCTTTCTTCTTCAACCCCTTTCATGTTCAACACCTCAAGATCAATCTTAGTACCTTGATTCATCATGCTTAACACACCACTAACATGAATTGATTCTTAGACATGTCTAATAGTATCCACTCTTAACCTTCTATCATTCACAATCTTCAATAGATATCCTCAACCTTCCCAACACAATAAGACTATAACAAGGCTATCAATCATCCTTCAATTCTCTGCAACTCCTCTCAAACATCTAAGGTGTAGACAACCAACACAAGAACATAACAAAACAATAAACACATCAAGAATACACTTTCATGGGCATGCTTGACAAACAACAAAGCACCACATAGCTATTCTCAGAAATTTGGCCCAAAGAACATGACTTTACACAACTAACAACAATAATTACATATAGTAAAGCATTTAACATAAACAAATCAAAACTACTAATGTGTGATCCAAGTTTTCTCTTTGTAAGAACATAGGGCCTAAAGTAACAAAATTAGCGTAAAGCGTATAAAAAGATTACTTGCCTTGGAATCTAGATACGCTTACGAGTGTATGGCAGAATTTCTGTAAAGATTGAACCTAGATTGGACGCTCTTCCTTCCTGTCCTTCTTCTTCTCTTCTTCTTCTTTTCTCTTTCTCCTTCCCTTTTCTCTCCAGCGGTTTTTCCCTCTCCTTTTGGTGTTATAACCGATCCTTTAGGCTGATGGGGAGTTATACTAAGTGTTGTGTAACTCCCCTATCCTTTAGCAGGGACCTTTTAGGTAATTTTCCTTAATTACCTTTAATTCTACTTTTAACCCCTTTTCTTATTTTCCTATATTTTAAGTAACTAAGTCTCACATCCTACATCATTAATTAAATTGCATTTAAGGTTGACCTTTAAGTATTGAAAGTCGTGCTTAAAAGTCACGGAGTATGACATTCCACCCCCCTTACAAAAAGTTTCGTCCTCGAAACTTATGTACCTTAGTCAAAGAGCTGAGGATACTTCTCCCGCATTTGTCCTTCGAGCTCCCAAGTGGCTTCACGTTCCGTGTGGTTGCTCCACTGGACCTTTACATAAGGTATCACTCGCTTCCTCAACACTTGATCCTTCCGGTCCACAATTTTTACGGGTATCTCTTCATATCTAACATCGTCCTTGAGTTCCAAAGGTTGAGCTTCAAGTATATGACTTGGATCCGTCACGTACTTCCTTAATTATGATACGTGGAATACGTTGTGAACTTGCGCCAACACCGGAGGTAATGCTAACCTATATGCCAAGGCTCCCACCTTCTCAAATATTTCGTAAGGACCAATAAAACGAGGGCTTAGCTTGCCTTTTACTCCAAACCTCATGACACCTTTGGTAGGTGATACCCTCAAATAGACTTTTTCACCCACCTTAAATTCCAATGGTCGTCGTTTGGAATCTGGCCAACTCTTATTGCGATCCTGAGCCGTCTTGAGTCTTTCCCGGATGACTTTTACCTTTTCTAGTGTTTTCTCCAATAGCTCAGGTCCGGTGATGGTCCTCATGCCTACTTCGTCCCAATAAACCAGGGACCTACATTTCCTTCCATACAAAGCTTCAAAAGGAGCCATATCAATTGCACTGTGGTAACTGTTGTTATAAGAAAACTCCATCAGCTTTACCATTCCATCCCAATTCCATTTAAAATCCAAAACGCAAGCCCTTAGCATATCTTCCAAGGTATGAATTGTCCGCTCAGATTGACCATCGGTTTGAGGATAATACGCAGTACTCAACCTTAATTCTGTACCCATGGATTTCTGAAATGCTATCCAAAACTTAGATGTAAACCGTGAATCTCGGTCAGACACTATACTTACCGGGACTCCATGCAAGCTGACAATACTGTCCATATATAAACTCACTAACTTGTCAAGAGATGCTTCACTTGAAATGGGTAGGAAATGGGCAGACTTTGTTAAACGATCCACGATGACCCAAATCATGTCATATCCACTTCTTGTATTTGGTAAACCAGCTACGAAATCCATCGTGACATGTTCCCATTTTCATTCCGGAATTTCTAATGGCATCAACAATCCACCAGGCCGTTGGTGTTCCGCCTTTACCTGTTGACAAACCAAACACCTCTCTATAAACTCTGCAATATGTCTTTTCATCCCGGACCACCAATAGTATTGCTTGAGGTCTCTATACATCTTGGTGCTACCAGGGTGTATTGATAGCCTTGAACTGTGAGCTTCTTGCAAAATTTCCCTTCTAAGTTCGTCAACATCAGGTACGCATAATCTTTCTCTAAACCATAAGCTCCCATCCTCTTTGGTCTGAAATCCTTCAACTTGACTATGTTTCACCCTTTCCATTATTTCACTGAGGGTCTTATCATCCTTCTGAGCCTCTTTTATCCGATCGACCAAACTTGGTGTAATGGTCAATGTTGTCAAAACGTTCACCATGGACTCCAGTAAATCTAAACCAAATTCCTCAATCTCTCTCTCTAGTGGTGATTGTCTCGCATGGCTAGATTTCCTGCTTAAAGCGTCGCTACCTTGTTAGCCTTTCCCGGGTGATAATGAATAGTCAGGTCATAGTCTTTTAGTAATTCCAACCATCTCCGCTGCCTTATATTTAATTCCTTCCGTGAGAACAAGTACTTTAAACTCTTATGGTCCGTGAATACCGCGCACTTTTCTCCGTATAAATAATGCCACCAGATCTTCAAGGCGAACAACACTGCGGCAAGCTCAAGATCGTGTGATGGATAATTTTGCTCATAAGGCTTAAGTTGTCTTGAGGCATATGCGATGACTCGTTCGTTTTGCATTAAAACGCAACCTACAAACAAGGTGTTAGTCTAAACTTAATTGATATACAAGATCATAACCTTATACTACAGTTTACGTACCTAAACCATTCTTCGATGCATCACTATAAATTACAAACCCATCAGTTCCGGAGGGTTGAGCCAATACGGGAGCTGTGGTTAGTCTCTTTTTAAGCTCCGTGAAGCTTTGCTCGCATTCCGCCGTCCACTCAAACTTAGACTTCTTTTGGGTAAGGCGACTAAGAGGCACTGCTATCCTTGAGAATTCCTCGACAAACTTCCTGTAATAACCCGCTAGACCCAAGAAACTTCGTACTTCGGTAACATTGGTAGGTCTAGGCCATTCAGTGATAGCTTCTACCTTCTTTGGATCCACAGCAATCCCCTCCTCCGATATCACGCGACCCAGAAAAGCCACACTTCTTAACCAGAACTCACACTTGCTAAACTTAGCATATAGTTGTTTCTGCCTCAAAATACCTGGAACGGTTCTCAAATGCTCAGCGTGAGTTTGCTCGTCAGGAGAATACACCAGAATATCATCTATGAACACCACTACAAACTTGTCCAACTGTTCCAAAAAGATGGTATTCATAAGATCCATAAAGGCCGCAGGGGCATTAGTCAAACCAAATGGCATCACTAAGAACTCATAGTGGCCATACCTCGTACGGAAGGCTGTCTTTGCGATATCCTCGGCCTTCACTCGCAATTGATGGTATCCTGATCTGAGATCAATTTTAGAAAAAATCTTGGCACCCATGAGCTGGTCAAACAAATCCTCAATTCATGGAAGGGGATACTTATTCTTGATGGTAACTTTATTCAACTCTCGATAATCGATACAAAGTCTCATGCTACCATCTTTCTTCTTTACAAACAAAACAGGTGCTCCCCAGGGCGATGCACTAGGACGGATAAACTTCTTGTCTAATAACTCCTGCAGTTGTTCCTTCAACTCTCTCAACTCTGCCGGGGCCATTCTGTAAGGGCCTTTAGAAATAGGGTCAGTTCTTGGAATCAAGTTTATCTCGAACTCAACTTCTCTCGGGGGTGGTACTCCTGGTAAATCTTCCGGAAACACATAAAGAAAGTCATTAACCACTGGGATTTGCTCAATAGACGGTACCTCCTGAGTAATATCCATGGCATACACTAGGAATCCCTCAGCACCTTTCCTTAAGGCCCTGCACGCTTGTGCAACCGACACGTACACCTTCTTGGGTACTTTCTTTCGTTCCGATTCCCCTTGAAACATTACCTTTTCCATCTCAATGTTCTTGATTGTCACTTGCTTCAATCGACAATCAATATTGGCATGGTACATGGCCAACCAATCCATTCCAAATATAACGTCAAAGTCATACATCTGAATAGGAATCAGTGTGGCGGAGAATGTTTGTCCTTCAAACTCCAATTCGCAATCTCGGTACTGCTGGTACGAAACCATAATTTGATCTCAGGCCGCTTGAACGCGATACGGAGTTTCTAACCATTCAGGCAAACTACCAAGGTGCTTAGTGAATCTCTTTGCTACAAAGGACTGGCTTGCGCCGCTGTCGAAGAGCACGTTGGCAGGTATCTTATTTACTAAAACCGCACCTAAGGCCATATCAAGTTTTACACAAAGAGTTAAACACGTAAATACTTAATTCAATAAGAATTCAAACTTAGTTTAAATGGTACCTGCTACTACATCGGTATCCTCCTGCACATCGGTGTCCGTCATGAGATGTACACGGGCATTTGCTCGTGGCTTCGCTCTCGGCTGCTGAGCCGCCTCCCCAGGAATATTTTTCTTCATCTCCGGACAGTCCCTAATCATGTGACCCACTTGACCGCATCGAAAGAATGCTCCATCCACCTTTCTATACTCTCCGACGTGATTCTTGTTGCAATGTGGACAAACTCCTATAGCCTGCTGAACTACTGGATTCTGGGGTGGGAGTCTCTGGAAATTTCCAATTGGGCCTCTTTTCGGAATCTTGACCCAACGTCCGGGTCTTCCACCAACTCTCACATCATCTCTTGGCCTTTTGCTTCTGTCAGATGATCCTACACTAGCTTCTCTTGCCGCTACTCGGCGAAAATCACTCTCGACGCAGAAATAAGCATCCAGTATATCCTCATAAGTTTTCATCCCCGCATTCACTATCGCCGACTGTATCCTCGAGTCCAAACCTCTCTCGAACTTCATCATCTTGAGGCGGTTATCTGACATAATCGCAGGAGCAAACTTTCCCAAAGCGTGGAAACGATCAGCATATTCTGATACGGTCATCCGACCCTGCTCAAGTCGGTCGAATGCCCTAATCTTGTCCAGTATAGCCGTCTCAGGCACATAATACTTCAGGAACATATCACAGAACTGTGCCCACGAGATAGGTGGGGTCATTCTCAGCACCATTCCGGCCCATCATTCGCCAGCCTTGCCACTTAGAAGGGGTGTGACCACATCAACCTTTATCTCCTCCGGCACTTGCACTAACAAAAAACATTTCACCACCTCTGTCAACCAGTGCTGAGCCTCCTCAGAATCAGTACATCCTCCAAACTCCGACACCCTCATCTTTCTCATCTCTCCATAAAAGAACCGGATGTTATGCTGGGGCGGTGGAGGAGGCGGGGGCTGATGCTGTTGAGCAAACCCTTGTGCGATCACCGTTAGCGCATCAGTGAGCACCTGGGGTAAAACAACTTGTGGTGGCTGATTCTCCTGTCCATTGACAGAGTTTCCTGTGTTATCTCTTTTTGGAGGCATTTTTCTCTGAAAGGTTAACGTTCCATTAGCATTCAGTAGATACATGATGTTACTGAAAGCTTGAATGAATAAGGACGGGTAGGGTATGTAATAAAACTATTAATTCGAAATTATATGCTAAGCGCGCTCGCACACACCCAACCCAGATCAGACTTAAACTCTAGAGAAATCAGTACTTACAACTAAGGATCAACCTTAAGGAAAAATCATATCTTAAATGTCTAAAGATCATGAACCTAAGTTTTCGAGATAGATCTGAAGCCTAGGCTCTGATACCACCTGTAGCGCCCCGCCCTGAAACTGTCATCGAAACCAGCGCACCCGCCGTAGTCTACTATGAGAACTACGAAGCGTCAAAGCAGATCAAACATGCATCATCCATGATTAAGACAAATCAGCGGAAACGTTGTAAGATTTAAAACTTCACCATCATTAATGTACCCAGAAAATACAGCAGAAATAAACATGGAGTTTCTAAACATAATTTCCAGTACCACATAATAAACATGGAGTTTCTAAACTTAAAGAGAGTAATCCAGCATCTATCTACTTCCATGCCCGTCATCCCATTGAGCCCACTCGCCATCGTGTTCGACAAATATCATTTCATATTCCGGCTCACCTGAAAAGGAATAGAGTATCTGTTCTTAGCAAAAATCTTGCCAGCAAGTAACCCGTCTATACACCTTACAGGATCACACACGACGAGTCACTAGTGTACAAGTCATTGCCCAAAATAAGGTGCTCGGGTTAGCAAATAGTATCTTTATAAGAATTCCTCAAAACAGATAAAACACATAAATGATACACGGATACGAGAACAAACATGTACTAAAACAACATATCACATAAGCAAGTCATAAGCTATTCACGTTTCTTGCATATCAAATCTTATGCTTCGTGTATCATGATGCATGTGCTTCTTTAAAACCACACACAACACCCGTGCATATGTCCTCTTTCATAAAAATGTCATGCGTGTCATTTCACAAAACATTTCATAACTCTTCTTATCATATTCTTCGCGTAGCAGAACTTTATACCCTGTGGGTGATCAGTCCACAGCAAACAGAACTTTATACCCCATGCTGAAAGGTCCATGGCCCCATAACATATAACTTTATGCCCCGTGCTGAAAGGTCCATGGCCCCATTACATACATCATATATCCGTGCTGATAGGTCCACGGCCCCATTACATATATCATATATCCGTGCTGATAGGTCCACGACCCCATAAAATACTTTATTTTCTGTGCTGATAGGTCCACGACCTCATAAAATATTTTATACCCTGCTGTTGATTCACAGGTCACGCTTTTATACACTACTTTCGCATGCGTGACTTTTATACCCTGCGATCAACCAGCAGTCATACTTTGCCTTTCGAAAACTTTAAACTTCTCTTGTAAACACATGTTCTTTCGCAAAGCAATTCTCAAGTCAAAATGCAAGTGCCCATGTCATGATGCAGGATGCTCATGCAACTTCGTATCAAACATGTAACATGCACACACACATCTTACATATCAAGTATACAGTCTTGCACCTCAAGCACTCCTCGCTCGTATCTTTCCAAGTCCGTTCGTCTCACAAATTCACTTGGGATTCAATCTTACCCTTACTTAGTCGAACTTACCATCTATACCTCAATTGCACTTCAAATAACCTTGCATTTTATGTTCAAATGAAGTGTATAAAGTTATTACACCTGCATAGGGCGCCTAAAAGGTCAAAAAGACTTCCAGTATACTTCGAACGCCACATGAGGCGCCTAAAGTGACTTGGAGCGCCTATACTAAGCGTTTGAAGTGTTCGGGGATGTGTCGTATACATCGAACGCCTACATGAAGCGCCTAATATGACATGAAGCGCCTAATGTTGGTGTTCGAAGTGTACGGGGATGCTCTGGGACACATTGAATGCCTACGTTAGGCGCCTAATGTGACTTGAAGCGCCTAATGTAGGTGTTCGAAGTGTTCTGACGGTTCTAAACTGCAGTTTCTCTGCAGTAACTTCCACCCAACACCTTTCTTCTTCAACCCCTTTCATGTTCAACACCTCAAGATCAATCTTAGTACCTTGATTCATTATGCTTAACACACCACTAACATGAATTGATTCTTAGACATGTCTAATAGTATCCACTCTTAACCTTCTATCATTCACAACCTTCAATAGATATTCTCAAACTTCCCAACACAATAAGACTATAACAAGGCTATCAATCATCCTTCAATTCTCTGCAACTCCTCTCAAACATCTAAGGTGTAGACAACCAACACAAGAACATAACAAAACAATAAACACATCAAGAATACACTTTCATGGGCATGCTTGACAAACAACAAAGGACCACATAGCTATTCTCAGAAATTTGGCCCAAAGAACATGACTTTACACAACTAACAACAACAATTACATATAGTAAAGCATTTAACATAAACAAATCAAAACTACTAATGTGTGATCCAAGTTTTCTCTTTGTAAGAACATAGTGCCTAAAGTAACAAAATTAGCGTAAAGCGTATAGAAAGATTACTTGCCTTGGAATCTAGATACGCTTACGAGTGTATGGCAGAATTTCTGTAAAGATTGAACCTAGATTGGACACTCTTCCTTCCTTTCCTTCTTCTTCTCTTCTTCTTCTTTTCTCTTTCTCCTTCCCTTTTCTCTCCAGCGGTTTTTCCCTCTCCTTTTCGTGTTATAACCGATCCCATAGGCTGATGGGGAGTTATACTAAGTGTTGTGTAACTCCCCTATCCTTTAGTAGGAACCTTTTAGGTAATTTTAATTAATTACCTTTAATTCTACTTTTACCCCTTTTCTTATTTTCCTATATTTTAAGTAACTAAGTCTCATATCCTACATCATTAATTAAATTGCATTTAAGGTTGACCTTTAAGTATTGAAAGTCGTGCTTAAAAGTCACGGGGTATGACAGGCCACGCCGGCTGGAAATAGAAGGCTCAGACCAGAGGCTGATAAGAAAATGAGGCCAGCGCGCTAAAGAGATGAGAGCAGACCAGGCTGCACAGAATAGGGTCGGAACTAAACATAATAAGCAGGCCTGAATGCATTCCTTTAATAATCAAAATAAAAATGACAAATAAATGAAAATCATATTATTATGATTTTATAAATAAAAAAAATTTAGAAAAATTCATTGACCGAAATAAAAAAAATTAAAAATTAAAAATTAATATAATAAAACATATTACAAAAGAGGGGTTGTACGCCGAGGGAAAAAAGTAATTAATATGTGTAAAATAATAATAAATAAAGATGGAAATATTATATTGTTTAATAATTAAGGGAACTTTAGCAAGCCACTATATAAATTAAAATAAATTAAGGTAGAAGGGAAAAAATTAGTAGGGAAGATAAAAATAATTAAATAAAATATTTAAGTGCTTGAAAGCCTAGGAAAAATAAAATAAAGTATAGAAACCTAAAATAAAGTCTAGAAAGGTAAAATAACAGTAGAAGATAAAATAAAATAATGAACCCCACGCAACATAGAGTAACTACACAATATAGGTAATACGCAACATAGAACGGAGCTTGCAACATAGGGGAAACAGAAGTGTGAAAGTGTGAAGCATTCATGGCACGAGTATTGCATTTGGCCTATGAGCCGTGTGGTCCTGCGGGACGTGTGGCCTGACGAGGCGTGTGATAGGTGTTGGTAATAATGGTTACCTTCACCTAATAGGACCCGGGACATGCATAGCATAACATGGAAAAGGAAGAGCATAGCGTGTGATATTAAATGACTGCATGTGACACGGAGATAGAAGAGCATGCATTATAAAGTTGTGCATTGCATTTGTTATTGTTGTGATTATCGATGACCTCGTTATTAAGTGGTTTTAGTACTAAATGTTAGGATACGAATCGGGTCGGGTATGTGCTATTTCTTTATTTATGCTCTAATTGCTTTATTTATTTATCTGTTTATGATATACATGCTTTATTTGTTTACCCGACTTAGTATGTGACAAACCCTTTTTGGGAGAGACGGGTAACCTACGAGTGACTCCTATCACTCACCCCCTACCTCCCCTCCACAGGTGAGTAGGATTATGAGTATATATGTTTATCGAGGATGGAACAGATTATGCGAGCTGGAAGAGTGAGCTAGGCTCGAGAAGGGATCTTGTTTACCAAGAGCTTGCTTCTTAGGATAGTCAGATAGACCTCCACCTAGGTTTATTATTTGAGTTTAGTATTTCATACTTGACTTAGCGGGTTTCGTCAACCCTTGTACTTATTTTATTTTTGATGGATTTATTTTAATCGAGACATTTATTTCTTTTATTATCGTTTCCGCGAAAAATTTTTACGTCAGTTCTGACGCGTAAAGAAGTTTGAACGACGTTTTGTAGTACTCGTAGCAGGCTACGGCGGGTGCACTGTTCCTGATGCTAGGGCTCGGGAGCAGGGCGCTACAAGTGGTATCAGAGCCGAGGCTCCAGATCCGCCTCGGAAACGCATGATTAACTAGATCACGTAGACATAAGCTACAATCTTTTTCTAAAACGACGATTCTACCATTAAGCAACAAAATAGGGTTAAGTGATGATCTTAGACTTAAGTTAGGATTAGGTTAAAGGGTATGAGGGTGATCGATTGTTTCCTTATGTAATTACTATTTTGCCTCTAACTTTTGGCATGAGTTCCGTAAATGACAGAATTTCCCAAATTACCGCTGAACCTTTACATGCAACTCACTAAGTTGTTAGAAATTCCTAAAATACCCCTCTAACTTAGCCTATATTTAAATAAATATATTTTCGACCATTTTAAATTCTAGAAAAATGCTGGCAAGACGTGAACAAGCCGATAATAGAGAAAATGGTGGTGCGAACCCCCAGAATTAGGGGATCAACCCCAAGAACTTGAAGATGCCATAGTCACCATGACCAACACCTTAGCATATTAGCGCCAGTTACTGAACTAGCAGGCACCACCTCCACCATCACCACACTCGGACCTGAGATTCTTCTACAAGGAGATGCGGAGGAGTTGTGTTGTAGCACAACTGATACCGCCAATCACTTGGATCTAATTTTGGAATGAGTTCAAGAGGTACTACATGCCGAGAGTACGCTCTTCAAAGCATGGCTCCAGACGTACGGCAGAAATGTGGATTTGGACCATGAAATTTGAAATTAAGTTACGATTTTGCCCTAAGTAACAATCTTAGACATAAATAATGATTTGAGCATAAGCAATGATCATGAACATAGGTACCGATCTTAGTTATAAGCGATGATCCTGAATATAAGTCACCATCTTAAACTTAAGTAACGAATATGACTAAGAGTTGATCTTGGACATCAGTATTGAAGGTAGTTATAAGCGTTGATTATGCACTAAGCATGATTTTAGAAATAAGACATGATCTTAGACTTAAAAAATGAGGATACTAAGAACAATCCTAAAAGTAAGTTATGACCTTAGATCTAAGGAGACGATCGATTACGAAACACGTATACCTAGAGTATCCCATACAATTCTATCTTATCTAAGTTGATCATAACTCTTTAAACGGTGATCTTAGTAACCCTAGTTGAATACTATATTCAAAATTTGAATGAATTAAAATGCTAACCGGAACACCCTACTACAAACGCTAGTTACATATTAATAAGTCAGGCAGTAACTCGAGCTACTTCACCGCAACAACAACCTAGGATCCGGTACCATTAGGGTAAAGTAAAACGGACCCATATCCCTATTTGGAAGGTAGCATCAGAGCAGGCTTAGGTCTAAGTTGAGACAATAGCTACTAAAAAATGAATTATTATAGTATGATAGATACTAAGAGATGATTTATAGAGAAATGATAGAAACTAAGTAACGATTCATAAGCATTATAATCAGTAGCGTGTAGTAAGAGAATCATACGAAGAAATTTATAGTCTAGGGTTAAGATGCTAAAATTTAGAGTTATTAAGTCAGACGACGATATTAGTCTCATTAGAGATACTGATCAGTAGCAAAAAGCGTGAATCAGCTATAACAAGTACATGGGAATAATGAATCTTTACAAACTTTTACTTAAGTGTTGATTTATAGAAACGTCGAGTTACTTGACTTGAGTCTATTAGGAACCGACGAAAATAGAGCGGGCTTGAACTGTTAGTGTATGTGCCCTAGGCTATGATTTGGATATTTATCTTATACATTTATTATTAATAAAAGAGGTTTTATTATCATTATTGTTGGTTAGTATGTTACACAATTTTGATATATGTCCCTGATTCATTATTGTAATAGAGATAAAATAATTTATAATCAGTATGAGTGTTTATTTGATAATCATGAGATGATTATGTGTATGGTGATACAAATCAATCTCATAGATACTTGTTAGAGAACAGTGTATTGGATAGACCCATCATGAGATTACTACATGGATTAGCGTCATAAGTAAATCTCATGATAGTCATGTTTTAATCCTTAGACTTGAGATTGTCATAGTTTCCAACATAAGGACTATTATATTTTGACATGATCAAACGTTATCCGTAACTGGATAATAATAAAGGTCATGATTGAATATGATAGAAATTATGTAGAGGATATTGAACAATCAATATAGAATTTGTCCATCTCTTTTGAGAGAGATATCTTTGGGCCCGTCGATTAGTGAGACTGTGAAATGCATGGCCGTGCTCAAATGAATTGATAGTATGATCAATATCATTTGTTTTATCAGTCTACTTAGAGATCGAGTAATCATATGTTTGAACAATATAAGTATGACGCTGATCATGACTTATGTTCAAACTAGATTTCATGTGACAAAGGAATTAATGTATGTGCTATTATTGAGCTAGTTGGACTGTACTCATATTAATTGGGTAGTTAATGCCTTGCTAGAGGCCAATTACGAGTTGTTGGTTTAATAGCGATTTAATCAACCGTCAATTAATATGGGCCTATCGGGTCACACACAAGAATGCGTATGGCTGAGATTAATAATATTAATAATATTGATATTGGATATTGATTATTATTATTATTATTATCGTTTTTAATATTAATAATATTAATATTGGATATTAATTATTATTATTATCGTTATATATATATTTATATCATCGGATAATAACAATAGAATCCATATCTGATATGGATTTTGATTGATTTTATCTAATCCTAACTGAATCCGTATTTGATACGGATTATGATAGGCATTAACCAAATCCGATCTGGAATAGGATTTTGATATCCGTATATATGTATATATCCTGGTGTGCCTTGTACACTACAGAGAACAGAAAAAACAAAACCCTAGAATCTGTTTTGAGAAAAGTCGAGTTCTTTAGCCGCGCCGTTTCAAGAGCTAGCACTCCGGACGGAAGCATTCGTGTGGATACCAACAGAGGGTGATCGTACCATCGCACCTCCTACGTTCGCACGTTCTACGTCTGCAGATTTCGAAATCTATAGAGGTATAGTTTTTGGTTTCTTTCATCGAATTAAATGAACAACGTGGATCCTTGGTAGGAAATCGGAGATCAAGTTTTGTTTTTTCCGCTGTGCGTTTTGCGATGATCTTGTCGGATTTCCAAACAACAAGTAGTGGCTGTTTTTCATATAAACTAGAATAAAGTTAATGATTCAAATAACCAAGTAACAAGGTACAGTGGATCAGTGTGGCGCGCGAAAGCATGGTGAATTAGAACACCTTAAGTAATTCAATAATTAGTGTGTCATGCTAAGATATGACCAAATTAAGTTAAAGTTTTTATCATGAGTAGACAAACGTTACTCTTATAAGAAACTGTATATAGGAGATCTTATCTGAAAAAAGAGGATGACCATAAAATTATACAATATATTGGACTGATATATTTTTCAAACAGATAAATACTTTATAAGCACATACACCAATGTATAACTAAACTTTAACAATTACTTAAAAAAAATTTGTCTTTGGTAGCACCTTATTGAGTCTCATTTTTTTTGTAGTCTACTAAACTTTACAACGCTAATTCTTTTCTATATCTGTATTCAACATAATAAAAATTTCACTTCATAATATGATAGATTAAAAAATGCTCTATGGCAATCTGGCGATCTGACAATGCCGGCGGTCCGGCTAGCCGGCCGGCCGCTTCTCTGGCTCCGATTGCTGCACTCCCCCTCCACTCTTTCTTCAACCCTTCCTGCTTCTTTCTTTCACGCCAGATCTTCATTCCTTTATTTCATGCAAAATGGCGGCTGCAGACCAGCCTCCAAACCCTACTGCTGCAACACCAAAAAAATCCTACGCATCCATATTGCAGACGTCGGCTGCTACCCCCATTGCTGACAAACAGATACAAAAATACAAGGGCAGTCCGATGATATCTTTTTCAGATGAGGAGATCGCATCTTTAGCCGCTCCATTCAAATTTTCATTAGTGGGAACTTTCTGGTATGGCAAGCCGCCGATCGCTGTTATCCGATCAACCATTGATCGGATCATATTTACAGGACCTGTGCAGGTGGGACTGCTGGATGCAACGCACGTGGTTCTGCACTTTCAAAATGGACAAGATTACCTGCGATGCTTTGCCCGGAGGAGTTGGATGATCGCGGGGAAATATATGCGTGTTACTAAATGGACACCCACCTATGATCCTACAGTTGATGTGCCTATTGTCCCGGTCTGGGTGTCCTTTCCAGGGCTACCACTCCATCTTCATCAAAAATCAGCCCTCATGCAGATTGGACGAATGTTAGGAACTCCTATGAAATTGGATACGGCTACTGCAGATTCTCTACGTCCTTCGGTAGCACGATTATGCATAGAACTGGATGTCTCACAGGAATTGCCTTCAAGAGTGTTTATCCATGCATTAGGTAATGTGCTTGCGCAACAAGTGAATTATGAAGACTTGCCTATGTATTGTTCGAAGTGCAGACGATTGGGGCATGAAGTTTTGGACTGTGGACGGCCATTAGAGCAGCAGCTTGAAAAGACTAAGCCCCCAGTAAATCCACAGTTGCCTGCGATAGGACCATCAAGGAAAACACAGGATCAAAGGTGGACTCCCAAAAAACTTCCTCAGCAATCTTAAGAACCTACTTGCAAGGAATCTACCCTATTATTATCTCCAGATATGGCTGCAAGAGATCCATCGACGGCAACGTATGTTCAGGACATCTCTCGTTTACAAGGAATTGATGATAGTTTTATCACTGATGTCCAGTATCAACATCAATCTATCTTGCTGTCTGACAGCGAAATTATTACAGACTGCCAGGATATGCCAGAGGCTACAGCGCTTGGGGTGGTCACAGAAATACTACAGGATGTCATTCATTCGGCTGTTACCTTGGCCTCATCCCCTGCTGATCCAAATCCCAACCAGTTAGAAATTGCTTCTGATGATCACTTTCAGCCGCCACCACGATTACTTCGTCGTCCTCGGCGTCAAAGAGACCCCGTATCTCCACCTGCCACAAGGTCCAGAACATTTGTCTCTAACTCTTTTGATTGCCTATTGCCTCAATGAAGATTATGGTATGGAATGTTCGTGGAATTCGTACCTCGTTTCCACGTCTTTTGTCATTGGTACGTCGTTATAATTTTCATGTACTTGTTTTGATTGATCCTAAAGCCCGTCCTTCATCATTATTACTTTACCGCCTAAAATTTGGATTCACACAAGCGGCTTCGGTGTGCCAAGATAAGATATGGATTTTCTGGAGTACTGCGTTTTTCTTGCTAGAGAGAGAGCGTATTGGAGTACAAAATCATTCCATGTATTTTCGCTGGTTACAAACTGGAGATGCTTTTTGTTTCACTATAATTTATGGACTGCATTCGGTGATAGCTCGACTACCTTTGTGGGAAGACATTGTTAATTTACATGCTGAGATGGAAATCCCTTGGTTACTTGGAGGAGATTTTAATACTTTTTTATCGCTGGATGAGCATAGAGGTCGTTCAACCCCTTCTCTCCACACATTGCAGGATTTTTCTGATTGTGTGTCTTCGTGTTCCTTGCAATCTATAAACTATCAGGGCTCCCCATTTACATGGAGTGATGGACGTGGTCTGGGGCAAGTTTGGCGTAGACTTGATAGATACCTTTGTTCAACGAGCTTTCTTGACTTATTTCAGACGGTTCACTATCAGCATCTCAGTCGCACAACGTCAGATCATTGCCCAATATATCTTCAAGCATCATTTGACACAACACGTAGCCCAACATCATTTAGATATTTGGATGTATGGGCTACGCATGCCGATTTCGAGCGGGTGGTAACACACTGCTGGCAATCCTGCGAAACAGTTGGCGGTATGCGTGGATTATATGCAAAATTAAAGGCACTTAAGTAGCATTTAAAACAGTGGAACAAAGAGGTGTTTGGTAATCTCTTTGATGCGGTAGCATATGCGGAAGCTGAAGTTCTTCGTTGTGAAAAGGATTATGATGCTCATCCGAGTGCATCAACCCGTGAGATATATCATCGTAGCATGGCAGCATTGAAAATGAAGCAGCACAGGGTGATGTTATTTTGGCAACAAAAGGCTAATGTCAAGTGGATGAAAGAGGGAGATGCTAATACTCGTTTCTTCCATCAACTGGTCAAAGATAGGAGGTGAAAACAAAGTATTACTCGAGTTGTGGACGCAAATGGTCTCGAATGCCAGACACCAACAACAATAGAGCAGGCAGCGATCACCTTTTATACTCAGTTATTTTCGACAGCACCATTGCATAACATTTCTGCAGTAACACAATATATTCCTCAAGTTTTAACCGTTGTGGACAATGCCACGCTATTAGCCATTCCTGACCTTCAAGAAGTGCATCAAGCAGTTTGGGATCTAAGTCCTACCAGTGCGGTGGGCCCGGATGGTTTCCCAGGTTCATTTTATCGAAAATTCTGGCAGATTATTAAATCGGATGTTCTTAAGGCAGTACAAGAATTTTTCCTGGGTGTGCCTTCGCCAACTCAGCAAGCGGCATCTCTCATCACTTTGATTCCTAAAGTAGCGAATCCTCAATCGTTTTCTGACTATAGGCCGATTTGCTTAACGAACTTCATTGCTAAAGTCACCACACGTTTATTAGCCACAAGAATTTCTGCCATATTGCCCCGACTGATTTCTCCTGAGCAAGCTGGTTTTTTAAAGGGACGTGGTATTACAGATCATGTTCTTTTGGCGCAAGAAATGGTGCATATGACTGATAAACGGGTGCATGGAGGTCAGCTCATGATCAAGTTAGACATGGCCAAGGCTTTTGATAGAGTTGAATGGGAATATCTTCGCCAGCTGCTTCATAAGTTTGGTTTTGATCCTAAGATAATCTGAATAATTTTGAACAATTTGGCGGCAACACGATGTTCTATTCTCATAAATGGTAAGCCAATGGGCTTCTTTCCCGTCACAAGGGGAGTGAAGCAGGGTGATCCCCTATCACCATTATTGTTCATCTTGTCCTCTGAAGGCTTTTCTCGTGGTCTAAAATCTTTAATTGCAGAAGGGGAATTATTAGGTTTCAATACAGGCCGAGCACCCCAAATATCCCACTTGGGGTTTGCATATGATTTGATTATTTTTCTCAATGGCAAGGTTTCTAATATGAGACGCTTCAGACAGTTTCTTGATACCTATCAAGCAGCTACGGGGCAATTAATAAACTTCAACAAAAGCCAGTTGATCGTGGGAAAATCAATTGCGGGTCCGCAGTTGGCTCATATTCTTGGTATGCGATTGGCATCCTTGCCAGTAAAATACCTTGGATCATATTTATATAAAGGTATTAATCGTTCCGCCTACTGTACTGCTTTATTAAATCATTTTGACACGCGTATCAATGCTTGGTCCTCAAAATTGTTGTCCATGGCTAGAAGATTAACGCTAATCAAGCATGTCTTATCAACGATTCCTACACACCTTATACCCAGCTCACGGTTGCCTCGAAGTGTTGTAAATGCTTTGAATAGAAAAATGTCAAATTTTTTATGGAATGGCCGTCATCATTGGATAGCTTGGGATCGGATATGTAAACCTGTTGAGCATGGAGGACTTGGTATACGTAATTTGGATTATCTCCAACATGCATATGATGGTCAACTATGGTGGAAGTATCATACGTCAAACTCGTTGTGGGCAATATTTTGTCGGGCTAAATATGGACAACGTATGGCCATCTCAACACATATTTATGATTCAGCAGTTTGGAAACGACTTTGTAGTGTACATGATTATATGGAGGCACATGCCCTTAACGAATCCGCGGATATTCATTGGGAGTCAGATGCAACAGGAACTTACAACATTAAATCTGTCTATCTGTTGCATTATGAACATCAGCCAACACTGCATCACTCAAAATATATATGGTGGAAGACATCCCCGATTGGAGAAAAGTTGTTTTTATGGCGTTTGCTATCTGGCTCATTGCCAATTACAAATAATCTTCGGATCTGGCAAACTATTTACCCGTCACAGTGTGTCTTTTGTATGCATCATTCTGACACTAAGGATCATCTGTTCCTGCATTGCCCAAAAATCAAACCATTGTGGGTTGACATGGCTATTCTATTTTCCGCTCCACTGCCTCGGCAATCAACCATACAAGCTTATCTGATTTGTTGGTGGCGTCAAGCTTCTACATCAACTATGTTAGGACACTTGCAAGCAGTGGTACCAGCATTGACACTTTGGGTGATTTGGAAGGAGTATTCTTCCATTCGGTTTGGAGATGGCACGTTCTCATACCACCATTTATATGATCGAGTACGAATGCATATCTATACATGGTGTTCAACAATGCAAGAACATAAATTTGCTAGATCGATTTCTAGGCTGATTGATGGTGGATTCTCGCCTATTATGAAAGTTCGCAGGCCAAAATTGATTCGTTGGCAATTGCCACCTTCTGGCCGGATGAAGCTTAATATGGATGCTACTGTTGGACGTCGAGGATCAGCCGCAGGAGCTGTGCTCCGTGACTCCACTAGCATGTTTATTTCAGGGATCTGCTTTGCACTCCCGCATGCCACGCCTATTAGAGCAGAGATGATGGCCATGCTTTACTCCATGCTTTATTATGCCTTCTTGTACGACGCATTGCACATTGAAACCGATTGCAAAATGTTACTGACAATACTTGGTAATCCACATCAATATAATGGCGCATGCTACAGCGATGTACAGCGACTAACTGAGCTACTCCGAATTAATTCTTCCACCATCACTTACTGTCCTCGTGAAGCAAACACTGCTGCTCATTTATTAGCGCGTTATGGTCTGCGAGCACCTGGATTGCAAGCCTACACATCAGTTGCGGACTTGCCCGCTGACGTTCATGGCGCTGTTACCTTGGATGCCACTCTTCCCACTTTTCGATTATGATAGGCATACGGATAGAGCCATTACATTCATGGGTTGCCTATGTCCAGCTTTGGCATAGGCAGCCACGGTATGTTGCCCTTCATCTCTTTTACTTATGTCATCTGCTACTTCTGCGAGGTTTCAATGTCCTGCCTAATGCTTCTTGTTTCTGTGCATTGTTGGGACCCGGGATTCGTCACATTTGGCCTCACCATCGGTTGGAGAGACAAGGCTTCTATAGCTGGAGGTTGCCTGTAGTCAACAAGCTACGGGCAACGCGGGTATGCCTTTATCCTCTTCGTCAAGTTATTCTTAAGCCTAACTTACTGCAGTTCTCTTACACATGCCTTTTGATTGTTGCACGAGGTGCTGTTCTCCTACAAAGCTGGATCATCGTTGGGCTACTCGGGCTGCATGACAATGACCAACATATTTTCGCCTGCATTCAGAAGCCTCTCCTCTTATTCATCACTACACTCTTGTCCAATTGCTTTTATCAACCTGCCACTCATATAAATATGTACGCTTTTTCCTTCGTCAAGGTTTTATCCACAAGGGTGGTTTCACTTGACAAGGTTTTAATGCGGCATATCATATATGACTGGAGGTTGCGTTTACTAGCTATGCTTCATAAGTTCTTTTCCTATGATGACACTGTATTTTGGATTGTTTGTAATATGGTTTTCCTCTACCATAAATGAGGATAGTTAATGAAAATTGCTTTATCTAAAAAAAATAAAAATTTCACTTCTTTTTACGAACAAAAAAAACCTTTTAAACTATTGATGTTCTTCAAACGATATGTTTGTATATATTCATTACACAAGATTTCAAATTTATGTTTTTACCTGAAGACTATCGATATCACAAGAATTTTATCCATTAAAGTGTTTTCGAAGTTATTTAACAGCTTTTGCTGATCCTACTTAAAATTTTCCAAGTCAAAAAGTGCTTTTAAATATATACCTGTTTTAGAAAATGAAAGTTACTTTACTCAAATCGTTTTATAAAACCTTACCTTATTAAGTTTTCAACTGTTTTAATGCAATCTTACCAACATATACTTTGCGAACAAGTTATATCACCGTTTTTATAAAAGGGTCATTTGAAACACCGCTTTGCGAAAACGAGTAAATTATTTCAAATCTTGTTTAAAATAAATAAATAAATAAATACATAGGAATGGTACCATTTTCAAATGACTAAAGTTATATTTCAAATTACAGCCACGTAGGTCACGTTTATTAGAAGAAGTGTATGTCGTACACATATTCATATATTAGGCTAATGATATTTCCAAAGAAGTAAGGGCATGATCATGGAGTTACTTCGTAAGTATATAAGAATTAATTTTAAGGACTTGGTTTTGTGTAGAAAGTACCATATTAGTGTACATCAATGATATTAGTTAATTAATTATCTGGGGGGATGAACCATATATAATGAGTTTAAGAATCCGAAATTGTAGACTGCGATGAGTTGAATGATGCACGTCAAACAATATAAGTGGAAGTATGCACATACTAATTATAGAGAAATAAGTTAAAGATTGAGCCCTATAAGGACTAGATCATCTTGTGGAATGCTAGCTTAACTAAATTGAGTCATACTAAAGTAAAACGTATTCTGGAAATACATACGATCCAAGAGACGAGTCCTGTGAATAAAGCGTTAAGTCAAAGATTGTAGTACACCTAAGAACTAATCTACAAGGGTTGCTGAAGACTGCAGAGATAAGTAAGTTATAGACCAATGACTGTGTTGTAGAACCCTTAGCAGGATACCCTTAAGATTGATTCGATAATTATAGATAGATTATGTATTGATTTTAATAAGCAAAAGGACAATGGATTGGAATTACCCTATTGGTGTACAAGGAATGATTCTGAGGCTTTAGCCTGTGATAAAGAAGTGAAGTGTTTAGCATGTTGGAAAACACAAAGGATATTTAGATTGATCGTTATCTAAGAGAAAGAATCAAGTAGAACTAAATTAAGTGTTGACTATTTAATACACAAGTTTCGAGAACGAAACTTTTTGTAAGGGGGTAGAATGTTGTAACCGACAGTAGTTTAAAAAAAATAATAATACAAAAACAAAACAAATCAACATTTAATTAAATTAAATACAATAATTAAAATGATCCTAATAAACTACCCACCACCCCCAACCACTCCCCCATTCCCCCAAATTCTCCAAAAACTGCCCCCTCACTCTCAAACTCCCCAAACTATCATCCCATTCCCCCTCTATTAATTAAAACCCCTTAATTGTCCCCACCCCCTCATAACGTAAACATAATTGAAAAAGAAAGGAGAGCAATTGTGAGGAAAGAGAGAATCGGCTGAGAGAAGGAAAAAGAAGAAAAAGAGAGGAGAGAAAAAGGAAGAGAGAAAGAGGGAAGAGGAAGAAGAGGAAGAAAAGTAGGCACACCGCGTCAAATCCAACATCCATACACCGTAAATTCTTTGTTTGAAAGGTAGGTTACCCTCTCCTCTGTCGGATTGCTTTGGATTCATCACATTATATTTTGGGATTATTTCATTATCACTGTATGTCTATCCATTATATGTTTTTTATGAATTCTTTATGCTTTGATATGGAGATTGCATGAATGGCCATAGATATATATCAAATAGCATGGAAATAGGCTGGAATGGGTTCGGGTTGTCGAAAAACTTGCACAGAGGCGATGCGTGTAGACATGTGTGGCAGCCCACGGGCGCCCCCGAGCGGCACGCGCTGACGTTGTCAGTTACGTTACATAGAGGGTGTTAAATGGAGTTCAATAGAATTAGTTTGGGGTTAATCGGAGTTAAAACGAATAAGTTTTGATTTTTGAATGAAATTATAATTTATAGAAATAAAAGAAATAATAAAATAAAGAAAAAAAGGTGGAGGGCCTGGAGGCTGCAGGCTTGCCGGCCCAGACCATGGGAGTATTTTAAAAAAAAAGAGAAAAAGTAAAGAGTGGCCAGCAGGCCGGCTGGTTTTCTAAGCGGACCACGCTTGCTGGAAATGGAAGGCTCAGGCCAGAGGCTGATAAAAAAATATGAGGCCAGCAGGCTGAAGAGATGAGAGTAGACCGGGCTGCGCAAAATCGGAATTACACACAATAAGCAGGCCTGAATGCATTCCTTTAATAATCAAAATAAAAATGACAAATAAATGAAAATCATATTATTATTATTTTATAAATAAAAAATTTAGAAAAATTCAGTGACGAAAATCAAAAAAATTAAAAATTAATATAATAAAACATATTACAAAAGAGGGGCCGTACACCGAGGAAAAAAATTAATTAATATGTGTAAAATAATAATAAATAAAGATGTAAATATTATATTGTTTCATAATTAAGGGAACTTTAGCAACCCACTATATAAATTAAAATAAATTAAGGTAGAAGGGAAAAAATAATAGTGGAAGATAAAAATAATTAAATAAAATATTTAAGTGCTTGAAAGCCTAGGAAAAATAAAATAAAATGTAGAAATCTAAAATAAAGTCTAGAAAGATAAAATAACAGTAGAAGATAAAATACAGTAATACCCCACGCAACATAGGGTAACTATGCAATATAGGTAATACGCAACATAGAACGGAGCTTGCAACATAGGGGAAATGGAAGTGTGAAAGTGTGAAGCATTCATGGCACAAGCATTGCATTTGGCCTATGAGCCGTGTGGTCCTACGGGACGTGTGGCCTGACGAGGCATGTGATGGGTGTTGGTAATAATGGTTACCTTCACCTAATAGGACCCAGGACATGCATAGCATAACATGGAAAAGGAAGAGCATAGCGTGTGATATTAAATGACTGCATGTGACACGGAGATAGAAGAGCATGCATCATAAAGTTGCGCATTGCATTTGTTATTTTTGTGATTATCGATGACCTCGTTATTAAGTGGTTTCAGTGCTAAATGTTAGGATACGGATCGGGTCGGGTATGTGCTATTTCTTTATTTATGCTCTAATTGCTTTATTTATTTATCTGTTTATGCTATACGTGCTTTATTTGTTTACCGACTCAGTATGTGACAGTTCTTTTTCGGGAGAGACGGGTAACCTACAAGTGACTCCCATCACTCACCCTCCTACCTCCCCTCCACAGGTGAGCAGAATTATGGTATATATGTTTATCGAGAATGGAACAGATTATTCGAGCTGGAAGAGTGAGCTAGGCTCGAGAAGGGATCTTGTTGACTGGGAGCTTGCTTCTTGGGATAGTCAGATAGACCTCCACCTAGGTTTATTATTTGAGTTTAGTATTTCATTCTTGACTTAGTGGGTTTCGTCAACCCTTGTACTTGATTTTATTTCTGATGGATTTATTTTAATCGAGACATTTATTTCTTTTATTATCGTTTCTGTGAAAAATTTCTACGTCAGTTCTGACGCGTAAAGAAGTTTGAACGACGTTTTGTAGTCCTCGTAGCAGGCTACGGTGCATGCACTGTTTCTGATGCTAGGGCTCGGAAACAGGGCGTTACAAAAACAGTATATAAGACCATGTAATCAGTGTTATACAATTGAGTTCAACAGAATAACCGCTATTCTTCCTCTTCTGATTTTCTCTAAAGCTGTTTGATATTTTTTCTTCCTTCGCGCGATTTGGCGCCAATGCTTGCATTCAAATTTTGTCCATTGTTTAACTTGTCAATTGATCTAAATTGATATTGTTTGATGTTATATTGATGATCATGGTGAATTTGTACTTGTTGTTTGTAGTTTTAATGGTGATCGTAGTAATTTTGTAATGGTATCAGAGCGAGGCTGTTGTCTTTGCTCTTGGATTCTGAAATTCCTTTTTGCCTGATTAGTCTTGATCTGATTTGGTCCTGATTTCGTTTGATTAAGTTTTGTATTCATGGCTTCGAGTTCTAACAGAGTTGATGCTGCAAATAATTTTCAACCAAACCAAAGCGATAATCCTGGAAACCATAATGACAATCTCAATGGCAATCCGTTTTACCTTCATCCTAATGATAGTCCAGCAATTGTGCTGGCGCAGCCACCTCTTAATCCTCATAATTTCCATTTCTGGAGCAGAATATTCAAAATGGCGTTTGTGATCAAAGACAATATAGGCTTTATAGATGGTACAATACCAAAGCATGCTGTGAATGATCCTATTTTTGGGACATGGAGACAGGTGAATTCAATGGTGCACTAATGGAGAATGAACAGTGTATCACCTTCAATATCTCAAAGTATCATATGGTATGATACAACTCATGATGTTTGGCAGGATTTAATGCAAAGGTATAGTCATTGTGATGCTTTTAGGTCATCTGATTTGCTTGAGTCGTTTTATGCAGTAAAGCAAGAAAGTTCCGCTGTAAATGACTATTTTACCAAGGTTAAGGTCCTATGGGAGGAGATGCTAGACTTGAGACCAATTCCATCTTGTGAATGTCATGGATGTAGATGCAATGTGACTAGTCAGATGAAGGAATTTGTACAGAGTGATTATGTGATCAAATTTGTGAAAAGACTAAATGACGATTATGAACCTGTCAAGTCTCCGATATTTATCATGACATCTTTGCCAGACATAGGCACTGCATTTTCTATGGCCCTCAAGTATGAGAGAAAGCTGACTAATTCAACAAGCCAGGCAACCTTTTCTAGTGCACCTACAGCCATTCTAGCTGATGATGATGGTGAGTCAGTTGCTAGAGCATATTTCAACGGAGTGCAGGGTAATACCTACAGAAGGGACAGTGATAGGTCTTATCCTGATAACAATAGGAGGCCACAGTGCACTCACTATGGAATGGTTGGACACGCGATGGAGAGATGCTATAGGAAGCATGGGTTCCAACCTGGTTTTAAGTCCAAAGGTCAGGTTAACATGGTGGATTTGGTATCAGATTATGGGGAATCCAAGAACCAGGAGTCTGTTGAACCTTTGCATCAACCTCTCATGCTGACATATGAGCAACACATGAGGCTGATGAACCTGTTGAATGTAAAAGACGAGTCAAGAGCTGCAGTGTCTATTTCTACAGTGAATGTACCGGTACTGCCTCTCATGCTGCAGTGCTGTCTGCTCAAGCTGAACAAGAGAAAGGTAATTGTTCAACTAATACAATAAATGTATGGATCTTGGACTCATGTGCTACAAATCATATTGCATGTTCCTTTAAACATTTCTCTTCATATAAGCCTTTGCATCATACAGTTATCGGACTGCCTAACAATCATACATTGCCAGCCACACATATTGGTAAGGTTCAAGTCGCTTCTGAACTGTGCTTGGTGATGTCCTCTTTGTACCCTCCTCTTTTAATCTTCTCTCTATCAGTAAATTGACTGTTTCATTATCTGTGCTTATTCAATTATGTGGCACAACGTGTTTGCTCCAGGATCATCCTTCCAGGAAGTTGATTGGTTCAGCTAAACCACATCATGAGCTTCACTATCCACATGGTACACATAAATCGATTGACCTAGCTTCAGCTTCCATCCCTGCTCCTACTCCTTCTGCCGCTGCTGTATCCCAACTTTCTTTATCCAATATGTAGCATTACAGGCTTGGAAATCCCTCTTATGCAAGAATAAGAGAAATCCACAAGAAAGTTTTAGATGTTATAGGCTCTAGCTGTGAGGATTTTTTTAAAATCTGTCCGTTGGCCAAAATGAAAGGGCTTCATTTTCCAATTTCCTTATATGTTTCTCATCATGCATTTGACCTTGTACATATGGACATCTGGGGTCCTTATAAACAGCCAACCATATACGGATAGTACTACTTCTTGACAATTGTTGATGACTTTAGTCGTTATACTTTGCTATATTTGCTTCAAACTAAGGCACATGTTAGACCTGTTATACAAAGCTTATGTCATTTTGTTTCAACTCATTTTGAGGCACAAATCAAAACACTTAGAACAGACAATGGGCTTGAGTTATTTATGACATATTTTTATAAATCCAAGGAAATTATCCATCAAACCAGTTGCACCTACATTCCCCAACAAAATAGGATAGTGGAAAGAAAAGAGCAACATATCCTTAACATAGCTAGAACATTAAGATTTCATGCTCGTCTGCCTTTATCTTACTGGGGAGTCTATGTTGAACATGCTACCTATTTGGTCAATATCTTGCCTACTCCAATTTTGCAACATAAAACACCTTTTGAACGTTTATATAATGACCAGCCCAAATACGGTAACCTCAATATGTTTCGATGTCTGGCCTATGCCTGCAATATCAGTCCACATAAAACCAAGTTTGAACACAAAGCCATCCCATGTCTGTTTTAGGCCTTTCTGTGACATCTAAAGGCTGTATATTGCAGAACTTAAACACTAAGGCAATATTTGTTACAAGAGAGGTTCAATTCCAGGAAGATGCTTTCCCTTTCATAAATCTCTCTTCCATTTCTTGTACAATACCACCTGTTAATGAAAGTTCTTTCCCCCTATCACTTCTTCCTACATAGATCCTCTTCCTCTCAGCCCATCTACTTCTTCTTCTCCAGATCCATCTCCTGAAATATGTCAATATCCTTTTCCTTCTTCATCGTAACCTTCTAATACATCTTCATCTACATCATCTCCACCACATCCTAAACCTACACCTAGAGTCACAAGACTCAGAAAACCACCAGGCTATCTTCAAGACTATTACTGCTATCATCTCACCTCTTCTCAGCAGCATCATTCTTCTACACCCTCTTCTATCTCCTATCCTATTTAATCCTACTTGTCCTATGATGCCCTGACTCCTGAGCATAAGAACTACATTTTTAATATTAGTTTGCAACAGGAGCCTAACTCCTTTCAGCTAGCATCTAGTATTCCAGAATGGCAGGTTGCTATGTAGGAGGAGCTTGCCGCCTTTGAAGCAAACCGTACTTAGACAATGACTCCTCTGCTTGAAGGTAAGGTTCCAATTGGCTGTAAGTGGGTCTATAGGATAAAAAGAAAGCCATATGGCAGCATTGAGCATTTTAAAGCCCGTCTTGTTGTAACCGAAAATTTTAAATTAATTAAATAAAATTAAATGTAAAATCTGAATTTAAAAATTTTTTTGTCGTAACTACCCACCAACCACTCCCTCCTTAACTCCCCAAATCACTCCATAACCCCCACTCCCCTAATTTTCGGCCCCCTTCCCAATTAAATCCCCTAAAGTCCCCCCCCACCCATTCACAAACGGCAACTCTCAGCAAGGAAAAAAGGTGAAATTCTGAGATAGGGGGAGAGAGGGTCGGCTAGCGAGGAAAGGGAAAGAGAGGAATGAGAGAAGAGAAAAGAGAGAAGAAAGGAAGGGGTATTGGCCACCTACACCAAATTCAACCATCTCGTAAAACAAATTCTTTTACTAAGAGGTAGGTTACCATCCCCTCTTTCGGATTAAATTTTGGTTCTCTCACATAACGGGTTGGTTTTATTTGATTGTTATTCGTGTTTGTAGTTTTTGTTATTATTTCTTTATGTCTTGGTATGAAAATTGCAGTAATAGCCTTAGATATAGATCGCATAGAATGCATATATGGTGGAATGGGTTTAGAACATTGGAAAATGCGCCTGCACAGCCATCAGGTGTGGCGCATGTGGCCCACGGATGCCCCTGAGCATCGCGTGCACTGCACGCACTGACATGTCATGGGCAAAAAGTCGGGGACGTTATACGGAGTCCAATAGAACTGGTTTGAGATAAAATTGGACTTAAAACAAAAAATTTATGAATTTTTGAAGAATAATTAGAATTTAATGAAATTAATAAAGGAAATAAAATAAAGAAAAAGGAAAAAGTTAACAGGCCTGCAGTTCGGCTCAATTCGGCTTATCTATGAAAAAAAGGGTAATATCGGAAGGTTGCTGCACAGCGGGCCAACAATTGCCTGCAGGGCGGCCCAAAATTGATCTGGTTAAAAAAATGTTATGGTGTTGGCAGGCCAGTGGGCTGCGGCTACCAGCGGGTCAGGCAGGAAAAAGGGCCAGAAATTAAATAAAGAGGGTTTGTTCTGTTTTTTAATAATAAAGATTATAAAAAAATTTATTACTTGATTAAATTAAGAATTCAGAAATTAAAATAATTAAAATAGTAGAAAAAAACTGGGTGCCGAAAAAAATTAATTATAAATATATAATTAATTAAATTAATGTTATAATGTTTTATAAATAAGAATTTTTAGAAACCCATTAAATAAAGTAAAATAAAAGAAATAAAAATAGTAGGGGAAGATAACAATAATTAAATAAAAGATTGAAGTGCTTGAAAGCCTAGAAAAAATAAAATAAAGTGTAGAAACCTAAAATTCGGCAGAAAGATAAAATACGATAAACATAAAATACAGTAATGAACCCCACAAAACATAGGGTAATTACGCAATATAGGTAATGTGCAACATAGAACGGAGCATGCAACATAGGTGAATGAAAAGAACGGTGTGCCATGGTGGAGAAGAGTGAGCATACATCATGAAGTTGCGCATTGCATTGTTATTGAGGTGATTATTGTTGATCTTGTTATTAAGCTGTTTCAGTGCTAACGATTTGGGATACAGCTCGGGTCAGGTATGTGTTGCTTCTTTATTTATGTTTATTGCTTTATTTATTTATTTATTTATTTATTTATTGCTGTTTTACCTGCCTTATCTGTTTACCGACTCAGTATGTGACAATCTCTTTTAGAGAGAGACGGGTAACCTACGAGTGACTCCCATCACTCACCCCTACCTTCCCTCCACAGGTGAGCAGGACTTCAATTATATCTTCATAGAGGATGGGGCCGATTGTGCAAGCTGGGAAGAGTGAGCAAGGCTCAGGGCTCGTGTTGGGATCGTGGACCAGATGCTTTCAGTAGGATAGTTAGATGACTCTTTTTTATCCAGAATTTTTACTTGTCTTCGGATTATTTCAGTTGTTCATACTTGACGTAGTAGGCCCGTCAGCCTTTGTACTTTGTTTTACTTTCGATGGATTTAAGTTAATTGAGACGTTTATTTCTTTTTATTATCGTTTCTGCAAAAAATTTATACGTCATTTATGATGTGTAAAGAAGTTTGATTGACGCTTTGTAGTTCTCGTAGCAAGCTACAACGGGTGCGCTGTTTCCGATGCTAGGGCTCGGGAGCGAGTGCTACACGTCTGGTTGACAAGGGCTATACACAGCAGCTTGGAGTGGACTATAATGACACCTGTAGTCCTGTTGCCAAGATGACTACTGCTAGGCTTGTTCCTTCTGTTGCAGCAGTTAACGGTTGGCACTTGCATCAGCTTGATATAAATAATGCCTTTTTGTATGGTGATTTGTCTGAAGCCATTTATATGATTCCTCCCGAAGGCACTTTCAATGCTCCAGACACAGTGTGTAAGCTTAATAAGTCTCTTTATGACCTAAAGAAAGCAGCCGCTAGTGGAATGAAAAATTGAACCAATTCTTGATATCTCAAGGATGTATTCAGTCCAGGCATGACTACACTCTTTTTACCAAGCAGACCAACACTTCCTTCTTGGTCCTGTTGGTATATGTTGATGACATCATCCTTGCTAGTGATTGCTTATTAGACATTCTTCAGATCAAGACAGCATTACATCAACAGTTTAGCATTAAGGACATGGGTGACTTGAAGTATTTTCTAGGCCTAGAGGTAATCAGGTCATAGGGGGATCATGCTTAGCCAACGAAAGTACATCTTGTATTTGTTGGAACATACAGGCTACTTAGGGTCTAAACCAGCTAGAACTCCAATGGAGCAGAACTTGAAGTTGGAGCATAAAGATTATCCTTTGATATCAGAAGTATCTACATATAGGAAGATCATTGGAAAGTTGTTATATCTTACTATTACAAGGCCAGATGTTTCTTATGCGCTCGAGCAGCTAAGTCAGTTCCTTCGATTCACCTACATAGAATCATCTGAGAGCTATGCACATATTATTAAGGCACATTAAAGGTTCACCAGGCAAGGGATTGATGCTGCCCAGTACAGGAGAGCTAAAGTTAATGGGATTCAGTTACTCAGACTGGGGAGGATGTTCTACAACTAAAAGATGCATAACAGGGTATGTTTATAGGGAATGCCATAGTTTCTTGGAAGGCCAAGAAACAATCTACTGTTTTAAGGTCATCTTCAGAGGCAGAGTATATAGCATTTGCTATGGCTACTTGTGAACTACAGTGGTTGCTTTATCTAATGGAAGCCTTGAAGATTGAACATAAAGAACCAGTGGAGCTTTTCTGTGATAATAAGAGTGCCATACACATAGTGGAGATTCCAGTTTTCCATGAAAGAACCAAACATATAGAAATTGACTTCCATGTGGTGAGAGACAAGTTCTTGGCAGGAATCATTAAGCATATGCCTATAGTTACACAGTTGCAGTTGGCAGACCTGTTTACTAAAGCCTTGGATCACAGCAAAATGGCAAACCTGACTTTAGTTATGGGTCTATGTGAAGTGTATGGAAGGTCAGGCTTGAGAGGGGGTGTTAAAACTGAGCTTGAACTGAAGCAGCGTGCACTAGTTGCTCAAATTCAAGGGAAGTGCAGCAGTAAGGTTGATGTGACAGTTCCAAAGAATGGCATTGGTTAACAAGCTAATACACGGGTCAAGCTCAAGCTAACGCATGATTGATGGATTGGACAGCTGCTGGATCAAACAAGAAACACAAATTTCAGCTGAAGCATTACGGATCACGTGCCAACTCAGCAGAATAGAATCGTGCTGGTGTAGTATCGGTGGTTATCATTAGTTAGCGGTTATAGTATAGAGTAGCTGATGGTTACTTAGTAGAAAACAATATATAAGACCTTGTAACCAGTGTTGTACAAACAGAATAATCGCTATTCTTCCTCTTCTGATTTTCTCTAAAGCTGTTTGATATTTTGCCTTCCTTCGCGCGATTTGGCGCCAACGTTTGCATTCAAATTTTGTCCATCGTTCAGCTTGTCAACTGATCTGAATTGATATTGTATGACGTTATATTGATGATCATGATGGATTTGTACTTGTTGTTGTAGTTTTTATGGTGATCGTACTAATTTTGTTACAACGCTTTTTTAAGATCTATAGTCTTTCTTTTACCCAGCTGCTTTTGCCCTTGGTCTAGTTTTCTATTGCTTTGTTGACGGTTCTCCCACCATCCCAGATCGAGATGAAGTGCTCCTCTTTTTAACTGAAAATTTTTTGCTCCAAGAATCAACACATGGCTCCTACAGAATAAACACCAAAGACGATACATCAGAGGAAGATAATATGCATTAATAAGGCATCAAAGAAGTTGACAAGAAAATAAATATAGTTAAGGCTAGGACAACATTCACATACCTCTACAATCTTTAAACAATCCTCTGACAGATCACCGAAATTCTCTCCCTCAATAAGATCCTTGAGGTCCGCTTCATGTAGAATCTCCAAGGTTACAAGAGTATTATCTAACATTACCCTAACTATTTCAGGTGAGCGATGGATTTCAATACTCTCAACCTAGCAGGCTCCTTATCCTCAAGAGGAGCGGGCTTCCAAACGTCCATCTCGGAAATACCTCTCATCGACCTCTGCAAGTTAAAGAATTTACCAGCCCAGTCCTTTGGAACGGATGGAGGTTTACTAATTTTATCTTTCTTGTATCTTTTGCTATGGTAGTGTAAACTTGGAACTCATTCATTTTGGAACTCCTCGTCAAGACTCGGAGATACACTAAATATGCCAAGATCAACCTAAGGAATCAGGAAATAGATGGGAAAGACGAATCTCATATTCCTCCAAATCAACTATAAAGGTACGGGGATGGGTAGTCCAAGTCCTACTCTGATGTACTCCTTGAAAACAGTTACATAGTTATACGGAGGGTTATATGGGTCATTCCCTCTACAAAGACACATTGCATGACAAACTTCCAAATCAATCCTAAACTCGGGGCAAATCAAGACAATCTGCTCTCAGGTAAGGGTGTTATGCGTTGCTTCTGTTGGAAAATATTCAAGGACAATTTTGTACAGTGTGTACTTTGTGAAATAAAGCAACCGCCGACCTGCTGAACTTAGCTCAGGTCGGGTCGATCGTCAAGTCAGATCAGTCCAAGCAACACAATTGAGTTTGCGTTCTAGACAGTCGACCTGCTGACCTCTATACAACGTCTGTGCATCAGCCATTCAGCCAAGCTCAGAACAGCAGCAGAACTCAATACGGCAGCACTGCTGAGCAACTAATGCTCAACAGCCAAACAGCCGAGCTTAGCACACAGCAGAGTTCAGCTCGGCAGCAATGTTAGTCAACAGTGTTGCACTATCAACCGCTCCACCGAGCTCAGCACATAACAGAGCTCAGCTCGGCAACAACTGCAGAACAACGAATACTCTAACAGGCAACCAGCTGAGCTCAGCACACAGCAGAGCTTCAGCAACTGCTTGTCAGACCAGCTGAGCTCAACACGACAGTACGGCAGCTCAGCAGATCGGGCGAGCAGATATCCGAGGTGAGTCCAGGACTCTGTCCTTAACATGTATTGCCCCGGTATACTGTGCCTAACCAAAAGAAACAATCGTCTCTCATGATACAATGGAAACAATTCAAAAGAGCGGCACTGTAACGTATGAACTCAACAAACCAGTAAAGTGTCTCTGGCTTCTCGGGCAAATTGGAAATGCAAATGTATGCAGAGTTGTGTACGCAGAAGATGAAGATGATGCAGAGAGATCGTATAGAAAAGAAGAGAATGCTTGAATGATTTTTGAATGACCACAAAGATTTACTCTGCCTCATATTTATAGGGAAAACTGAGGTCCGTTTGTTTATTACGACCCGCACCTCCAGGCTAGCGGAAAAAAGAACAAAAGGAATTCCGATGGAATTAGAGTTCGATCAATGTACTGCACTTGATTTAATATGTAAAGGGGTATCCTAAATAAAACTTAAGAACTACTAAATTATGTTACTATAATAAGTGCAAGAATAATTAATTAGGCATATAAAAAATGGTACAACTTTTATTAAGAGTTAAATTAAAGAAAAAGAAAAACAACACATAAGAAAAGTTGGGAAGGACAAAATGGTAAAATAACACTCTACCCCCACACCTTGGCCACCACCCCCCAAGTCATGAAAGACAAACTTGTCTCACATTTAGCCCCATATATCACCTCATTTCTTATATCCCATTTTTTCTCTCCAATCATTTTTCATGTACTATTTCTTTTCTTACATCCTCTCTTTCCTAAGAAAAATCTAATAATTAAACTCCTACAATTCCTCCACTATCTCGGATAAAGCAAGGCAAACCAAGGGAATAAACTTCTTATTTCAAGGCCCTCACTCAGTAATTTTATGTCATTCTTCACTCTCCACTTTCTCACTCAAGGAACTTCTTACATCTCTCTTCTTTCTTCCTCTCAATCAAGAAAAAGTTTTTCTCCTTCTCTAACTCTTACAAAAACCGTAAGTCTCATTAGCAAGGAAGAAACAAATTTCTTCAACTCTTAAGTAAGGAATCAATCTTCTATGTATAGGAATTTCTAAGGTAAGTATCTATACTATCTATCAGAGCCATCTTCTTCTCCAATCATCTCTTAACTGACCTCATTTTTCTCTTATTTCTTTCATCTAGGCCGAGAGGTATCAAGAGGAGGGAAAGAAGAAATCTTTTCCATCTTAAGTGTAAGATTTAAAAAGAAAAGACAAATACTCTTCTTGGTTTCTTCATGCATGTTGACAAATATATCATTAATGTTCAAATATCATATTGGATCATGCATGCATATGTTCAAAAGGATTTCTACTATGACCATACAAAAAGAATGTATCTTGCCTGCTAAATGAATACAGACTTGTGTGTTCTTGAAAGTATGTGTACTTGAGGTTAAGATGATGATAATAAGGGGCATGCATGTGAAGGTTATGGTATATTGAGGTCTCTTATGTGTGTGCATGTCATGTTTAATGGAAGATTAGGCATGCATGTTCATTCTTGAAAAAGTATTGGTTATCTTGCATGTTCTCAAGAAAGTATGTTACGGACTACACTTTGCCTTATCTTCTTCTGCATTTTCTTGATGATCATCATCCATGAGTTCACCCATGATTTTTATTGTTCAAGAATGTTAAAAGTCTTGATTTAGCATGAGTATGATTTGTATAGAAAAAGGAGTTTGAGTGATTTCAAAATATGTGATTTAAATGAGCATGACATAAAACTTGTGCATGATATAAACGTGTACAAACGTGTGCATGATATATTGCTTATTACTTGCCTTATTTACTTCATATATACTGTTGCCGTACTAACGAGCCCTGAAGCGTTAAAACTTACATCATATGGCAAACATTTGTTGTGTTTATACTATTTTCAGGTGCCACCATTAATGAACTAAACTAGTTCATTAAGTGAAGTACTTAGTTAATTAAACTAAGTAGTTCAGTAAAGGAAGCTACATTTGAACAAGGCACAAAGGCAACAAGACCAAGAAAGGAAAGTTTTCTCCTCCTCTCCACATTTAATATACACGCCATCTTATACATATATATATATATATATTTTTCCTGATTTTTTTTAAAAGACACATACACATGTATTCCAACGTACTACCGACGCGTTATATATTTTACGTACGTTAACGTCACACCATCATACTTAACTCATATTTATGAGTATATAAGTCATGGTGATGAAAAATTAAATACGACATGTTAAAAGGTTCTAAACCGAAAATTGTCGTATCGGACGAATACCGAAACTTTGCCAATGTGTCACGTACTTGCCATAAATAGATGGCCAGACCCTATACCTCAAAAATCATTATTAATTTCGTGGCTATGATGATATTTTCAGACATAAAATCATTCCATGTTGGTACACACAAATCACCCCACATTAAGGCCAAATTGTGGAGATTCCAATTTTAATTTTGTCACATGTTAATGGCGACACTTTAGACCAGCCAAGAGCTGAGATTTAAAGTTTATATTATATATATTATGTGTAACATAATATATATAACATGTGCAAAAAGTTAGAATTTATTTAGAGAAAAATCGGGTAATCGATGAATATCGAAAATTCGGTTTTCTACGTACACAACACATGGAACATTTTTGGCACATCATACGACACGTATCTAGACACTTTTTACATATGTCATACATGTTAAAGTATTCTAGAAAATTAAATTAAGGGCTGATTGGAATATAATATGTGTGTATTATTAAATGTGCACTATTTTACAAAGTTAGCAAAAATAAAATTCAGCACATGCATATACATGTATACACGCCACCTACAGCTGAGATGGAGCATATGTGGAGCCTTGTTGGCATATTGATTGGCCAAGAATCAATCATACAATGTTGATGACATAAAGGAAGAAGCTACACAAGGTAACAATTCAAATTTTGTCACAATTGTGACACATGCTGAAAATTCAGCATGTGTGCTAATGTATGGCCGATTTTTACCTCCATTATGAGTGATATTTTACTTTTTAATTAAGGTGGATTAATTGAAAGATAATTTGGAAGCATTTTGAATAAGTTATGGAATTTAAGTGGTGATATTTTTCAATATCACACATGCTGAAAATTTCAGCATGTGTGAATGAATAATGGCCGAATTTTAGGCCACAAGGGAGTCAAATTTTTATCTCATAAAAGATAAAAATATCTTCTAGTAAATGGTGATTCATTTTAAGAGATAAATCAAAGCAAACATGGCAACATTTTGAAAAGAATACTCATGTATCACATGCTGAAATTTCAACATGCTAAATCTCTTAATGGCCGAATGTTCATGCCCTTTTTGTGAAAACATTATCTTGCTAACTTTATGTGACAATCTTGTGAATTATGGAAATTATTCTATGTTGATTTTGACACAAGTTTTTAGTGAAATATTCAGATTTTCCAAGTCATCAAATGATGACAACATTCAACCACTCATGAAGTGTCAAGTAAGCAAAGGTTAAATGATCATCCAATAAGAAGGGACCAAGTAAGCAAGATCATGTCACAATGATGCTACACATTCTTCCAAGGACTTAGAAGATAATTTTCAAGAGGGGATGACACCTATAGTGGACGGCCATAATGCATAAAAGGAAAGGAGAAGAGCAAAAACAAAGACAAGGACAAGCATTGCATTTTCAAGTGACAAAAACGCCTAGCCTTCTCTTCTTCTACACTCTCTTTCTTTCTTCTTCTTGAAAGCCTATTGTACTTATATTCTTATCCTTGAATATGCTTGTAATATACCACCACATACTCTTTATCTTCGTAAAAGATTGATCAAGGTGTGATCAATCTTCAATCTTGCAAGGTGGTGGTGTTCGTGCGAATTGTATTCATCGTACAAGGTTTGTAAAGGGTTGGAGTTGGTGTGTAACTCCATCAACCCTGTGGTAAGGTGTATTGCATGTGTGTGACTAGTGTGAACCGAGGAAGGTGTTCCTCAAAGACTGGAGTAGGTTGTTTATAACCGAACCAGTATAAAATTCTTCGGTGTCATTTACTTTCAGCACTTATATTCTGTTTCTGCACTGTTTACTCTTTTTATTTACGTTCGTAAAAATAGTAAACGATTTTCAAAAATTACAAAAATTTCCAGAAACATAGCCACACGTCTTAGGGTTAATTTGGCACAAGTTTCAACCCTTTTCGATAAGTATAAGTCATTCAAACATCCAAAGTTCTGAGACTAGTGCAGTCTGATTTTCAGGCTTGCAAAGGTTGAGACTTTGAGTGTATTTGACTAACTTCCCGAAAGAATTTTCAAAACTGTTTACAACATATAAAGGGTTAGTGGTTAAAAATTCAGAGCAATTGGAGTTAAGAACAAATAGGAATAAATTTTTCAAAACAGTCTATCGTTTCGGGCAGATTCGAGCAATCTGACCACCAACAAGTTTTGAAGGGGTTAAAGGTTGAATTTAAATCTGAAATTTTTAGGAGACCCTCATAACATCTGAGGCTAAGTTCTCTCAAAATTCCAGAATTTTTGGAGACCTACAACCTAGTTTTAAAAACGTTTTAAAACTGGTCCTGAAAACAGAATCTGTTTTCAGAAGTTGAGTTGGTTGGTTTTAAACAAATTTTAAAAACCAAACTTTCCGCACCAACTATTCAACCCCCCCTTCTAGTGGTGCCTTGCAGATCCTACAAGTGGTATCAGAGCGCAGGAACACTCACTACAAAGGATCCAATGATTCAGTGAGATGGCAACCACAAATCTCAAAACCGAGCAAGAAGGTATGTCGAGCCAAAGGCCTCCTCTTTTTGACGGTGAGTCGTTTATTCAATGGAAACTAAGAATGAAGCTTTTTCTTATGGCTATAGATATTGATCTTTGAACGATTATAGAAGATGGTCTTTTTGTCCCATCTAGGTTATCCACCGTAGACGGAGTCACACTAAAAGTTGTCAAACCTAAACAATAATATACAAGTGATGATAAAAAGAAACTTAGCATGAATGCTAGGGCTATGCAATTGCTCCTGAATGGATTAAGTAAAATTGAGTCTAGTTATGCCTCAAATTTTTCGAGTGCACAAGAAATGTGGAGGATACTAGAAATGAAACACGAAGGCACGAGTCAAGTAAAAGAACCAAAGATAAACATGCTTATGTCCACACTTGAGTCGTTTAAACTATTGCCGAATGAATCTATTGTTGATATGGATCTTCGTTTGACTAACATCTATAATTCTCTTGAGTCTCTTGGTAAAGCTTTTACCATGCAGGAAAAAGTACAGAAAGTCTTACGAAGTCTTCCATCAGAGTGGGACCCTAAAGTAACAGCAATAGAAGAAAGCAAAGAAACGAACTCAATAAAGATGGAAGAGTTAATTGGATCACTTAAGGTGTACGAAAATAAACTCATCATCTAAACAAGGTAAAGCTATTGCCTTTAAATCAAATGAATACGTCTCTACTTCTTCCGATCACGTAGATGATAGTGATTCTGAATCGGATAGCGATGACCTAATTCTATTGGCTAAAGGCTTAAGAAAATTTATGAGAAGGTCATTTAGAAACAAAAATAAGGGTACTACAACTAAAAGAAATAAGAACAAGTCAAATGATAAAGATGTTAAATGTTATGAATGTGGGAAACTTGGACATTTATCATATGACTGCCCCAATAAAGAAAAGCAAACAAATAAATACCCTGACAAGGAGCGGAACAAGAATAGACCCGTCTCAGAACCCAAGCAAAGGAAACGTGCTCTAAAGGCCTCCACCTGGAGTGATTCATCGGGTTCCGAGACTGAAACCGAAGAAGAGACTGCACAAGTATGCTTTATGTCCAAAGCATCTGATGAGGTATCATCTGATTTTGATTCTGACTCTGAGCCTTCTTATGATGACCTTTTTAGTCAGTATTTAGAATTGCATAAATTCACTAAGACTCTCGCTAAGGAAAAGAAGCGATTAATTGAAGATAAGAAACTGTTAGAATCTTCTAACGAGAATCTTGTCTCTCAATTAAACGATTCAAAGAAAAAGTCATCATGCATCATCACTGCATTAAAGACATAGATTTCATCATTAACCACTCAAAATAACGAAATGAAATCCGAGATTTCAAATTTGAAATCAAGGAATATAGACCTAGAGAAGATGATGAAACAGTTTGATACGGGATCTAACATGCTGCATCGTATTATCTTATTACAAAAGCATGACAGTGACAAAACGGGTTTGGGATACGTTGATACTAATGAAGTATCCACCAAACCAACTAAGTTTGTTGTGTCTAATAAAGTAGACACCCCAAAGCCTCAAATAGCGTCGAAGATGACGCAAAAACCGCCTCTTCCCTCATCACGCCCCACTTCCTCTTCATATCATGTGAAATACAATTTTGTACCATATAGATATGAAAAGAAAAGAGTGATGCATACACGACATTCATATTATCCACGCACTACGCACACACACACAAGGACATATCAAAAACGTCCTTCATTCAATGAGTATAAAGGAGTTCTTGGGCAAAGGCCCAAAGTGCATTCACCACATGTCTACTATATCGCACCTTCATCTACATTCTTGCCATTTGCTAGACCGAGAAGGATCACCCAAGTATGGGTACCGAAAGGTACTTTTACCAAGAGGTGATTATTTAACTCGAAAGGACCCAAAGTTAAAAGGGTACCTAAATCATCTTTGTACATTGCAGGGAGCCTACACATCGAAAGATACAACCATAAAGTGGTTCCTTGACAGTGGCTGCTCGAGGCACATGACGGGTGACCCGAGCTTGTTCACAAAATTAAAGAAGGTCACAAAAGACGGATCCGTGACCTTTGGAGACAACAACGAAGGCAAGATCATCGGAAAAGGTATGATAGGAAATCCAAGCACTCTTCAAATCTCCAACATCTATTTGGTAAGTAACTTATCCTACAATCTTCTTAGCATTTCTCAATTTATTTACAATGGCTTTGATGTGTGCTTCACTCACCCTTACTGCAATATAATAAATAAAAATGGAGAAACCGTTTTAAAAGGAAAACAAGAAGGTAACATTTTTACGCTTTCTATGGATGATGTGGTAGATGCTAAAGTTAAGTGCTTTATGTCAAATGAACCCAATGTGAATTTATGGCATAGACGTTTAGGACACATTGGTATTTCCACACTAGAAAAACTCCAACGAAAGAACTTAGTACGAGGATTGCCTACACTTGATTTAAAAAACTTTCAGTTGTGTGAATCTTCCATAAAAGGCAAACAAATACGTGAGTCACTTAAGCCTAAGAATGAAATAAGCACGACTGGAGTCTTAGAACTACTACACATTGATTTGTTTGGTCCTAGTCACACTACAAGCCTAGGTGGGCGCCACTATGCATGCGTGATTGTTGATGATTTTTCTCGTTATACTTGGACTTTATTTCTTGCACATAAGGATGATAGTGCTATTGAAATTGCATAAACAAATTGAAAATCAATACAGTGTCAATGTGAAAAAGATAAGAAGCGATAGAGGCGGTGAATTTTAAGACAAAGATATGATATCATTTTGCGAAAAAAAAGGAATCAAGCATGAGTTTTCGCCACCTAGAACTCCACAATTAAATGGAGTAATAGAAAGAAAGAATCGAACATTACAAGAAATCGCTAGGATTATGTTATGCGAAAATAAATTGCCTAGATTTCTGTGGGCGGAAGCCGTAAATTGTGCATGCTACATAGTAAATCGCATATCTATAAGAAAGAAAATAAACAAGACGCCTTATGAGATATTGAATGATCACATGCTTAAGATTGACTATTTTCGTGTGTTTGGATGCAAATGTTTTGTTTTGAATACAAAAGATAATTTAGATAAATTTGAATCTAAATCAATTAAATGCATCTTTGTTGGTTATTCTATAAATTCAAAAGCATATAGATGTTATGATCCTCTCACTAGACAAATCATAGAATCTATTCATGTGAAGTATAATGAATTCGGTGAGATTGATAAAGATAACGAATATGATGATGACTTTGAATTGAAACCCATGTTGAATGAAGATGATGGTACATTTGATATGCATGACATGAATGACACACTAGAAATGCATGATCACTTAGAAATGCATGATAACATAGAAAACAATCAACCAAGATGGCATAGAGATCACCCACATGATCTCATCATAGGCGACATCGCTCACGGCATGTGACCACGTAGAAGAATTACTTCGGATGAAATAAATCAATTTCATGCTATGATTTCTGAAATTGAACCCAAAAATGTGCATGATGCTTTGAGTGATTCTTCTTGGATTGATGCTATGCATGATGTGCTTAATCAATTCGTTAGAAATGATGTATGAGATATAGTGCCTCGACCATAAGATAAGACCATAATAGGCACAAGTGGGTGTTTAGGAATAAAATGAATGAAGAAGGAAAGGTCGTTAGGAATAAAGCCAGACTTGTAGCACAAGGCTATAATCAAGAAGAAGGAATTGACTACGACGAAACATTTGCAACTGTAGCACGTTTAGAAGCCATACGACACTTACTTGCTATTGCTTGCATGAAAGATTTCAAATTATATCAAACGGACGTAAAAAGTGCATTCCTAAACGGAAGCAACCACCCAGTTTTGAAGATTTGAAACATCCCGATCACGTTTACAAACTAAAGAAGGCACTATACGGACTAAAGCAAGCGCCGAGAGCATGGTATGATCGTTTTGCTACTTTCTTTTTAGAAAATGATTTTAAACGAGGTGCTATAGATAACACACTATTTTTGAAACAAGATAAATCGGATTTACTTATTATTAAAATCTACGTCGATGATATTATTTTCGGTTCTACCTCACATAGACTTGTTGAAGATTTTGAAAATTGCATGAAATCCGAATTTGAAATGTCTATGATTGGTGAACTTAACTATTTTCTTGGCTTGCAGATTAAGCAAACGAGTAAAGGCATTCACATAAGTCAAGCTAAATACATAAATGACATGATTAAAAAGTTCAACTTTGAAAATTTGAAACCATCCCCCACCCCTATGAGTGTCACTACCAAATTGGATAAGGATGAACATGGTAAAGATTTTGACAATGCCTTATATCGGTCTATGATTGGTTCTTTGCTATATTTAACTGCTAGTAGGCCTGATATCATGTTCAGTGTATGCATGTGTGCATGCTTTCAGAGTCAACCTAAGGTGTCTCATTATAATGCGGTAAAAAGAATATTTCGTTATATTAAGCACACGCCCACCTTAGGGATTTGGTATGATAAAGATTCCGAATTTAACTTACATGCTTATACTGATGCAGATTACGGTGGCTGTAAAATAGATAGGAAAAGCACGAGCGGCACTTGCCAATTTATAGGAAACTCACTCATTTCATGGTTTCCCAAAAAGAAAGCAAGTGTTGCTTTGTCCACTACTGAGGCCGAGTACATGGCACTTAGCCTTTGCTGCACACAGTTGTTGTGGATAAAACAACAACTCTCGGACTTTGGAATTACCGTAAATAGAATTCCTATATATTGTGATAGTATGAGTGCCATTAATCTGTCTAAGAACCCCGTACTACACTCTAAGGCCAAGCATATAGAAGTACGCTATCACTTTCTTCGTGATCAGGTAAACAATGGTGATATCGTCGTAGATCACGTACGTACAGAAGCACAAGTAGCCGATATCTTTACAAAAACCTTAAATCAAGCCACGTATGAATCTCTTCCTTCTAAATTAGGCATGATCTCAGCTGATATGATTTGATTTGATGTGATTCTCTTTCCTTATTTACATGCATCTTTTGATTAACTTTCAAAAATAAAGGAGGAGAGAAAGCATGATTTAAGGGGAAGAGAGATACTAATTGCATAAATCAAGGGGGAGATTGCATAAATCAAGGGGGGCGAATTCGAAATTTAAAATTCAAATTTTGAATTTATGCATGATTAAAGGGGGAGCGATAGGATTTAAATCATATGCATAAGTTTTTTTTTGAAAATCATCAAAAGGGGGAGATTGTAGAGAAAAGGGGGTTTGAGTGATTTCAAAATATGTGATTTAAATGAGCATGACATAAAACGTGTGCATGATATAAATGTGTACAAACGTGTGCATGATATATTGTTTATTACTTGCCTTATTTAGTTCATATATACTGTTGACGTACTAACGAGCCATGAAGCGTTAAAACTTACATCATATGGCAAACATTTGTTGTGTTTATACTATTTTCAGGTGCCACCATTAATGAACTAAACTAGTTCATTAAGTGAAGTACTTAGTTAATTAAACTAAGTAGTTCATTAAAGGAAGCTACATTTGGAGAAGGCACAAAGACAACAAGACCAAGAAAGGAAAGTTTTCTCCTCCTCTCCACATTTAATATACACGCCATCTTATACATATATATATATTTTCTGATTTTTTTAAAAGGCACATACACATGTATTCCAACGTACTACCGACACGTTATATATTTTACGTACGTTAACGTCACACCATCATACTTAACTCATATTTATGAGTATATTCAGATCTTATATCATTTGATATAAGTCATGGTGATGACAAATTAAATACGACACGTTAAAAGGTTCTAAACCGAAAATTGTCGTATCGGGCGAATACCGAAACTTCGCCAACGTGTCACGTGCTTGCCATAAATAGATGGCCAGCCTCTATACCTCAAAAATCATTATTAATTTCGTGGCTATGATGATATTTTCAGACATAAAATCATTCCATGTTGGTACACACAAATCACCCCACATTAAGGCCAAATTGTGGAGATTCCAATTTTAATTTTGTCACATGCTAATGGCGCCACTTTAGACCAGCCAAGAGCTGAGAATTAAGGTTTATATTATATATATTATGTGTAACATAATATATATAACATGTGCAAAAAGTTGGAATTTAATTAGAGAAAAATCGGGTAATCGATGAATATCGAAAATTCGGTTTTCTACGTACACAACACATGGAACATTTTTGGCACATCATACGACACGTATCTAGACACTTTTTACATATGTCATACATCTTAAAGTGTTCTAGAAAATTAAATTAAGGGCTGATTGGAATATAACATGTGTGTATTATTAAATGTGCACTATTTTACAAAGTTTGCAAAAATAAAATTCAGCACATGCATATACATGTATACACGCCTCCTACAGCTGAGATGGAGCATATGTGGAGCCTTGTTGGCATATTGATTGGACAAGAATCAATCATACAATATTGATGACATAAAGGAAGAAGCTACACAAGGTAACAATTCAAATTTTGTCACAATTGTGACGCATGCTGAAAATTCAGCATGTGTGCTAATGTATGGCCGATTTTTACCTCCATTATGAGTGATATTTTACTTCTTAATTAAGGTGAATTAATTGAAAGATAATTTGGAAGCATTTTGAATAAGTTATGGAATTTAAGTGGTGATATTTTTCAATATCACACATGCTGAAAATTTCAGCATGTGTGAATGAATAATGGCCGAATTTTAGGCCACATGAGAGTCAAGTTTTTATCTCATAAAAGATGAAAATATCTTCTACTAAATGGTGATTCATTTTAAGAGATAAATCAAAGCAAACATGACAACATTTTGAAAAGAATACTCATGTATCACATGCTGAAATTTCAGCATGCTAAGTCTCTTAATGACCGAAATTTTCATGTCCTTTTTGTGAAAAAATTATCTTGCTAACTTTATGTGACAAATATTATGAATTATGGCAATTATTCTATTTTGATTTTGACACATGTTTTCAGTGAAATTTTCAGATTTTCCAAGTCATCAAATGATGACAACATTCAACCACTCATGAAGTGCCAAGTAAGCAAAGGTTAAATGATCATCCAATGAGAAGGGGCCAAGTAAGCACGATCATGTCACAATGATGCCACACATTCTCTCAATGACTTAGAAGATAATTTTCAAGAGGGGATGTCACCTATAGTGGACGGCCATAATGCATAAAAGGAAAGGAGAAGAGCAAAAACAAAGACAAGGACAAGCATTGCATTTTCAAGTGACAAAAACGCCTAGCCTTCTCTTCTTCTACACTCTCTTTCTTTCTTCTTCTTGAAAGCCTATTGTACTTATATTCTTATCCTTGAATATGCTTGTAATATACCACCACATACTCTTTATCTTCGTAAAAGATTGATCAAGGTGTGATCAATCTTCAATCTTGCAAGGTGGTGGTGTTCGTGCGAATTGTATTCATCGTACAAGGTTTGTAAAGGGTTGGAGTTGGTGTGTAACTCCATCAACCCTGTGGTAAGGTGTATTACGTGTGTGTGACTAGTGTGAACCGAGGAAGGTGTTCCTCAAAGACTGGAGTAGGTTGTTTATAACCGAACCAGTATAAAATTCTCGGTGTCATTTTCTTTCTGCACTTATATTCTGTTTCTGCACTGTTTACTTTTTTTGTTTACGTTCGTAAAAATAGTAAACGATTTTCAAAAATTACGAAAATTTCCAGAAACATAGCCACACATCTTAGGGTTAATTTGGAACAAGTTTCAACCCTTTTGGATAAGTATAAGTCATTCAAATATCCAAAGTTCTGAGACTAGTACAGTCTGATTTTCAGGCTTGCAAAGGTTGAGACTTTGAGTGTATTTGACTAACTTCCCCAAAGCATTTTTTAAAACTGTTTCAATACATTTAAATAAAACATATAAGGGGTTAGTGGTTAAAAATTCAGAGCCATTGGAGTTAAAAACAAATAGAAATAAATTTTTCAAAACAGTCTACCGTTTCTGGCAGATTCAAGCAATCTGACCACCAACGATTTTTGAAGGGGTTAAAGGCTGAATTTAAATCTAAAATTTTTAGGAGACCCTCATAACATCTGAGGCTAAGTTGTCCCAAAATTTCAGAATTTTTGGAGACCTACAACCTAGCTTTAAAAACGTTTTAAAACCGATCCTGAAAACAGAATCTGTTTTCAGAAGTTGAGTTGGTTGGTTTTAAACAAATTTTAAAAACCACACTTTCCGCACCAACTATTCAACCCTCCCCTCTTCTAGTGGTGCCTTGCAGATCCTACATGATTCACCACAATTTGTGTTATATTGCATGGCTATTAAAGTGTGTATTTTGATGATCATCATGCCATCTGCATGGATATTCATCTTGAAATGGGGCTGTTTTGAGTCTCCATTATTTCGAGTGATTCATCACCATCATTGAATGTGTATTTTTGATGATTATGGCCTTAAGTTGTATATTTTCTTAGGTTCGACTCTCTTATGTATTTGCATGTGGTTTTCATGATGACCATCACCATAATCATGACATTTATTTTATGTTGTGGTGAAAGTTATATGCATGTGTCTTCATATGTTCAAACCTAAGATTAGTGCATCATTATGGTAGAAATGCATGACAGATTGAAGAATAATAAAGATGTTAGTAACATTTCATGTATGGTACCATAAACAAGCTGCAAAAATTATGTGTGTGTGCCTAGATGATCTCGACCAAGAGGCCTTATGAAGGTGTCATGATGATGTTGAAGATCTATGTGGATACATTTATGTAAAGATATGTTTATTGTATATTATATGAGTGGCTAACCAAAAGATGTGTAATTAAAAGAATTGAAGAGGTGGACACATGTAAAAAGCATGGATACAATAGCTGTTTTGGTAAATGGGCCGAAAATTCCTAGATGGACAAATTGGTAATTTCCAAAATTCAATGTGGGCTGATTTAAAAAGCTATAAAATAAGATGGAAGTTAGACAAATTAAGATGATGTGTAGCGCCCCGGCCCGAAACTGTCATCGGAACCAGTGCACCCGCCATAGTCTACTATGAGAACTACGAAGCGTCAAAGCAGATCAAGCATGCATCATCTATGACGTAAGATAAATCAGCAGAAACGTTGTAAAATTTAAAACTTCACCATCATTAAGATAACCAGAAAATACAGCGGAAATAAAAGGTCTTTGATCAACTGTCTAACATAACTTCTAGTACAACATAATAAACATTGAGTTTCCAAACTTAAAGAGAGTAATCCAGCGTCTATCTACTTCTATGCCCGTCATCCCATTGAGCCCACTCGCCATCGTCTTCGACAAATATCATTTCATATTCCAGCTCACCTGAAAAGGAGTAGAGTATCTGTTCTTAGCGAAAATATCGCCAGCAAGTAACCCGTCTATGCACCTTACAGGATCACACACGACGAGTCACCAGTGTATAAGTCATTGCCCAAAATAAGGTGCTTGGGTTAGCAAACAACATCTTTATAAGAATTCCTCAAAACAGATAAATCACATAAATGATATGCAGATACGAGAACAAACATGTATTAAAACAACATATCACATAAACAAGACATAAACTAGTCACATTTCTTGCATGTCAAATCTTATGCTTCGTGTATCATGATGCATGTACTTATTTAAAACCATACACAACACCCATGCATATGTCTTCTTTATAAACATGTCACGCGTGTCATTCACAAAACATTTCATAACTCTTCTTATCATATTCTTCGCGTAGCAGAACTTTATACCCTGTGGGTGATCAATCCACAACAAACACAACTTTATACCCCGTGCTGAAAGGTCCACGGCCCCATAACATATGACTTTATACCCCGTGCTGGAAGGTCCACGACCCCATTACATACATCATATATCCGAGCTGATAGGTCCACGACCCTATTACATATATCATATATCCGTGCTGATAGGTCCACGACCCCATAAAATATTTTACCTACTGTTGATTCACATGTCACGCTTTTATACCCTGCTTTCGCAGGCGTGACTTTTATACCCTGCGATCAACCAGCAGCCATAGTTTGCCTTTCGAAAACTTTGATCTTTTCTTGTAAACACATGTTCTTTCGTAAAGCAATTCTCAAGTCAAATGCAAGTGCCAATGTCATGATGCAGGATGCTCATGCAACTTCGTATCAAACATGTAACATACACACACACATCTTACATATCAAGTATACGGTCTTGCACCTCAAACACTCCATGTTCGTATGTTTCCAAGTCTGTTCGTCTCACTAATTCACTTGGGATACTATCTTATTCTTACTTAGTCAAACTTACCATCTATTCCTCAATTACACCACAAATACCCTTGTATTTTATGTTCATAAGAAGTGTATAGAGTTACTACACATACATCGGGCGCCTAAAGGGTCAAAAAGACTTCAAGTACACTTCGGACGCCACATGAGGCGCCTAATGTGGACATGGGGCGCCTATACTAGGCGTTCGAAGCGTTCGGGGATGTGCCGTAGACATCGAACACCTACATGAAGCGCCTAATGTGACATGAAGTGCCTAATGTAGGTGTTCGAAGTGTACGGGGATGCTCTGGGACACATTGAACGCCTACATTAGGTGCCTAATGTGACTTGAGGCGCCTAATGTAGGTGTTCGAAGTGTTCTGACGGTTCAAAACTGCAGTTTTTCTGCAATAACTTCCTCCCATCACCTTTCTTCTTCATCCCTTCCATGTTAAACACTTCAAGATCCATCTTACCATCTAGATTCATCATGCTTAACACACAACAAACATGAATTGATTCTTAGGCATGTCTAATAATATCCACTCTTAACCTTCTACCATTCACAACTTTCAATAGATATCTTCAACCTTCACAACACATCAAGTCTATAACAATGCCATCGTTCATCCTTCAATTCCCTGCAAATCCTCTCAAACATCTAAGGTATAGACAGCCCACCCAAGAATACAACAAGACAATAAACACATCAAGAATACACTTTCATGGGCATGCTTGACAAACAACAAAGCACCATATAACTATTTTCAGAAATTTGGCCCAAAGAACAAGACTTTACACAACTAACAACAACAATTACACATAGTAAAGCATTTAACATAAACAAACCAAAACTACTAATGTGTGATCCATGTTTTCTCTTTGTAAGAACATAGGGCCTAAGGTAACAAAATTTGCGTAAAGCGTATAGAAAGATTACTTGCCTTTGTTTCTAGTTAAGATTACAAATTGACTGCAGAATTTCGATAAGGATTGCACTTAGATTGGCCTTCTTCCTCCCTTTTTTTTCTTCTTCTCTTGTCCTTCTCCCTCTCCTTTTCTCCTTCTCGTTTCTCCTGCGGATTCTCTCTTTTTTTTCTCTCTTTAACCGTCCCCCTTAGATGAATGGGGAGTTATACTATGTGTTGTGTAACTCCCCTATCCTTTAGTAGGGGACCTTTTAGGTAATTTTTCTTAATTACCTTTAATTCTACTTTTAACCCTTTTTTCTTATTTTCCTATATTTTAAGTAACTAAGTCTCACATCCTACATCATTAGTTAAATTGCATTTAAGGTTGACCTTTAAGTATTGAAAGTCGTACTTAAAAGTTACGGGGTATGACATTCCATCCCCCTTACAAAAAGTTTCGTCCTCGAAACTTACGTACCTTAGTCAAAGTGCTGAGGATACTTCTCCCGCATTTGTTCTTCGAGTTCCCAAGTGGCCTCACATTCTGTGTGCTTGCTCCACTGGACTATTACATAAGGAATCACCCGCTTCCTCAACACTTGGTCCTTTCGGTCTACAATTTTCACGGGTATCTCCTCGTATGTAACATCATCCTTGAGTTCCAAAGATTGAGCTTTAAGTACATGACTTGGATCCGTCACGTACTTCCTTAATTGTGACACGTGGAACACGTTGTGAACTTGCGCCAACACCGGAGGTAACGCTAACCTATATGCCAAGGCTCCCACCTTCTCAAGTATTTCGTAAGGACCAATAAAACGAGGGCTTAGCTTGCCTTTTACTCCACACCTCATTACACCCTTCGTAGGTGATACCCTCAAATAGACTTTTTCACCTACATTAAGTTCCAATGGTCGTCGTTTGGAATCTGCCCAACTCTTGTTGCGATCCTGAGCTGCCTTGAGTCTTTCCCGGATGACTTTCACCTTTTCTAGCGTTTTCTCCAATAGCTCAGGTCCGGTGATGGTCCTCACACCTACTTCGCCCCAATAAACTGGGGACCTACATTTCCTTCCATACAAAGCTTCAAAAGGAGCCATGTCAATTGCGCTGTGGTAACTGTTGTTATAAGAAAACTCCATTAGCTTTACCATTCCATCCCAACTCCCTTTGAAATCCAAAACGCAAGCCCTTAGCATATCTTCCAAGGTCTGAATAATCCGCTTGGACTGTCCATCGGTTTGGGGATGATACGCCGTACTCAACCTTAATTCCGTACCCATGGCTTTCTGAAATGCTGTCCAAAACTTAGATGTAAACCGTGAATCCCGATCGGACACTATACTTACTAGAACACCATGCAAGCTAACAATATTCTCCATATATAAATTCACTAACTTGTCAAGAGGTGCTTCACTTGAAACGGGTAGGAAATGGGCAGACTTTGTTAAACGATCCATGATGACCCAAATCATGTCATATCCACTTCTTGTCTTTGGTAAACCAGCTACAAAATCCATCGTGACATGTTCCCATTTCCATTCCGGAATTTCTAATGGCATCAACAATCCACCAGGCCGTTGGTGTTCTGCCTTGACTTGTTGACAAACTAAGCACCTTTCTATAAATTCAGCAACATGTCGTTTCATTCCGGACCACCAATAATATTGCTTGAGATCTCTATACATCTTGGTGCTACCAGGGTGTATTGATAGCCTTGAGCTGTGAGCTTCTTGCAGAATTTCCCTTCTAAGTTCGTCAACATCAGGTACACACAATCTCTCTCTAAACCATAGGCTTCCATCCTCTTTGATCCGAAACCCCTCAACTTGACTATGTTTCACCTTTTTCGTTATTTCACTGAGGGTCTTATCATTCTTCTGAGCCCCTTTTATCCGATCAACCAAACTTTGTGTGATAGTCAATGTTGTCAAAACGTTCACTGTGGAGTCAACCAAATCTAAACCGAATTCCTCTATCTCTTTTTCCAATGGTGATTGTCGCACATGGCTGGACTTCCTACTCAACGTATCTGCCACTTTATTAGCCTTTCCTGGGTGGTAATGGATTGTCAAATCATAGTCTTTTAGCAACTCCAACCATCTCCGCTGCCTCATGTTTAATTCTTTCTGAGAGAATAAATACTTTAAACTCTTGTGGTCCGTGAATGCCGCGCACTTTTCACCATATAAATAGTGACGCCAAATCTTTAAGGCGAACACCACTGCGGCAAGCTCAAGATCTTGTGTTGGATAATTTTGCTCATAAGGCTTCAGTTGTCTTGAGGCATATGCGATGACTCGTTCGTTTTGCATCAAAACACAACCTACAAACAAGGTATTAGTCTAAACTTAATTGGTATACAAGATCATAACTTTATACTACAGTTTACGTACCTAAACCGTTCTTCGATGCATCACTATAAATCACAAACCTATCAGTTCCGGAGGGTTGAGCCAATACTAGAGCTGTCATTAACCTCTTCTTAAGCTCCGTGAAGCTTTGTTCGTATTCCGCCGTCCACTCGAACTTGGACTTCTTTTGAGTAAGGCGACTGAGAGGTACGGCTATTCTTGAGAATCCCTCAACAAACTTTCTGTAATAACCCTCTAGACCCAAGAAACTTCGCACTTCGGTGACGTTGGTAGGTCTAGTGCTTTCGGTTATAGCTTCCACCTACTTCGGGTCAACAGCGATCCCCTCCTCCGATATCACATGACCCAGAAAAGCCACACTTCTTAACCAAAACTCACACTTGCTAAACTTAGCATATAGTTGTTACTGCCTCAAAATACTTAGAACGGTTCTCAAATGCTCAGCGTGAGTTGCTCGTCAGGAGAATACACTAGAATATCATCTATGAATACAACTACAAACTTGTCCATTTGTTCCCGAAAGACGGTATTTATAAGATCCATAAAGGCTGCAGGGGCATTTGTTAATCCAAAGAGCATCGCCAAAAACTCATAGTGACCATATCGTGTGCGGAAAGCTGTCTTTGCGATGTCCTCAGCCTTCACTCTCAATTGATGATACCCCGATTGGAGATCAATTTTAGAGAAGATCTTGGCGCCCTTGAGTTGATCAAACAAATCCTCAATTCGTGGAAGGGGATACTTATTCTTGATGGTAACTTTATTCAACTCTCGATAATCGATACAAAGTCTCATGCTACCATCCTTCTTCTTCACAAATAAAACGGGCGCTCCCCAAGGTGACACACTAGGGCAAATAAACTTCTTGTCCAATAGCTCCTGCAGTTGTTCCTTTAGCTCTCTCAACTCTGCCGGAGCCATTCTATAAGGGGCTTTAGAGATAGGTTAAGTTCCTGGAACCAAGTTTCCTCGAACTCGACTTCTCTCGGGGGTGGTACTCCTGGTAAATCTTTCGGAAACACATCAAGAAATTCATTAACCACTGGAATTTGCTCAATAGACGGTACTTCCTGAGTAACATCCATGGCATACACTAGAAATCCCTCAGCACCCTTCCTTAAGGCTTTGCGTGCTTGTGCAACGGACACATATACCTTCTTGGGAACTTTCATTCGTTCCGCATCTCCTTGAAACATTACCTCTTCCATCTTAGCACTCTTGACTGTCACTTGCTTCAATCGACAGTCGATGTTGGCGTGATACTTGGCCAACCAGTCCATTCCCAATATCACGTCAAAGTCATACATCTGAATAGGGATCAGTGTGGCGGAGAATGTTTGTCCTTCAAACTCTAATTCACAATCTCGGTACTGATGATGCAAAACCATAATTTGATCTTTGGCCGCTTGAACACGATACGGAGTTTCTAACCATTCAGGCAAACTACCAAGGTGTTTAGTGAATCTCTTTGCTAAGAAGGAGTGGCTTGCGCCGCTATCAAAGAGCACGTTGGCTGGTACCTTATTTACTAAAATCGCACCTAAAGCCATATCAAATTTTACACAGAAGGTTAAACACGTAAATACTTAATTCAATAAGGATTTAAACTTAGTTTAAATGGTACGTGCTACTACATCAGTAGCCTTCTACACATCAGTGTCCGTCATGAGATGTACACGGGCATTTGCTTGTGGCTTTGCTCTCGGCTGCTGAGCCGCCTCTCCAGGAATATTTTTCTTCATCTCCGGGCAGTCCCTAATCATGTGACCCACTTGACCGCATCGGAAACATGCTCCAACCACCTTTCTACACTCTCCGACGTGATTCTTATTGCAATGTGGACAAACTCCTATAGCCTGCTGAACTACTGGATTTTGGGGTGGGAGTCTCTAAAAATTTCCAACTGGGCCTCTTTTCGGAATCTTGACCCAACGTCCGGGGTCTTCCACCAACTCTCACATCATCTCTTGGCCTTTTGCCTCTATCAGGCCCTCCTGCACTAGATGCTCTTGCCGCTACTCTGCGGAAATCGCTCTCAACCCGAAAACATGCATCCAACATGTCCTCGTAAGTTTTCATTCCTGCGTTCACTATTGGCGACTGTATCCTCGAGTCCAAACCCCTCTCGAACTTCGTCATCTTATGGCGATTATCAGACATAATCGCCGGGGCAAACTTACCCAAGGCATGAAAACGATCCGCATACTCCGATACCGTCATCCTTCCTTGCTCCAATCTGTCAAACGCTCTTATCTTTTCCAATATTGCAGTCTCCGGTACGTAATACTTTAGGAAAACATCACAAAACTGTGCCCATGAGATTGGTGGGGGCATCCTCAACACCATTCCGTCCCACCATTCACCAGCCTTGCCACTTAGAAGGGGCGTGGCCACATCAAACTTTATCTCCTCCGGCACTTGCACTAACCAGAAACATTTCTCCACCTCAGCCAACCAATGTTGAGCCTCCTCCGGATCAGTACATCCTCCAAACTCCAGAACTCTCACCTTCCTCATCTCTCCATAGAAGAACCGGATATTGTGCTGTGGTGGTGGAGGCGGCGGAGGCTGATGCTGCTGAGCAAATCCTTGTGCGTTCACCGTTAGTGCATCAGTGAGCACCTGGGGTAAAACCACTTGTGGTGGCTGGTTCTCCTGTCCATTGCCAGAGTTTCCTGTGTTCTCTCTTCTAGGAGGCATTTTCTCTGCAAGGTCAACATTGCATTAGCATTCAGTAAATACAAGATGTTACTGAAAGCTTGAATGCACAAGAATGGGTGGAGTATAAAAATAAAATATTAATTCAAAAATTAAATACTAAACGCGCTCACACACACCCAACCCTGATCATACTTAAACTCTAAAGAGATCAACAATTATATCTAAGGATCAAACTTAAGGGAAAATCATGTCTTAATTTGCTAAAAGATCATGAACCTAAGTTTCCGAGATAGATCTGAAGCCTAGGCTCTGATACCACCTGTAGCGCCCTGGCCCGAAACTGTCATCGGAACCAGTGCACCCGCTGTAGTCTACTATGAGAACTACGAAGCGTCAAAGCAGATCAAGCATACATCATCCATGACGTAAGATAAATCAGCAGAAACGTTGTAAATTTAAAACTTCACCATCATTAATACAACCAGAAAATACAGCGGAAATAAAAGGTGTTTGATCAACTGTCTAACATAACTTCCAGTACAACATAATAAACATTGAGTTTCCAAACTTAAAGAGAGTAATCCAGTGTCTATCTACTTCCATGCCCGTCATCCCATTGAGCCCAGTCGCCATCGTCTTCGACAAATATCATTTCATATTCCAGCTCACCTGAAAAGGAGTAGAGTATCTGTTCTTAGCAAAAATATCGCCAGCAAGTAACCCGCCTATACACCTTACGGGATCACACACGACGAGTCACCAGTGTATAAGTCATTGCCCAAAATAAGGTGCTTGGGTTAGCAAATAGCATCTTTATAAGAATTTCTCAAAACAGATAAATTACATAAATGATATGCGGATACGAGAACAAACATGTATTAAAACAACATATCACATAAACAAGACATAAACTAGTCACATTTCTTGCATGTCAAATCTTATGCTTCGTGTATCATGATGCATGTACTTTAAAACCACACACAACACCCATGCATATATCTTCTTTCATAAACATGTCACGCGTGTCATTTCACAAAACATTTCATAACTCTTCTTATCATATTCTTCGCGTAGCAGAACTTTATACCCTGTGGGTGATCAATCCACAGCAAACAGAACTTTATACCCCGTGCTGAAAGGTCCACGGCCCCATAACATATAACTTTATACCCCGTGCTGAAAGGTCCACGGCCCCATTACATACATCATATATCCGTGCTGATAGGTCCACGACCCCATTACATATATCATATATCCGTGCTGATAGGTCCACGACCCCATAAAATATTTTACCTACTGTTGATTCACATGTCACGCTTTTATACCCTGCTTTCGCAGGCGTGACTTTTATACCCTGCGATCAACCAGCAGCCATAGTTTGCCTTTCGAAAACTTTGATCTTTTCTTGTAAACACATTTTCTTTCGCAAAGCAATTCTCAAGTCAAATGCAAGTGCCTATGTCATGATGCAGGATGCTCATGCAACTTCGTATCAAACATGTAACATACACACACACATCTTACATATCAAGTATACGGTCTTGCACCTCAAACACTCCATGTTCGTATGTTTCCAAGTCCGTTCGTCTCACTAATTCACTTGGGATTCAATCTTATTCTTACTTAGTCAAACTTACCATCTATTCCTCAATTACACCACAAATACCCTTGCATTTTATGTTCATAAGAAGTGTATAGAGTTACTACACATACATAGGGCGCCTAAAGGGTCAAAAAGACTTCCAGTATACTTCGGACGCCACATGAGGCGCCTAATGTGGACATGGGGCTCCTATACTAGGCGTTCGAAGCGTACGGGGATGTGCCGTAGACATCGAACGCCTACATGAAGCGCCTAATGTGACATGAAGCGCCTAATGTAGGTGTTCGAAGTGTACGGGGATGCTCTGGCACACATTGAACGCCTACATTAGGCGCCTAATGTGACTTGAAGCGCCTAATGTAGGTGTTCGAAGTGTTCTGACGGTTCAAAACTGCAGTTTTTCTGCAATAACTTCCTCCCATCACCTTTCTTCTTCACCCCTTCCATGTTAAACACTTCAAGATCCATCTTACCATCTAGATTCATCATGCTTAACACACAACTAACATGAATTGATTCTTAGGCATGTCTAATAATATCCACTCTTAACCTTCTATCATTCACAACTTTCAATAGATATCTTCAACCTTCACAACACATCAAGTCTATAACAATGCCATCATTCATCCTTCAATTCCCTGCAAATCCTCTCAAACATCTGAGGTATAGACAACCCACCCAAGAATACAACAAGACAATAAACACATCAAGAATACACTTTCATGGGCATGCTTGACAAACAACAAAGCACCATATAACTATTTTCAGAAATTTGGCCCAAAGAACAAGACTTTACACAACTAACAATAACAATTACACATAGTAAAGCATTTAACATAAACAAACCGAAACTACTTATGTGTGATCCAAGTTTTCTCTTTGTAAGAACATAAGGCCTAAGGTAACAAAATTTGCGTAAAGCGTATAGAAAGATTACTTTCCTTTGTTTCTAGTTAAGCTTGCAAATTGACTGCTGAATTTCGGTAAGGATTGCACTTAGATTGGCCTTCTTCCTCCCTTTTTTCTTCTTCTCTTCTCCTTCTCCCTCTCCTTTTCTCCTTCTCTTTTCTTCTGCGGTTTCTCTCTTTTTTTTTTCTCTCTTTAACCGTCCCCCCTTAGATGAATGGGAAGTTATACTATGTGTCGTGTAACTCCCCTATCCTTTAGTAGGGACCTTTTAGGTAATTTTTCTTATTTACCTTTAATTCTACTTTTAACCCCTTTTTCTTATTTTCCTATATTTTAAGTAAATAAGTCTCACATCCTACATCATTAGTTAAATTGCATTTAAGGTTGACCTTTAAGTATTCAAAGTCGTGCTTAAAAGTTACGGGGTATGACATGATGGAACTAGTGAATTGAACCTAAAGGTGGGTTGGTTTGGCTGCCAAAACGGAGAGCACAATAGGAAGGACAAAATGGGAATTTCACATAAGTTATGACATGAAACCTAAACCATTTATTCACCTTAGGAGCTGAAAAGGTCACAGGCTAAAAACCAGCCCCAAACCGAGCCTACTTGCATGCATACATGAAAGCATGTTTTTAAACGATACGTTTTATTATATGATACATGTTTGCGTACCGTTTTCACCGTGTGATATATTTCGAAGGGTTAATACTACCTCATATACGTTTACGGAACGGTTTGCTCATATGATTTGTTTTAAAAGAAGCCTAATGAAATATGTCACGTGATGATTGATTTCGATGATACAGTTTACGATACATGATATGTTTTGTTGTTCAAAGCATACAGTTATATGATTCGCTGTTTCTATAGCATACAATTATTGGAGGCTGATTGACGTCAGATAGGGGAGGTCAGTTGGCATACAGTATGACACAATATGTAATAGTTATAGATGGCGCCATGACGCTGGAACCTATGGGTAGGTTGGTGTCATGGGCACACAGTATGTTTAAAGGATTACATAAGAATCAATCGGTATGTCGTGCGCATCATTTATGCATGTAAAGTGATACAACATGTATTTGACATAGTTTGAAAAGAAAAAACATGAGTATGTTATGTTTTTAAATGCTTATGATAAAGTCGTGTTACAATTAATTGAGCATATGCATATCACCGAGCCACTCTGTCAGATACATGTTTAGAGCATCAATAAAATTAAGTTGAATGGATAGAATATGTGACTCGTGACATAGATGTAATTAGAATGGGCCCAGCACAAAATACTAGATATAAGTAAGCGGATAAGCAAGACGAAAAGAGAGATTTAAAACTACACTAGTTGTTCTGTGATTTTATTTCTGTACTTTATCTGTTATATGTATTCAAGTGGTTTACCCTACCTGTTACAGTATTTGTGAATCAGAGACGTGTTAGGTTCCTTACTTTATTGTATTTATTTTATCACTCTGTCTCCGATGCATAATCCACATAATGAACCTAGGCAGAGATACTTGATGGGCGATTCATTATCGCTCATCCCTTCTTTTCCATCATGCAGAGCCTCAAGACCCAGAGCTGGATTACATAGAGGACGAGCAGAGAGAGTAAGTTATGTGGACAGTTTAACGGACCTCAGTTTCAACTTTTGTATTTCGATATTTGGCTCTGTATTTTTGTTAATGTACTGATGATAGTGTATTCGGATGTAGTTTCATACTTACGTCGATGTTTATTCTGTGTATATTATGATGCTTCCGCTATTTGATGACATGTTTATGACGATGCGCATATAGATGCTATCGACGTCTAGTACTTCTCGTAGCAGAGTACAGCGGGTGCACCGTGCCGAGACCCTAGTCCCGGGCATGGTGCTGCAGTTGTTACAATCAGTTCAACCATAGCCACAGGATCAGATACATGCTTGGCCTGAGCCCTTGGATTAGATAACCGCATCAGGTCTGTCCATTGTCGTTGGATCAGATAACTGCTCAACTTGACCCTCAGATGATAACCACTTTAGGTTAGCTCGGCACGGTTAGCATCAACCAAATTTTCAAATTTCAAAATTTTATCCGATCACAACAACCTGGAGACGTTTAAACTTAAACTTCTCCAATCGGATAGGATTCGGCATGCAGCATTCATCTCCACCTGCATCCTGCAGTCTGGCCTGCAGCCTGAGCACGAGCCCATCAGGCCCACAGCCTGCAACCTGAGCCTGAGAGGGAGCCCATCTAGCCCGTAGCTTTACACCAGGCTCGTCTCCTGAGCTGAGCTGATTTCCACACTTTTCCCTTTATTTTGCACATTAATTTCTCGTTCACCCAATAACGTAATTGAGTAAATTCAAAAGTCTAAAATCATCTAATGGTTATGTAGTTAATTATGGACTCATTACTTTTCTCTTATCATTAATGGAAACTAATTATAATTAAGCTCAAAGTACGTTGCTAAACATGGTTCGCAACTAGGCCCATTCATTTTCTTTCAATTTTCTACAACAATCCTCCACACGAATTGAAATTAATGCAAATGCATATACAGCCTCTATCGAGAAGTCAGACAAGAAAATATTGCATTAGACGAGGTAGCTTCTAAATTTGAACATTTCCTAGTGATATACTATTGGATCCACTCGGCTAATTAGTGACTTGATGTCTTGAACTACTCGGCCTTTATTGTGAACATAGACAACAATACTCACACAACATTGCCTTTAACGCCTTTTTGGTTCTCATGATTGTGTTTGTTTTGGCCATGAACCGTCTTGTTTCAGAAAGTGTATTAGAGAATTCTAGCCTCACAAAATTCTCATAGAAGCCGCCCCACTTCATGCTTATGTAGGTGTTTCCCATAAAGAGTATTCTGCCATACCCCACTTGATATACCAAGATATAGAAAACATTAATGCCTCAGCTTACCGTAACTCTCTCTGCAGACAGCACTTTTATTTAACAGAATGAGTAACTGCTTCCTAAACCTTCATAACTTAGTTGCCCAATTGAACCATGATTCTAGTTCTCCAGTCAACAAGGTTGGGTTTATCATTACAAAGATGCTTGCATTATAGGCTTTAATCGCATTCCGTTTGTCAAAATTGACATCTGATCTTTTGACAAACCTTTTGTAAGCAGATCCGTAAGATTCTCCTTTGATTTTATATAATCAATAGAAATCACGCCGTTAGAGATCAACAGTTTAATGTTGTTGTGTCTCCGACATATGTGTCGAGACTAACCATTATAAATGCTGCTTTGTGCTCGTCCTATAGCTGACTGACTATCACAGTGTATGATAATAGGAGCAATTGGCTTAGGCCAGCATGACACATCCTCTAGGAAATTCTGAAGCCATTCAGCCTCTACTCCAGCTTTATCCAGAGCTATAAACTAAGCTTCCATAGTGGAACGAGCTATGCACGTTTGTTTTGTGGATTTCCATGATACAGCAGCACTACCAATTGTGAATACGTATCTTTTGGTAGACCTAGAGTCATCACTATCACATATCCAGTTGGCATCACAATAGCCTTCCAACACTGCTGGATATCGTAAGTAATGTAATCTAAGATTCATTGTATACTTTAAGTATCACATCACTCTATTTAGAGCATTCCAATGATCATTACTTGGATTACTGGTGAACCTGCTCAGCTTGTTTACTGAACATGCTAAGTCTGGTCTTGTACAGTTTGTTATGTACATCAGACTTCCAATTACTTGCGAGTACTCCAATTGAGCTAATGACTCATCACGGTTCTTCCTTAAGTGTATACTTAAGTCAAGTGGAGTCTTTACTGGTTTCACATGAAACATATTAAAACATTTTAGAACAGATTCAATATAGTGAGTTTGTGACAATACAAGTCCTTGGGCTACCCTAGAAAATTTAATTCCTAGAATAACGTTGGCAACTCCCATATCCCGCATACCGAAATTTCTCGTTAACATCTTCTTTGTATTCAAGATGATATCACGAGTACTGCTCAAGATTATTATGTCATCTACATAGAGACATACTATCACATATGCATTCTATGTGTTCTTGATATAGACACACTTGTCACATTCGTTGATCTTGAAACTATTAGCAAGCAATGCTTGATCAAATTTCAAGTGCCACTATTTAGGAGCTTGCTCAAGTCTGTACAACGACTTAACAAGTTCACAGGCTTTCGGCTTTCGATTCTTGTCCTGGAACAATACACCCTTTGGGTTATTCCATATAGATTTCTTCCTCCAACTCACCATTCAGAAAGCAGCCTTCACATCCATTTAATTAATTTCCATGTTATGCTGCAATAGCAACTAGCATCCTTATAGAAGTGATTCTAGTTACTGGTGAATAGATTTCAAAAAAGTCAAAGCCTTCCTTCTGTCGATAGCCTTCAGCTACCAATCGGGCCTTGTACTTGTCAATAGACCCATCTTTTTTCAATTTCTTCTTGAAAATCCACTTGCACCCGAGTGGTTTACTCTCTGGTAGAAGGTCACCAGCTCCCAAGTATGATTCAGAAGAATAGAGTCTATCTCGCTGCTTATTGCCTCTTTCCAGAAGAGAGCTTCTAGAGTTGACATCGCCTCAGAATAAGTCCTTGGCTCATTTTCTACCATAAAGGTTAGAAAATCCAGTCGAAACGAAGTTTGTATTTTGGCTTTCTTGCTTTGACGAAGTTCCTCAGTTCCTTGAGGGATCGTCTCACGCATTCGCTTACAAGTGCTTGTTTTTTCATTGTTCTTGCCTTTCTTTAGAAAGACCTCTTCGAAGAACACTGCATTCTTTGACTCCACGACAATGTTTTCATGTATATCAGGAATGTTCGATTTGTGCACCAACAATCAATATGCACTACTGTTAGTCGCATATCCTTTGAATATGCAATTAATCATTGTAGGCCCAATTCTTACATGTCTTGGTTTATGTTCCACAACCTTAGACAGACACCCCCACACTTTCAAGCATTTGTAGCTGGGCTTATGGCCCTTCGAAAGTTTGTATGGAGTTTCATGCATCCGTTTAGATGGAATTCTTATTTAAAATGACGTTGGCTGAGAAAATTTCTTTCCCCCATAAGTTCTGAGGTAAACCCAAAATTATCAACATAGCATCCATCAACTCCTTTAGAGCATGGTTTTTGCGTTCAACAATATCATTCGATTGAGGTAAATATGGTGCAGTCATTTGATGAATAGTGCCATGTTCTGAATAGAATTCATTAGACGGTGTATCATGTTTGCCACCTCTATCACTACGAATTGTTTTGATTCATTTGCTAAATTGATTCTCAACTTCATTTTTATAGTCTTTAAAAGCATCAATGGCCTCATGTTTTCTTCTTAGCAAATAGACATAACAGTATCTAGTGTAATCGTCGATAAAAGTGACAAAATACTTTTTATCATCTCTCGTTTGCACAATATTTACATCACATATGTCTTTATGAATTAAATCCAAAGGTTCAGTGTTTCTTTCTATTGAAGGAAATGGCACCTTTTCCATCTTCGCTTCAGCACAAATTTGGCATTTTTCTTTATCAAAATTTAGTTTGAGTAATAAGTCTAGATTAACCATTCATTGTATTGACTTGTAATTTACATGTTCCAGAAGAAAATGCCATAAGCAAGAAACTCAAGCATGTAAGATAAAGAGGAAGAATTATTATTAGCCTCTGCAGGCAATTCTTTCTTGGGTACAATAGTAATGGCGTTTAACTTAAACATCCTATCCAGGAAATTCTTTCTTGTCTAAATCCATGCATGACTAGAAGAGCCTGAGAAATCAAATTCTTCCAGATGTAGGGGACGTGCAACACATTCTACAGAGTCAGGTTTTTGCTCAAGGTCAGCTTTAGAACAACTTTCTCCTTGCCTTCGATCTTCGATGAGGCAGGGTTTCCTACGTAAAGTTGTTCATTGTTCCTGGGCTGGTACTCCGAGAACAAAACCCTGCTGGAGCAGACATGTGTGGTGACTCCAGTGTCCAGCCACCACTCGCTCATGTTCCCCAAAGCATTGCATTCTGAGACCACGGCATAGAGGTTCAGATCGTCCATGGCATCAACGAGATTTTCCTTTGCCTTGGCTTGCTTCTTCTTGGGCTTGCGACACTCTTTGCTGACATTCCTTTGAATGCCACAGTTGTAGCATTTCCCTGTGAACTTCTTGACTATCTGCTTGACTTTGTTGTTCACCCCAAGATGGACTCTCTTCTTCTTTGCCTCGGCAACATGGGCTTTGGCATGACCAGAAATGAGATGTGGCTTTTTCTCCGATCTTCGATTATCCTCCTCTATGCAGAGTTGGACAATCAGATCTTCCAATGTCATCTCCTTTCTCTTGTGTTTGAGATATCTTTTCAATTCCCTCCACGAAAGAGGTAGCTTCTCAATCATTGCAGCCACGACAAAAGATTCACTGAGCAACATGACCTCCTCTTCCATCTCGGCTACCAATATCTGAAGTTCCTAAATCTGAGAAACAACAGTCCGAGAATCAGACATTTTGAAATCCAGAAATTTGTCGACAATAAACTTCTTAGTGATGACATCTTCCATGCGGTATTTCTTCTTCAAATGCTGCCATAGAGACTTTACAGTTTTGTACGTGCAGTACAATCCATAGAATGAATTGTCCAAACAGCACAGAATATGGCTCAAGAAAACGTAATTGTTGAAGTTTCATGCTTCAACAAATAGATTGTTCTACATATTCTGGGTCTGGTCATCCACAGGATCCACCACATGCGAATCCTCAGAAAGAACAACATCTTCTGCTGCCATCTCTTGAAGAAGCTCGCATTGAACTTCTCAAGTTTCTCCACTTGGGCAGTGGTAGGACATGGTGCAGGAGCAGCCACTGGCACCCTAGCATTTTGTGCTGCTGGAATAGCACTTTGTACATCAGCACCATGAACCGAGCACGAACTTGCATTCTCCATTTCAGTTTCTATAAAGTGCCAACAACTGAAAATCATTATAAAATTAATAGCGAATACGTCTTAAGAGTGTTGGAAAATATTCAAGGACGATTTTGTACAGTGTGTGCTTTAGGAAATAAAACAACTGCCGACCTGGTGAACTCAGCTTAGGTCGGGTCGATCAGTCAAGTCAAATCAGTCCAAGTAGTGCAACTGAGTTTGCATTATGGACAGCCGACCTATCGACCTCTACACAGCGTCTATGCTATCATCCGTTCAGCCGAGCTCAGAACAGCATCACAGCTCAATACGTCAACACTGCTGAGCAACTGATGCTCGACAACCAAATAGCCGAGCTCAGCATATAGTAGAGTTTAGCTAGGCAGCACTGTAAGTCAATAGTGTTGCACTATCAACAACTCAGCCGAGCTCAACACACAGTAGAGCTCAGCTCGGTAATAACTGCAGAACAACAAATGCTCTGACAGCCAACCAGCTGAGCTCAGCACAAAGTATAGCTTCAGCAACCACTTGTCAGACCAGTTGAGCTCAGCACAGCGGTACTGCAGCTCAGCAGATCAGGCGAGCATATATCCAAGGTTAGTCCAGGACTATGTCCTTAAGAAATATTGCTCTGGTATACTGTGTCCAACCAGAAGAAGCAATCGTCTCCTAAGATGCAATGAAAACAGTTCAAACGAGCGGCACTGCAACTTATGAATTCAATGAACCTGTAAAGTGTCTCTGGCTTCTCAGACAACTTTGAAATGCAAATGTATGCAGAGTTGTGTATGCAGAAGATGAAGATGATGATATAGAGAGATTGTATAGAGAAGAAGAGAATGCTTGAATGATTTCTGAATGACCACAAAGGTCTACTCGGCCTCATATTTATGGGGACATTGAGGTCCGTTTGTTACAGTCAGTTCAACCACAGCCGTAGGATCAGATACATGCTTCAGCTGGAGCCCTTGGATTAGATAACCGGATCAAGTCTGCCCACTGTCGTTGGATCTTATAACTGCTCAACCTGAGCCTTCAGATGTAACCACTTCAGGTCAGCTTGGCTCAGTTTGCGTTAACCGATCTTTCAAATTTCAAACTTTTATCCAATCAAAACAACCTGGAGACATTTAAACTTAAACTCTCCAATCGGATAAGATCCGGCCCTCGGCATTTAGCCGGCCTGCAGCCTGAGCACGAGCCCATCATGCCCGCAGCCTGCAACCTGAGCATGAGCAGGAGCCCATCTAGCTCGTAGCTTTGCGCCAGGCTCATATGCCGAGCTAAGCTGATTTCCAAACTTTTCTCCCTACTTTGAGCATTAATTTCTCATCCACCTAATAACGTAATTGAGTGAATCAAAAGCCTAAAATCATCTACTCATTACGTAGTTAATTATGGACTCGTTAGTTTTCAATTATCATTAATGAAAACTAATTATAATTAATCTCAAAATACGTTGGTAACCACAGTGGACAACATGGTTGTCCAACTTTGTGCTCCAAGAAGAGGTTTTGCCGTGGGATTTAGGGCATAAATGTTGGGGGAATAATTAGTTTTTACCCAATTATAAATTCTTACAAAAGTTGAAAAAATTACCCATGCTTGGATTTATTGCCATCAGCTTAGAATGAGAACGGCTTGAATTTTAAATTCAACTTTCCCAGATCATAAAATCACTGTTTTCATGTCCTTTTGAAAAAAACACATGAACTCAATCTTCAATTGGAAAAAAAATATTGTCCCAACAAAAGAAATAGAAAAGAGGAAACTAAAAGAGACTCAAACAGCAAATCTAGAGGCATTTGACGAGAGATAAGATAGTTCACACGTGTCATATGCTGATTGACTAAATAAAATCTTAAGATGAACCAATTGTAACTGAGGGGTTCCTTATCAAGATATCAAGCCTCAGAAACAAATGTACTTCATAGCTATGAAATTTAGAATGTGTTGTGCAATATCCCTGCTTGTCTGTGATATAGGTTATATATCTTTTTGACCAAGACCTCCACATGGGACCTTTTATAATTGCACATAAACAAGTGTGCATGTCTGCAATAGTCCTGAAAACCTTAGAAATAAGCCTTTGTCTATACCCATACATGGGGGACCATAAATTAGACACCCAAAGTTATGTCTTTGACACGGTATCTACAGCAGTAGAAGATAAAAATGGTAAGTTCGCTGTGGTCGTTGACCAGAAACCTTGTCCGTAAGTACATCTGTGGTCCCTCTGACACACGGCACAATCTTGATAGTCTAATGGTCCTCCCCGTTGGACTACACTATGCAGGTGCCATCTGGACCATTTTGTGTACTCCATGTTGCCTTATACTGAATCCATTATAAGTATTGCCTTACTGCCTATAGGTAAAGAATTTGAGTCTTAACTTTTACTTACGGACCTGGGAGTTTCTTTGAGGTCTGCGGACTCTTAAATCTCAAAATTCACTAAAGGGCCGGAGGGTTTTTCTGGAGTCAAGTTCTGGAGACCTCTAAACGTTGGTCATTTTACAGGAATCATCTACTTTGCAGATTTATTTTAGTCACATACTTGGCCCAATTTTCAGTTCATCTGCTTAGAAGTTGAAGAGTTCATCTGCCAACCCAATATTAGTTGAAGTTCTTCTAGAAAAGCATACAAAAGAAGTACAGATTCATCATTTCCTTGTTAAGTTCTAGTTAAACATTTTTATGATCCAGAAGGAGGTTTACACATTAGCATGTGGGCCTTTTATTTTTTTCTTGGTTAACAAATTGTTAGGCAAACAATATACGAAAATCAAATCCAGATTCTATATAGATTAGAAACTGACATGTTGTACAACACAAAGATGATTAGATCTCAGCACTAGAAGAGCTGAGCTCAACACATCATGATCTGAGCTCAACACTGGAAGAGCTAAGATGAACATAGGAAGAGCAGAGCTCAACGCAAGAAGAGTAAAGCTCAACACAGGATTAGCAGAACTCAACACAGGATGAGCTGAGCGCAACACATTAAGAGCTGAGCTCAACAATGGAAGAGTTGTGTTCAACACAGGAAGAGCTGAGCTTAACACAGGATGAGATGAGCTGAACACAGGATGAGAAAAACTCAACACAGGATGAGCAGAGCTCATCACAGAAAGAGCTCAGCAAAGAGAAGAGCTCAAGAACTCAGCACAGGGAAGAGATCAACACAAAGATGAGCTCAACACATAAACACAGAGAAGAGCTCAACACAGGGAATAGCTCAACATAGAGAAGAGCTCAACATGCAAACCGAAGTGAGTCCAGGATTCTGTCTTTAAGACGGATTGCTTCGGTATACTGTGACATACCAAAAATTGCAAACGTCACCTAGGATACAATGGCTAACAGTTCAAACAAGTGGCACTACTACGTAAGAACTCCACGAACCTGACAAATGTTCTAACTTCTCGGATTGATGAAATGCAGCTGCAGTGTATGCAGTATGCAGCAATAGTTTATGCAGAATGCTCGTATACAGTAGGAGAAGGGAAGGAAAATTTTTTAATCTTCAGAGGCAATGCTCTGCCTATGTTTATATAGGAAACTGGGGAGAGGTTACACGATCGCAGTTAACCCATAGAGAGGTTACACGATTGCCAATAACCCACGATCTCTGCCAGTAACCCACCATCCACAATCAGCGCCAGTAACCCCCAACGATAAGAGACTGGTTCAGTTTTATCTGGAACGTTAGATCATAGGATTAAATCATAACCGTAGGATCAAGTAAATTATTTTTTGGAAAAAGTTAAAAAGAGAATTTGTCCAAAAAGATAAGAACCGGGCAGGCAAGCCACAAGCCACGAGCCACGAGCCCGAGCCCAAGCCTGAGCACGAGCACGAGCATGAGCCGAGTTGAGTCGGTCGGTCGGACAAGCGAGCAATGGCGGCGCGCGCGCATGTGTGGCAGCCATCTGCGTCTTTCCTTCGTCAAAAGTTCTCTTGCCCTTAGGGCACATCTAAAGTGCCTCTTCTAGAACTATATTTGGTGGCAACTTTCCTTCCATTGACCAATGTTGTATATTTGGAAAACGTTGATGTGTTCAATTCTCATGAGGCCACATCATAATTTTTCCATTTTTCAACCATTTTTAACTCCTACTTTGAGCATTAATTTCTCATCACTTGGTACTGGAATTTAGTGATTCAAAAGCCTAAAATCATTTACTCATTACATAGATAATTTACGACTAATTAGTTTTCATTTTTGATTAACAAAAACTAATCATAATTAAGCTCAAATTATGTTGCTCACCAACTTTGGACAAACCTATTTTTCCAATTTTTCAATTTTCCTCCAACAATCTCCCACATGAATGAAAATTAATACAAATGTAGATGCAGACTCTAACGAGAAGTCAGACAAGAAAATGTTGCATCAGAAGAGGTAGCTTTTGGGTTTGAACCTTTCGTAGTGATGTTCCATCGGATTCACTCGGCTAAGTAGTGACTTGATGTCTTGAACTAATCAGCCTTTGAAGTGAACCTAGACAAGAATACTCACACAACATTTTCTTTAACATCCTTTTGGTTCTCATGGTTGTGTTAATGTCATGTTCTTAACAGAATTCATTAAACGATGTGTCATATTCGCCACCTCTATCACTGCGAATTGTCTTAATTCGTTTTCTAAGTTGATTCTCAACTTCAATTTTATAGTCCTTGAAAGCATCAAGGGCCTCGTCTTTGCTACTTAGCAAATAGACATAACAATATCGTGTGCAATCATCGATAAAAGTTGCGAAATACTTTTTACCACCTCTTGTTTGCACAAATTTTAAATCACACACATCGGTATGAATTAAATCCAAAGGTTCAGTGTTCCTTTCTATTGAAGGAAATGGTGACTTTGTCATTTTTGCTTCAACGCAGACTTGGCATTTTTCTTTATTAATGTTCAGTTTGGGTAATAAGTCAAGATTAATCATTCTTTGTATTGACTTATAATTAACATGTCCCAAACAAAAATGCCATAAACAAGAAGACTCAAGCATATAAGCAGAAGTGAAGCATTCTTATTAGCCTCTTCGGGCAAAGTTTTCTTGGGTACAACAGTCATTACACTAAGTTTGCACATGTTTCCTGTCAAGTACCCCTTCCCCAGAAATACCTCATTCTTACTCAGAATATATTTATTACAATCAAATACTAGTCTAAAACCATGACTGACTAGTAAAGCTCCAGAAACTAAGTTCTTGCGGATGTCAGAAACATGCAATACATCTTGCAGAGTTAATTCCTTTCCTAAAGTCATCTTCAGAATCACATTGCCCGAACCTTCAATCTTCAAGCTATTAGAGTTTCCCATGTACAGTTTTTCATCATTCTTAGCCGGAGAATAGTCTCTGAACATCGCCCTGTTTCCACAGACATGTCGAATGGCTCCAGTGTCCACCCACCATTCACGAGGATTTCCTACTGCGTTGCACTTAGAAATAACAGCACGCAAATCCAGATCATCCATCTGGCTGACAAGGTTGGCTTTGGGCTTGCGGCAGTCAACACTGCAGTGCCCCTGAATGCCACAGTTATAACACTTTCTAGTGAACTTTTTGGCAACTTTCTTGCCTTTAGGATTCACTCCGACAGGATTTACCTTTTTCCTTTTCTTTGCCTCTGCGACATGCGCCGTTGCATGACCAGAACTCGAACTTGGCTTTCTTTCGGATATGCGGTTGTCCTCCTCTATATGGAGTCGAACAATCAGATCCTCCAATGTCATCTCCTTTCGCTTGTGTTTGAGATAGCTTCTAAATTCTCTCCAGGAAAGAGGTAGCTTCTCAATCACAGATGCCACTATGAAAGATTCACTGAGCGACATGCCCTCTTCTTCCATTTCGGCCACTAACATCTGAAGTTCCTCAATCTGAGAAACAACAGTCTTAGAGTCTGACATTTTAAAATCAAGAAATTTGCCAACGACAAACTTCTTTGTACCGGTATCCTCCGTGCGGTACTTCTTATCTAAGACCATCCACAGTGACTTTGCAGTTTTAAAAGTACAATACAGTTAGTACAACGAATTGTCTAAACAACTAAAATATGACTTAAGCAAACATAATTACTATAATTCCATGCTTCAGCCATCAAACTATTTTGCATATTCTGATATTGATCTTCAACCAGAACCACCTTCGGAGGATCCTCAGTCAGCATTTTAGCCAAACCCATCGTTGTCAAGAAAAACAGCATCTTTTGCTGCCAACGTTTGAAGAAACTGCCTCCAAACTTTTCCGACTTCTGAACCTGTCAAACAGCAGGGACAGGAGAAGGAACAGGCGTAGCAACAGCAGGTGCAATTGGAACAACACTGTTCTATTCCTGAGAACCAACGTGCACAGCATTGTACAAATTAGAGCTTTCGTTCTCCATCACGTTTCAGTTTCTGACAAGTTTAGAAACAAGAAGTCATTATACAAATAGAATACTGTATATAAACCGGTACAGAACTAAGATAAGAAGAAGCAATTCGTCTTAAGATTGTTGTCTTATATACAAACTCAGATTTATTAGAGAACAAAACTGACATTCTGTACAGCACAGGGATAAGCTGAGCTCAACACTAGAAGAGCTGAGCCTAACACAGGATGAGCTAAACTAAACACTGGAAGAGCTGAGCTCAACACAGTTTGATCTGAGCTGAACGTAGGAAGAGCAGAGCTCAACGCAGGAAGAGCTGAGCTCAATGTAGGAAGAGCAGAGCTAAACGCAGAAAGAGCTGAGCTCAACGCAGGAAGAGCTGAGCTGAACATATGATGAACAGAGCTCATCACAGAAAGAGCTCAGCATAGAGATGAGCTTAAGAACTCAGCACAGAGATGAGCTCAACACAGGAAAGAGCTCAACACAAAGAAGAGCTCAAGAACTTAGCACAGAGATGAGCTCGACACAGGGAAGAGCTCAACACAGAGAAGAGCTCAGGATGCAAACCGAGGAAAGTCCAAGACTCTGTCCTTAAGATGAATTGCTCCGGTATACTATACTCAACCGGAGATTGCAAACGTCTCTCAGGATACAACGGCTAACAGTTCGAACGAGTGGCACTACTACGTAAGAACTCCACGAACCTGAAATATGTTCTGACTTCTCAAATTGATGAAATGCAGCAGCAGTGTTTGTTGTATGCAGCAGTAGTTTATGCGGAATGCTCGTATGCAGTAGGAGAAGAGAAGGAAAATTTTCTGTGTTTTTCAGAAGCAGTGCACTGCCTCCATTTATAGAAGGAAATCTTGGAGGTTACCGCAACCCACGACCGCACTGATCGGCCAGTAACCCTCACGTTCACCATGCACCCCACATCTGCCTCTGATCGGCCATTAACCCACGACTGGTAGGAATCAGTCAGCTGAAACTGTCAGCTTAATCTGAGCCATTAGATCGTAGGATTAAATCATAACCGTAGGATCAAGTATATTATTTTATAGAAAAATTTAAAAGAAAATTTGTCCAAAAAGATAAGAACCGGGCGGGCGAGCCACGTGCCATGAGCATGAGCCCGAACCTGAGTGATGCGTGCAACTCGTGGGCTCCAACAATTCCACCTTCCAAACGTCCTTCACAAAGGGTTAGGCACAAAGAAGTAAACTTCCCCTTGCTTCCTTAGTGATCAAACGTATGGACAACGAGCAAGACCAACACTATAAGATGGTCGTTGATCAGGCAAACCAAGATGGCCCTCCTGGACGGCACCTTTTAGCAATGGCAATACCTTCAAATCGCTCAACTTTGAAGGATCTTAACTTAGGTTTTTAATGCAAAACCAAGAAAACAAAGTATCACTCAAAGTGAAGAAAATATCAAGAATTGTTATTCATCCAAAGGTTGAGTTACAATTCGGCCAAAGGGCCTATTTATAGATGTCTAAGACCTTCCAAATAATCAGATATTATCTAAAAGAAATAGCCAAAAAAACATTTGAATTGAACTTGAAATGGCTAACTATTTGAATTCAAAAACAACTTGAAAAATCCTAGCTAAAATCTGGTTGTGATCCTCCTTGTCCAGCCGTGTATATGTTCAGCAAATAAGGCATTATTGAGCTGATTTGATGAGTAGGATAAGGCTGAACTTGAATTCAAAAAGTTGGGTGAGTTTGAATTCAAGATGAGTTTGAATTTGATCTTACTTTGAATTTGTTTCTTGCACATCCATTCCTTTGTTCCAGCCGTGTATAACCAGTCCAAGAGGGTCTTAAAATCTGAATTTGATGATGATAACATGGCTGGAGTTGAATTTAAAAGATGGTTGAAGTTTGAATTCAAATTGAGTTTGAATTTGAATTCAAACTTGGATTCAATTTGAATTGGATCCTATCTCCTATCTTCACTTCAAATATGGCGTGTGTAGGCTGCTGGTTTAGGCTGATTTTATCTTGAATTTGAAGCCTCTATTTGGTTGAAACTTGAATTCAAACCAAGGTTGAATTTAAATTCAAGTTTGGCTTTGAATTCAAATTTAATTTAATCATCATCCTTTGCTTGAATCTGGCCGCCCCCCTTATTGTGTTTGGAAGATGATTGTTGATTTCAATTTAAATAAGAGACTCTATCTTGGACACTTTTGAATTTGTCTTAGCATAGACAAACATTCTCTTCAAACATTCTCTTGAAACATTTTCTTCAAACATTCTCTTGAAACATTCTCTTCAACATTCTCTTCAAACATTCTCTTCAACATTCTCTTCAAACATTCTCTTGTACCTAATGTACCTACAAAGGAACATATAAAACTAAGATAAGACGACACAAAATAAAATCCGAAAACAAAGAATGTAGACGTGCATGTGATACATGCTCAAATTGAAGGTTCAATGAAATGAACCCAAGGAGTCTTAGGTTCATCTTGAACATGCTTGTACAAGAAGGTGGCAACTTGATGACAAAGTTCCCTTGCCCTCCTTCTTGTCATAGGACCTTTGACCTCTTGGGTCCCTTGATCATCATCGGACCCTTGATCCTCATCAATCCCCCCCTCCTCAAAAGGATTCGTCCTCGAATCAAAAAGGTCATCGTTGAAAGGGGTGAGATCAGCAACATTAAAAGTAGGTGAAACTGAACCATACCTGTCGGGAAGATCAAGGATGTAGGCATTGTCACCTATGCGTTTCAATACTTTAAAGGGTCCATCTCCTCGAGGCAACAATTTTGATTTTCGTTCATTGGGAAATCTTTCCTTGCGCAAATGTAACCAAACTAAATCTCCAGGTTTAAACACAACTCTTTTCCGATGTTTGTTAGCTCGTCTTTCATAAGCTTTGTTTTTCTTTTCAAGTTGCGTTTTAACTTGTTCATGCAGTTTCGTTATGTTGTCCGCTTTTTGTTTACCATCAAGACTAGAACGTTCATGCACGGGAATAGGAATCAAATCGATGGGAGACAGGGGATTAAAACCATACACGATTTCAAATGGACTATGCAAAGTACCGTGATGGACACTCCTATTATATGCAAATTCGATATATGGTAAACAATCTTCCCAATGTTTAATGTGTTTTTGCAAAATGGCACGCAAAAGTTGAGAAAGAGTACGATAAAACGTGGGAATACTTATTTTGGTTTTGAGAAAATCGTCATCTTGTGGGAAAAGGGGATTTTGGCGTCTTTGGTAACCACGAGGATGGTGGTCATCAAAGTCATAATCATCATGCTCAAAGGGAATGTAATCATCATTGTACCTTCTTGGAGCGTACCTTCTTGCTTGTGTAGGAGGAGCAAACCGTCTCGCTTCGGTGTGTGGGGGTCGAATGTTATCGTCCTCAACTTCTTCCGGAGGATGGCGCCTTGGTTGTGGTGGTGGAACGGCCCTGCTTGTTCCTTGGCCATCACTCGTTTTGTAGCTTCGCTCCACGTCTTCCAAGCGATGCTTAATTATCTCATTGTCGTGCATGAGTTTCTTAAGCATTTCCAGCATTTGTTGTTGAGTATTGTCAATAGTTTCGGCTCCTTTAGACTTGCTAGATGCGGAATTGCTGCTGGCCATTGTACCTAAGGAATTGAACGAAAACAAAGGAAAAAAAGAAAGAAGCAAACTAACACAAAGACAAACAAACGTTAAGGGATTAGTAAAAAAAATAAGCTATGGACACTCCGATTTCGATTCTTTCCACTCTCTTACCACTTTGGTTCTTGGATAACCTGAAGTTAAGAAGTCTCAAAGTGGTCAATAAAGAAGTGTATTGCCAAGGCTTCTTCAAACCACAATGTTCTCCGCTTGTTTCTTCCCTTTTGCTTTCAAGTTGCACCAATTAGTATCAAAGTAGAATCAATTGAAATGAACTCAAACTTGAACTTTCTACGAAGATTCAAAGAAAATAAGCAACCAAAGTTGATGTATAAGGCTGAACCAAAGATGAAATAAGGGTTGCCGTGGGCAATCTTTAGTTAATTTTGATTCTATGCACTTACTATCCACAAAATGGTTCAAGTCATGCAACAATCGAGCAACCAAATGTGTGATTGGTTCAAGAAGATCAAGAGTTTGGAGAATTGGGTATATGGGACGGCAATGTGGGTAATGTGGTATCCAAGGTTTGCAAGTCGTACCAAAAAATTTTCCACGCAATGCACAAACGTTTTGCCCGTGTTCTTTTCTCTTGTTCTTTTTTGTTTTTTTTTTTGTTTTTTTTTGTTTTCTTGCTATTTCAATTGAGCAAGATTCAGATTCTCCTTTTTTTGTCTTTTTTTTTTTGACTAAGGGCAGAATTGGAATTTCACGTGTTTTGCACTTAGCACTTGCGTTTTTGGACAGAATAGTGCAATGTATTTAAAATGCAATTTGTATCTTGGACTTGCAACAAAATTAACCTTGGAAGGTGAGGGAAATTGGGCAAGGCTGAATGGGGTTAGGGTTAGGGCTTTTTGATTTAGGTTTTTGTTTGAACGTTTTGGGTATTTGCAGGATTGGGGTCTTGGGACTTAATTGTACGGTATATATGGCTATTTGGGTTGGTAATTGAGGATTGGTGTAGTCAATTTGGTAATTGGCTGGTTTAGGACAGAATTTGAACAAAATTCAAATTCTAGGGTTAGGGTTTATTTGAATGAATTGGAATCTTTAGAATCTGATTGTTTTTGGGTAAATTGTTTTGGGGCTTTTTGTTTGGGGTGTAAATAGGGTTATTTGGGATCAGGTTGGTGAGTTTTAGGGTTGGGTTGGGGTGTGGGTGGTTGGGCCGTGGGGTGTGGGGCTGGTTGAAGACAAGCACACGTAGGACTACCAGATTTATAGCATGAAATCAATCACAATGCGAATCATAAGATGCATACAATCATCACCAACTAAAAGCTTCGGTAGCAACAAGATGACTTGAAACCAAGGTAGCTTTATAGGATGATGGTTGTAATATTTTGAAGAAGGCTGAATGTAACCTAAAAATGCAACAAACCCTAATGTGTTCAAGTTTAAATGACTCAAAATCAGATTGTGATGTGAAAGGGAATAAAGGAAATGACACTTGAGGGATGAAAAGCAAAATGCAGCAACATGCAAGGACTCAAAGGAATGTTTTTTTTTTTTTTTTGGACGTTTTTTTTTTGTGTGAAAATGCAAGACAATGGTGTGTAGAGGGAGGAGTAGAAGAAAGACGCAACTGAAATTGAAATGACTCGACTCAAACGAAAAGGAAATGATAGATGGTGGAATAGAGTAACCTGGTCTCTGATACCAATTTGATGCGTGCAACTCGTGGGCTCCAACAATTCCACCTTCCAAACGTCCTTCACAAAGGGTTAGGCACAAAGAAGTAAACTTCCCCTTGCTTCCTTAGTGATCAAACGTATGGACAACGAGCAAGACCAACACTATAAGATGGTCGTTGATCAGGCAAACCAAGATGGCCCTCCTGGACGGCACCTTTTAGCAATGGCAATACCTTCAAATCGCTCAACTTTGAAGGATCTTAACTTAGGTTTTTAATGCAAAACCAAGAAAACAAAGTATCACTCAAAGTGAAGAAAATATCAAGAATTGTTATTCATCCAAAGGTTGAGTTACAATTCGGCCAAAGGGCCTATTTATAGATGTCTAAGACCTTCCAAATAATCAGATATTATCTAAAAGAAATAGCCAAAAAAACATTTGAATTGAACTTGAAATGGCTAACTATTTGAATTCAAAAACAACTTGAAAAATCCTAGCTAAAATCTGGTTGTGATCCTCCTTGTCCAGCCGTGTATATGTTCAGCAAATAAGGCATTATTGAGCTGATTTGATGAGTAGGATAAGGCTGAACTTGAATTCAAAAAGTTGGGTGAGTTTGAATTCAAGATGAGTTTGAATTTGATCTTACTTTGAATTTGTTTCTTGCACATCCATTCCTTTGTTCCAGCCGTGTATAACCAGTCCAAGAGGGTCTTAAAATCTGAATTTGATGATGATAACATGGCTGGAGTTGAATTTAAAAGATGGTTGAAGTTTGAATTCAAATTGAGTTTGAATTTGAATTCAAACTTGGATTCAATTTGAATTGGATCCTATCTCCTATCTTCACTTCAAATATGGCGTGTGTAGGCTGCTGGTTTAGGCTGATTTTATCTTGAATTTGAAGCCTCTATTTGGTTGAAACTTGAATTCAAACCAAGGTTGAATTTAAATTCAAGTTTGGCTTTGAATTCAAATTTAATTTAATCATCATCCTTTGCTTGAATCTGGCCGCCCCCCTTATTGTGTTTGGAAGATGATTGTTGATTTCAATTTAAATAAGAGACTCTATCTTGGACACTTTTGAATTTGTCTTAGCATAGACAAACATTCTCTTCAAACATTCTCTTGAAACATTTTCTTCAAACATTCTCTTGAAACATTCTCTTCAACATTCTCTTCAAACATTCTCTTCAACATTCTCTTCAAACATTCTCTTGTACCTAATGTACCTACAAAGGAACATATAAAACTAAGATAAGACGACACAAAATAAAATCCGAAAACAAAGAATGTAGACGTGCATGTGATACATGCTCAAATTGAAGGTTCAATGAAATGAACCCAAGGAGTCTTAGGTTCATCTTGAACATGCTTGTACAAGAAGGTGGCAACTTGATGACAAAGTTCCCTTGCCCTCCTTCTTGTCATAGGACCTTTGACCTCTTGGGTCCCTTGATCATCATCGGACCCTTGATCCTCATCACTGAGCCCGAGCCCGAGCCGAGCCGGCCAGACAGCAGCGGCGCACGTGTTGAACTTTCTAGGTCTTCTCTCCGGTTAAAAACTTTTCATGCCCTTAGGGCACATCTAAAGTGTCTCTCCTAGCACTATATTTGGTGGCATTTTCCCTTCAATTTGCCAATGTGGTATATTTGCAAAAAGGTGATGTGTCTTCTTCTCATGAAGCCACATCACCAATTTTCCAATTTGCAACCAATTTTTATTCCTACTTTGAACATTAATTTCTCATTCACCCAGTATCGAAATTGAGTGATTCAAAAGCCTAAAATCATCTACTCATTACGTAGATAATTTAGGATTCATTAGTTTTCAATTTTGATTACCGAAAAGTAATCTTAATTAAGCTCAAAATATATTGCTCACCAACTTTGGACAAACCCATTTACAAATTTTTCTCCAACATTACTTTGTTATTCTATACTTTGAATTCTGATTTGTTTTTGCCTCACAGATCTGTACACTCAGAGCCATATGAATGATAGAGCCCAACGTCAAGCTGATAACTCTGAGAAACTTCAAGTTTTTGCAAAATAAGAACAAGAGTCTTAAAGATCTATTCAAGAAGATGGGTGTTGAATTGTCGGAGTTATGGAGTGGGAATTATGATTTGGAGCAGAAAATAGCCACCAAGGAGAAGGAAGCCAACAAAGTCATGTCTGACTTGAGGTCTACCGAGGCCGTTACCTCCATTATATAAAGTAGGGTGAAAGAGAAAGATGCTAAAATTAGAGCCATCCAAGCCGAGATGGGCCATCTTACTAGCAGCTTTGAGGAGACAGAAGAAACTAGAGGAGGCTGACTGTAGCACCCCGTCCCGAACCCTAGGGTCAGAACCGGTACGTCCGTCGTATTTCGCTAAGGGATACACAAAGCGTCTGTATGAATCCATGTACCTATCAAAACGACACTGTATTCGATGGCGGAAGAAAAATAAATCGACTTAAAACCCTAAATAGAAAGTAAAATCCAATATCCATCAATAGTCAAAATCAAATCAACATTCCCTGAACCACATCGTAAAGTGTGTAAAATGAAATCCCTAAGCTAAGTCCTCAAATGAAATAATAAATAAAATAAACCTTTCTATTTCTCGATCATCAATCTCCAATCAATCTCTATGAGTCCCAATGAGCCCACTCTGAATACTCTCCAATCCATATATAGCCACACCCTGAATCGTCTGCAAGAAAACACAAAGAACGGTGTCTGCGACAAAAACGTCACTCAGTAGGTACCCTGCCTACATCGGCCCTATGAGACCATACACGCTAGGACAGTAGTAAAATACATATAAGTACGGTAATACGAAAATAGACTGTCCACGTTTTCACAAATACGTATAATGGTCATAACTTCTTAAAACAATCAAAACACATAATCATACGAAATGAGCATGAAATGCAATGTCACATACATGATGCATGATAAGCCTACGTTCTCGGAAACATACATCCTATAGTGCAACGCATTGGCCCAGGATCTAACAGAACAGAACGAAACAGAACAGAAAAAATATGTGACTTAGTTCTCGCATACCCTAATAGAACAGAACAGACATGTGACTTAGGTCTCGCATACCCTAACAGAACAGAACAGGTATGTCACTTAGGTATTGCATGCCCTAATAGAATAGAACAGATATGCGACTTAGGTCTCGCATACCCTAACAGAACAAAACAGATTTGCGACTTAGGTCTCGCATACCCTAACAGAATGGAACAGATATGCGACTTAGGTCTCGCATATCCTAACCGAACAGAACAGATATGCGATTTAGGTCTCGCATACCCTAACAGAACAGAACAGATATGCGACTTATGTCTCGCATACACTAACAAAACCTAACATATATGCAACTTAGGTCTCGTATACCCTAACAGAACAGAACAGATATGCGACTTAGGTCTCGCATACCTTAATGCAATTTCGTGATGCATGAATGCACAGAACTCACGTACGTAATCTTTCCTTTATTTCTTTTTTCCTATTCTTTCTTTTTCATTTTTTTTTCTTTTTTCCTTCTACTTTTTCTTTTCTTTTTTCCTTTTCTTTTCTTTACTTTTCCTTTTTCCGTTCTGTGACTTCCCCTGTGATCTCCCTCCCTCAGATTCTCCAGCCCTTCGTCCTTTTGTCCCACCCTCCAGTCGACATCTCCTCAGCCCCCACCCTCACTCCCTCACCCCCGGCTCACTGTCCCCCTGCCGCACCACCCCCACCCTGGCGCACCCCCCAATTGCCTCCCAGCCGCACCCCCAGCCCCACTTCCTCAGCACCATTAGCACGGCAGCACGTGGCCATAGCCCACTACCACCAGCCACACGCCGCCACCAGCAACCACCTTCAAACCGATTTTTTCGTCATATACATATAAAAGTACAATCTTTTCCAAGTTTACCATACAAAGATAGCACCATACATATATATACATATACGATCATATATACGGATGTACAATCCATCACACATACATATATTCAACTAATCAAACCTCTATACAAGCACAAATACTTATGCACGATCTCAGTTTCGTAAAGAAGTTAAAGATTATAGTTTTACATTCAAAGGGTGTGAAGGGGGCACCTACCTGATAATTGCTACGCGTTTGAAAGGCTTAATCGAGGCTGTGGTGCTCCTCACTCTCTCCTAAAACTGGCAGCCTTGGGTGAAGCAAGAAGACAATCGTTTGTGTTCCTTTTCTGTGCATGGCAGCTGACTTTAGAATGGGGAGGGAGAGGAGTATTCACGTGATTAAATAGAAATTTGATTAAGATTTAGGGAAAATTTCCTAATCAAATTAGGTTTAGTAATTAATTAGGCCTTAATGACCCTTTTGCCCCTTTTTAAAAAATAGCATATAACATTTCCCCCTTTACAAAAATTTTTGTCCCCGAAACTGGCATACCTTAGTCAAAGAGTCTAGTATACATCTCCCTTATCTGATCTTCGAGCTCCCATGTGAAGTCTTTCTTGGTGTGATTAGACCTTCACATACGAGATAACTCGGTGCCTTAGAACTTCCTGCTTGCGATCCACGATCCTTATAGGAACCTCTTCGTACGTCGTATCACTTCTCACTTTCAAAGGCCGTGCCTCCAAAACATAGATAGGATAAGGGACATATCTTCTGAGCTGCAACACGTGGAATACCTTGTGCACTTGCGACAACGCTGGAGGCAAAGCAAATCGATAAGCCAGAGTTCCAATCTTCTCTAGCACCTCGAAGGGACCCACATATCGAGGACTCAACTCACCCTTCCCTCCAAATCTCATCACCCCTTTAGTAGGCGAAACTATGAGATACACCTTCTCTCCCACCTCGAACTCCAAGGGTAATCTCCTCAAATCAGCCCAACTCTTACTTCGATCTTGGGCCGCATTCAATCGCTGACGAATCACCTGATCTTTTCTAATGTCTGCTCGACCAATTCCGGACCAGTAATGGATCTCTCACCAACCTCATCCCAATGTAGTGGTGACCCACATTTTCGTCCATATAGAGCCTCAAAGGGTGCCATCCCAATAGCACTGTGATGACTGCTATTATACGAGCATTCAATTAGCTTCACCATGCCATCCTAGTTTCCCTTAAAATCCAACGCACATGCTCGTAACATATCCTCGAGTCCTCTTGGACTGACCATTGGTCTGAGGATGTGATACGAATATGGTTCGTATATTGATGTTGTCCCGATCTTTCTTCACTCCCCAAACGTCCTTCAAGTCTTGAATGTGATGGACAATGGTGCCAAGCAACCACCTTCCTTCAAGCCTCCAAAATCGTTTGGTTAGGTGTGTTTGAATCCGCTCAATCCAACACGTCGTTCCGTATCCTTGGATTGTGGATCACCAACAAGGAACACACAATCCTTAATTGGGTCTAGCCTTGATTTAGATATGTGTAAACCAAAGGAAAAACACAAACTTTTATTCAAGAAAACTCAAGAACAAAAGATAACATAAAACACTAGGGTTTTTAGTTCAATGATGAAAAATAGTCTAACTCTTCAAAGAAATGCTAAGTGATCTATATATATGATTACAAGTCTTGTAAAACACTCTCACAAAACGGCTAGGGCTTCCTTGGAGCCTCCATGTGGTGCGCCTCCTTCCTTTTGATGTGCAAGATGCTGAATTTTGTTAATTTAGGTAAGTTCCCTTCTCTTGGCAAATCCCCAATTATTGTCTCAATCCTCAATTGATGTATTATTGCCATTCTTCTAGACTTGCCTTGTGCCTCCTTTGCTCCCATAAAAACGCCAATACCCCTTTCCTTGTGACACAAGCTCTAATTTTGGTAACTTCCTTTTCCTTGAATTGTCTCCTTATTTGCTCCCAATCTTCAATTGTGACTTCCATAATTCATTCCAATCCTTCCAAGCTGATTTATATCATTATGGAAAGTCTCTTAATCACCCTTGAAGAGCCTAGGCGGCTGCCCCTTGCCTCAAGATAGCCGAAACCCTAAATTGCATGATTGGGCTTGTTTTGGACTTCTTTCTTGCATCTCTTGTATCTCTTTTTGTGGACTGATTTTGGCAAAACCCAAAACATGAAAGATGCTCCAAATTAAGTCTTCTTTAAGGTCCAGCTGGCCCATGCACGCCCCATCTCAATTGGAAGCCCAAAATCCCAAAACAGCCTTGTGTGGACAAGCTTGGCCCAAATCTGAGAAGCCCTCCTTTCCACAGCTCAAAACGTTTGATCCAAGACTTGTAACACCTACAAAACACACTCATACACCAAACATAAGTATTCTAAACAAACGTTAAAAGAAGCAAACGAAAGGACAACTAAAAGCCACAGAAACGGCACCAACAAGCGGACTGACTATCATTGGACAATCAGTTCTTAGGCTCAACAATGAGCACCCATTTAGGAGGAACATCCATTGGTTCATCTTGCACATGTTTGGTTAGAAAAGAGCCAATATCAAAACCAAGTTGAAAACCATTAATCCTCTTGGTTTGGCTCCTTGTCAACGGCCCCTTATGGTTAAGGGCACCTTGTGCAAGCTCCTCATTAGGGGGCTGCTCCTCAGCCTCATCAATCCCCCCCTCCTCAAAAGGATTCGCCCTCGAATCATCAAGATAAAAATGCTCAAAAGGGGAAAGATCACTTACATTGAAGGTGTTGGAAACTGAACCATACCTGTCTGGAGGAAGATCAAGCACATAAGCATTTGGACCAACCTTTTGAATGACCTTAAAAGGTCCATCTCCTCTAGGCATAAGCTTGGACTTCCTCTCCTTTGGAAACCGTTCCTTCCTTAAATGCAACCAAACAAGATCTCCAGGATAAAACACAACATCTTTTCTATGCTTGTTAGCTTGTTTGGCATACTGTTTATTCTTTCGTTCAAGTTGGAGTTTAACCTTTTCATGCAACTTTTTGATCATTTCAGCTCGTTGTTTACCATCCATGCTAGTACGCTCATCAATTGGAATAGGCAACAAATCAAGTGGGGAATGGGGTAGAAAACCATAGACAACTTCAAAAGGAGAATACAAAGACCCACTATGAACGGCCCTATTGTAAGCAAACTCAATATGTGGTAAACATTCTTCCCAATTTTTCAGATTGCTTTGGATTAAAGCACGCAACATTTGTGACAAGGTTCGATTTACCACTTCAGTTTGGCCATCTGTTTGTGGATGTGCAGTAGTAGAAAACAAAAGTTTAGTTCCCAACTTGCTCCAAAGTACACGCCAAAAATGACTCAAGAATTTACTGTCCCTATCACTAACAATTGTTTTAGGCATGCCATGCAATCGAACAACTTCTTTAAAGAACAGATTTGCAATGTAAGAAGCATCATCTACTTTGTGACAAGCAATAAAGTGTGCCATCTTAGAGAATCTGTCTACCACAACAAAGACACTATCTCTACCACCTTTTGATCTAGGTAAGCCAAGAACAAAGTCCATAGAAATGTCCTCCCAAGGTGCACTAGGTACGTCCAAGGGTGTGTACAAACCATGAGGTTGTGTTTTGGACTTAGCCTGCCTACAAGTGATGCAACTACTACAAACCTTTGCAACATCTGATTTCATGTGAGGCCAAAAGAAATGTTCCTTTAAAGTTTCTAAAGTTTTAAAAACTCCAAAGTGTCCCATTAGCCCGCCCCCATGTGCTTCCTTAACCAACAATTCACGCATTGATCCCTTAGGAATGCATAATCGTTTCTCCTTAAACAAATAGCCATCATGCAAATAAAATTTACCAAAAGGAGAATCAACACATGCATCATAAATGGAAGCAAAATCAGAATCATCCTTATACAATTCCTTAACAAATTCAAAGCCAAGCAAGTGTGAAGACAACTTAGTAATCAAAGTATACCTTCTAGACAAAGCATCAGCAACTATGTTATCTTTTCCTTTCTTATACTTAATGACATAAGGAAATTGCTCAATAAACTCAACCCACTTTGCATGCCTCTTATTCAGTTTTCCTTGACTTTTAAGGTACTTCAAACTTTCATGATCAGTATGAATGACAAACTCTTTGGGTTGCAGGTAGTGTTGCCAAGTTTGTAAGGACCTTACCAAAGCATACAACTCCTTATCATAAGTAGGGTAGTTCAATGCAGCACCTTTCAACTTTTCACTAAAATAAGCAATAGGATGCTTACCTTGGGTTAGAACAGCTCCAATTCCCACGCCACTCGCATCACACTCTATCTCAAATGTATCATCAAAGTTGGGCAACTTCAAGATAGGTGCTGTAGTGAGACGTCTTTTAAGCTCATCAAACGCCCTTTGTTGGGCGTCCCCCCAATGGAATCCAACCTCCTTCTTGACTATCTCATTCAATGGTGCGGCTACGGTTGAAAAGTCCCTGCCAAACCGCCTATAAAAACCTGCCAAACCATGAAAGCTCCTCACTTCGCCCACACTCTTTGGTGTAGGCCATTCAAGGATGGATTTCACCTTGTCTTGATCCATTTCAATCCCTGCAGAACTGATTACAAAACCAAGAAAAACAACTTTGTCCAAACAAAAAGAACATTTCTTAAAGTTAGCATAAAGTTTTTCCTTTCTTAGCTTTTCAAAAACAGCTCTTATGTGATCTAAATGCTCTTCTAAGGTCTTAGAATAGATCAAGATGTCATCAAAATAAACCACAACAAACTTGCCAATAAAAGCTCTCAAAACTTCATTCATTAGCCTCATGAATGTACTAGGTGCATTAGTTAACCCAAAAGGCATAACTAACCATTCATACAATCCAAATTTAGTTTTAAAAGCTGTTTTCCATTCATCACCCTCTCTTATCCTCACTTGAAAATAACCACTTTTCAAATCAATTTTCGTATACCATTGTGAACCATGCAACATATCAAGCATATCATCAAGTCTAGGGATGGGATACCTATACTTTACAGTGATTTTGTTGATGGCCCTACAATCTGTACACATCCTCCAAGTGCCATCTTTTTTTGGAACAAGGATGACTGGCACTGCACTTGGACTCATGCTTTCCCTTACCTTCTCTTTGGCCAAGAGATCCTCCACTTGCCTTTGTATCTCCTTTGTTTCCTCCGGATTGGCTCTATAAGCTGGCCTATTAGGTAGGACAGCCCCTGGAATAAAGTCAATGTGGTGCTCAATCCCTCTTAAAGGTGGCAACCCATGTGGCTCCTCCTCGGGAAACAAATCTGCAAATTCTTCCAACAAAGAAACAACACCACTAGGCAAGGTAGATGGTAAGTCATTCTTAGAAAACAAGCATGCAACACTATCTTTGTAAAGCATCACCAAAACAGTTTTATTATCATACAATGCATGGGTAACTTCACGAGATTTTGCAAAGAAAGCATGCTTCTTAGGTGGACGTGAAATTTGTGGGGTGGATGCTTGTGAAAGTGTTTGAACCGTGGGTGAGGGTGGACTGGTTTGGGCCGTGGGTTGTGTACCCTTGGCCGAGGAGTTTGTAGCCTCCAAAAGGCTTCTTCTCTCCTTTTTAAGAACCTCTAAGAACCTTTTTTCAGCCTCCTTTTCCTTAGGATCTGAATGGTTCTTCTTCATCCTCTTAGCATCCTCATAAACTTTATGTGGAGACAATGCATGCAACTTAAACTTTTTGCCATTAAAGGTAAAAGCATACATGTTCAATCTACCATCATAAATAACATGCTTGTCAAACTGCCATGGTCTACCCAACAAAATATGACTAGCATGCATAGGAGCTACATCACACAAAATTTCATCTTTGTAACCGCCAATAGATAAAGAAATCAGAACTTGTTTAGACACATGAATTTCACCACAATCATTTAGCCAAGATAACCTATAGGGATGGGAATGATCAATCATAGGTAAATCTAGCTTTCTAACAAGTTCAATACTTGCAACATTAGCACAAGAACCACTATCAATAATTAAAGTGCAAGTTTTGCCTTTTACCAAACAATGGATGTGGAAAATGTTCTCCCTTTGCAAGTGTTCTTCTTCCTCCTTCATGTGTGCACTTAAGGCTTTTCTTACCACAAGAAAGTCCTTATATGCACCCTCTTCATCACTCTTTATCTCCTCAGCTGAGTCCTCTTGGTACTCTTCCTTTGTGGCCTCTTCTTCCTCCTCTTCTGAATAGAATTCATTTGTTTCCTCAAGGTACAACACTTTCTTGGCATTAGGGCAGTCCCTTGCATAGTGTCCTCTCCCTCGACATTTAAAACACTCAATCTCCCTTGTTCTTGGAGGGTTTGCGGGTGCTTTGCCTTTGTTTTTGTCATTTTGACCTAGATTTGCTCCGTTGGTCCTTTGAGTGAAGTGTGGCTTATTTGGAGCGCTAGAACCGTTTTGGCCGAATGTGTTTGAACTTGGCCGTGCTCCTCCATTGCCATTAGACCTAGGCTGCACTTTAGAAAAAGAAGAAGCATTAGTTCTAAAACCAAATCCACTAGAAGAAGAACGTACCTTTAATTGCCGCTCAATTTTCTCAGCTTTGTGAACCATGGAATTGAGATCAACGTAGGTAGTGAGTTCAAGTTGAAACCCAATCTCCTTATTAAGACCTCCCAAAAATCGAGCCATGGTTGCCTCCTCGGTTTCTTCAGTATCAGTTTTTATCAACAAACTCTCTAACTCCTTAAAGTATTCATCCACACTTTTATTTCCTTGAGTTAGGCATTGCAACTTTTGGAACATGGATCTCTCGTAAGATTCTGGAATGAATTTCTTTCTCATCTCATATTTCATCTCATCCCAAGTTCCAATTGTGGGTTGTCTAGTCCTTCTTCTTATGCTTTGAGTTTGGTCCCACCAAATCAAGGCATATTCCAAGAACTCTATACTTGCATATCTCACTTTTTGCAACTCGGTATAGTTGGTATAGGAAAAGATCATGTCAACTTTTCTCTCCCACTCAATGTAAGCTTCAGGGTCACTTTTTCCATAAAAGGGTGGAATGTTTATTTTTGTTTTCAAATAATCATCCTCTTGGGGTACATACCTTCTAGGTTGTATTCGGCCTTGAGGTCTTGGGTATACCTCCTCAACCTCTTCCTCTTCATAGAAGTCATTCCATTCTTCCCTAACAGGTTGTGGTCTCACTCCGTGTCTCCTATCGCCTCTACCCCTTGCTCCTCCTCTACCTCCCATGCTTGTGGATCCCTTAGGTTCAGTGCCACGGGATGTTTGGCCTTGGTTTTGATGTGGGGGCTGTTCTTGGGTAGGGGGTGTGTTGGATGTCATCCTCGCTTCCCACTCATCCAATCTAGATTGCATGGTAGCAAGCATTTGTGCCATCTTTTCCATAGAAAATTCCACTTTGTCTCCTCCTCCTTGGGTACTGTTTGACCCCTCCATGGCAACCTGAAACGCTTTCACAAACAAGAAAAGAAGAAAACTAACACAAGAAACAAAAGTGAGTCGTTAGTGAAAACAAAAAAAGAAAACGAAAATTCTGTTTGGCCTTTTTTTTGTTGTCCTCCCTTGTTTTCTCTCAATTGTTCAAGTGTTTTTCCTTGGCCAATCGTGAGCTAGAACCTCTTAAAGCAAGTCCCAAATTGGCTAACCACAATCTGTTTCGTTTTCTGTCCTTGCAAGCTTCTTTTGCCTTCAAAAACACCAATTGATCAACAAGTGGTAAAACAGCTTCAAGAACTCTAGAGCACAATTTTTAAACACACTTAATAACTATTATTCAAAGAAACAAGAAACCAAAAGTGATGTAGTTGGCTGAACCAAAGAATTGCTAGGGGTTGTCCTGGGCAATCTTTAATTAAACCAACTTATGCAATATCAAATGCAAGTTCTTTGATTGATAGTATGAATGTGTATCCAAGGTGGGGAATTTGAAGGTTTGATGTGTGTTGTTTTGGGGAAAACACACGGTTTTGTTTTGATTTTGTCAACTTGGATAGTAGATGCAAAAAGATGGAACTTTTGTACAAAAGGAACTTCTTTTCTCTTCCTTTCTTGTGCACCTTTTTTTTCGGTTGTGCACGTTTCTTTTCCTTTTTTTTTTTTTTTTTGACGTTCAAAGCAGCCTTGATGCAACCTTTGTTTATTGTTGCGAATTTCAGTTGTGTATGCTTGAAAGATGATCCTTTTTGTGTTTGTATGGATGGTAGTAGAAAGAACAGATTTTTCCTTGGATACCAATACAACCAAAACAAACAAACTTGTATTCAATATCACACAAGCAAATTTAATTAAAAGCTTCGATAACAACAAGGTATTTGACTCAAAGGTAGCTTCTTTTAGGACTTGGACTGATTTTAGATGGAGTTAGTCCTATTCAATGCAAAAAAACTATGATCCTATGATTAAGTGTGTTAAAGATGAGATCTTTAATGATAGGTGATCAATATTGATGCAAAAGGTGAAGTCTTTTCTCTTTTTTTTTTT